>CM060242.1:46167516-46255381 GCA_030555515.1 Acutogordius australiensis
TTTCAGTTAAAACTTTTTAAATATTTTTATAATTTATGCTTTCAACGTAACCCTAGTTTTAAAATATATGCGGCTAATTTTAATTATAATTATTTAATATGCCGACTTAATTCTTCCGACATAGCGGGTATATCACCGTCAAGCGGGAAATAAAAACTTTGGGCATAATGACGTTGATTTAAATAAGCTACCTTTAAAAGGAAAAATATCGTACTAAACACTCTGGACTGTCCACCTGCCAACTTCGGACAAAATGTCACGGTTCTTTATGCTTGATAATTAAGAAAAATTGAAAAATAAATTTTATTTAAACTACGTACAATTGGCGTTATTCACTTTTTAAATCCGTAAGGAATCTATCTTATTATATATACATTTATGCTTCCCTGTCCACTGCTAAAAATTATTTTGACCATATTAGGTATTTTATTAATATTGCAGTATTTGGATTGGGGTATTCGTTCATATTTATCATGCCATTACTTAAATAATTCTTTTGAATTTTTTATATTGTACGTGAACATTTTGAAAATTTAAATTGTAAAACTTGAGTTTTAATATTATTTCCAAAAATCTTAGCGTCTGACGTAGCGCTTTAATATCATGGCGCGTCATAAGCTGAAAGAGAAAAAAAAATTTTTTTTTTTTTGAAACTTGCCTCGCTCCGCCGCTCTTTATATAACTACCTTGCATTAGTCATTTAAACCTACTTAAATTTCATCAATATTAGGCAATTTTATTAAAGCATCAATAATTATTTGAATATAAATATAAAATTAAAGACCCACCTAGAAATCGGTTTCTAGCAACCTTTCAAATTCCAAATCTAACGTCATCCTCTCTAGCTCTGCTAGAGGAGGAATCGTTTTGATTCGTATTGACGGGTGCTGAATCTCCCTCGATTGCGGTGGTCCATCGGCTCTTGCTGTGGTTGAAACAGCAGTGCTGGCCGTCGTTGGAGGTATGTTTACCGGTAGCACCGGTGAGGCCTGTAGGTTCCTTAAAGGCTCTCTTGTTGACTCTGATATTTGAGTCAGGGGTATAATATTATTTCTTCCGGCCTGCACCGTGAAGCTGCACACCCCACCATGCCATCTTCGGCAACACCTACAACGTCTTCGTGTTGTTCGTCTAGGATTTTGATTTCTCTCCATCCTAGGTGTTACTCGATTATTATTATTATTATTGTTGTTATTATTGTTCAATTGCGTCCCCCGCTGTCTTGACCTGTCTCTGGACATAGGAGCCGTCCTATGGACTCTTTCTCCTTTTCCATGTCTTGGGTTTCTTTGATCCCTATTTGACTGTCTTCTACTAGATGCCCTTGTATATGATGTAGTAATTTGTGATCTCCTCTCACTATTCATCTGAGGGTGTCGGTTTGGCCTGACATTTCCCCAGGGCATCATTACTGGGACCATATGCACCCAATAATACACCGGCCACATCTATAATAATCAATAAAAAAATATAGGTCTTCTCATTATTACAAACTGGATAAGACATGCAATATATCACACAGAAATAATACCATTGCGAAATTCATGCATCAGTTTGTTTCTAAATAAATATGTAAAAATATCGTTTTATAATGTAATTTAATTAATCAGTATCGGACTCTAACGTCCTCTACATGCCTTATTACTATAGTTTTATCCTGCGCTAGAATTTTAAGCACCCGAGACCCTTTAGAAGAGATTACTTCTCTCATGAGCCACTTGGGACGCTTTTTGTTATGAGATAGGTACCAAATATTTTGCCCTTTAACATACTTAGTGTTAGCTATGCTTTCCTTATGACCTATAATCTCATTGGGAAGTCTAATTTTTCGCCCTAAAAACTTTTCCGAAATCGATGGTTGGTTGTACGACCCTATCGCATTGCGATATACTTGGTATAACCATGTTCCATCTTTTTCATGCTGATGTAATTTTAACCATCTTTTGGCCATTCCAACCGATCTCTCAGCTAGTCCATTAGAACTAGGATGATATGGTGGAGTAAAAATTAATTCGATATTCCATTTGTCACAAAAAGTTTTAAACTCTTGAGAGGTAAACGCAGTACCGTTGTCGGTTACTATTGTTTCTGGGAAACCAAATTGGCTAATGAGTTTTTTAACGAAATTAATTACTACTTGCGAGGTTGTATGATTAACTTTTATAAAATCTGCCCAGCTGGAAAATGCATCAGCCACAACTAAATAATTATTTTTATTGAAATCAAAAAAATCTAGGTGTATGCGTTGCCAGGCATGTGTACAACCAGGCCATTTTCTAACTTTATCGTGTTTTGGACGTGATGCTATGGAAGCACATGTAGTACATCTACGGCATACTTCATTAATTTCATTATTCATTTTAGGCCACCAGTATTTTACTCTGGCTTGGTGTATACACTTATCGCGTCCTTGATGTCCTGCATGTATTTCCTGGCTTATTTTATTAGTGAGACTTCTTGGGATAACTATGCGATCTTGTCGCTGTACTAGCTCGTCTTCCAAGTGTAGTTCGGTCATTACTTTATAATAAATGTTAGACGGGTGTATATGCTCAATCTGACCCTTTAAGTATTTTTTAAGAATACTTAAATCTTCGTCTTTTTCGATCGCATTTATTATATCTTGCCTTGAGGCGCAACCTTCATCTAAGATGGAGTTGATTATATCAGGCTTTGTCCCATAATAGCATAGTCGTGATAATGCATCTGGCAAGTTGTTCCATTTACCAGGTATATGTACTAACTCGAGGTTAAAATTTCCCATGAGTAGCTGCCAACGCTGTAATCGTGGTGACAGAAGTAAAACACGGTTGTCCTTTTTTAATAATCCTATGAGAGGTTTATGGTCAGTCCACACTGTAAATCTTTGACCAATCAGATATTCTCTGCATTTCTCTAATCCAAATTGGATAGCTAAGCATTCCTTTTCGATAGTTGAATAACTGGTTTCTGGGTCTCGAAATATGCGTGAAAAGAAGAGTATAGGTCTATTTATTGTTTTATACCTTTGCAATAGCGTACCACCGACTCCATGAGTAGAAGCATCTACCGCTAAAATTAATGGATAGTCGGGGTTGAAGCTAGCTAAGACTGGCGGATGAGTTAAAATATCCTTCGCCGACTCAAATTTCTTATGATGTAAATCTGTCCAGATAAAAGGAACATCCTTTTTACAAAGATTGTAAAGTGGTGCTGAAATTTCTTTGTAATCTGGAATAAACCTGCGATAATAACCTAAAGTACCGAGTATTGAGAGGAGTTCCGCTTTATTGTTAGGATCTCTCATTTTCATCAACGCTTCGGTCTTTTGAGGTAAAGGTCTGATGCCTTGTGCACTAATCTCATGTCCTAAATAACTTATTTTTTCCAAAAGAAATGAGCATTTGTTTTGACCTAATCTCATCCCCTTTTCCTTGATGCGACCTAATGCGATAGAAAGTCTTGCATTGTGTTCATGCATCGTTCGACCAATGATAAGTATGTCATCTAGATAGGCAAAAACACCTTCTAGGTCTCCGAATATCAGCGACATTGCCCTTTGAAAAATTTGGGCCGATGCTGAGATTCCAAAGGGGAGTCGTAGAAATTGAAAAAGACCTAAATGCGTGTTTATTGTCAAAACGTTGACGCTTTCTTCTGTTAAGGCTAATTGAAGATAGGCTTGTGAAAAATCAAGTTTGCTAAAAAACCTAGCCCCAGAAAAACGCGAAATTATTTCATCGAACCTAGGCAACGGGTAGATTACTTTTTCTAAAAATTTATTAATTGTTAACCTAAAATCTACGCAAATGCGTAACTTTTTATTTTCTTTTTGTATGGGTACTAGGAGTTGCCCAACTACTATATTCAACTGGTCTAAGCACGCCTAAATTTTGCCAATCTATTAAAATTGATTTTACTTCATCCAACCAAGCGAATGGAATTCTGCGACAAGGGAGGAAAATAGGTCTGGCGTCCGGTAAAATTGGTAAACTAAATTTTATCCCTTTTAATAATCCTAATCCTTCAAATAAATCCTTAAACTCAATTAAGCAGTTTTTAACAAAATTATTTGCTTCTGTACTTGTAATGTCATTAAAATGAAATTGATTTAATTCTATATTAACCTTTCTAAAATCTATCAAATTTAGAAAATTATTCTGAAATAAAAAATGGATAATTGGCCATCCTATAATTATTACTGTTTCAAAATCTACGATATAAAATTTCGTTGTTAAATATATATTATTTATATAAATATTTACATCTATAAACCCTAAAGGTCTAAAACTATCACCTGAAACAGTTTTGAAAATTTGATTACAATTAATTATTTTAGAACATGGAAATATTTTTTTAAAAGTTTTTAAACTAATCAGGGATACTGCGGCTCCCGTATCAAATAAGATATTATATTCGTTTTGGTTAATAATTATAACTTGTTCAGGCGATAATTTCTTGACTAATTGCTATTGACCTTGACCTTGCTGCGCTTGTGGTCCTTGTGACCTACAAGTGCATCCACCACCTGAACGATAGTTTTGGTATGGCCTATATATTTGATTATATGACCTATTATACCTGTTCCTGAACATTGAATTGTAAATAATTAAAAAGGTTTTTGTTTTAATCGATTTATTGTAAATTAATTGAATTGAACAAATATTCAAGTACAATTTATAAGAAAATGTAATGAGTGTAAAAACCGATATTATAAAAGTGATATTATGATTCTGTGATGATTAAATTCAGGGTTTATATATCGGCAAAGTCGTAAGTGAAAAGGTTAGCTAAAAAGAACAAGCAATAAAGAGCTAATTAATCAAAATTTTTTTTTCTTATTAACTTGGTTAGATTTATTACTATGTCAAACTTTTACTTTTTAAATTGATTAGATTTATTACAATGTCAAACTTTTACTTCTTAAATTGACTAGATTTATTACAATACATTACTAAGACAAATGATAATAATTATAATAATAATAACAATAATAATAATTATAATAATAATAACAATAATAATAATAATAATAATAATATGTATTAAGAATAACAAATGCCTAAATAAACAGCAAGGTAATTATTTTAATTTGTGCAAATTTTTCTGAGTAATTTAGGTAAATCTAATGCTTAAGCCCAAACATTATTTTGCCAATTTAACTTAAACTCCATAGTCATTTGAATAATATCTCGCCGGCGAACCAAAATTTCAATATGGGTTTTACATATGAAGTCAGGTTAAAGTATTATTCCGTGGAATATAGGATGCATTACACAGGTCAACAATCAATGTCAGAAACGTGAATTTTATGAAAGCATGAAAGAATGCATCCTCATGATGGCCTAATCTCATTCATTTTTCTTAGTCTTCCGCCTGTGGCTCCTAAATCCATCTCAAAAATGGCCTTTTTTGACCAAATGAAATCCAAATTTACCCTAAAACTATAAAATTTAAAATTTTTTCGCATTTAAAAATCCCTTATAACTTATATTTTTAATCACAAATAATGAAAAATAAATTTTATTAATATACCAAGCTCTTATGGCATTTAAATACAAAATTGCGTCCGAACTTAAAAACAATACGATTTATCGGTTTTAACTAAAAATATAAATTGAAAAATTAAAAGTTCAGCTATTGTGAATATGTAAAAATAAAATATCGATTTATTTTTGTTTTTTACTCTTTTTGGCACTTGACCTTTTTTCTAAAATTTCCAATGCTTATAACTGACTAACTAAGTTTGATTAGAAAAATTGGTAAACGGATTTAATATTCCTGAAGATGTTTGATCTCTGTTGTTAACTCAATACTCTCAAAAAGAGTTGACCTGTGTGTTACATTATATAATACATTAAATTTTAATTTCATTATATCAAATATCCACCAAGATTTTAGAAAATTTTTACGTCAACCATGGGATAAAAATTTTTTTTACATTACTTTTTATCTGCACAAATTTTCTTTCTGCCCAAAGAAAACAATTTAAAAACGTTACCGTTAACTGTATCTTAAATTTACAATATAAATTTTTATATAGTCCTAAACTCAAAGCCCACTGCAATGGAATCGCAAGGATTTACCTTATGTGCACTCCACCGGTACATATTATTAATTACAATTTATAAATTAAATGCCCTTATAACTAATTTAACCAGATATCCAAGGTTCCAGCGCCAAAGTTGTCTTTTTTTTTATTTTTTTAATATAATGCAACAAATATACTGTATGATCTGAATATATGCCATAAGCTTAAATGTGGCCCAATTCACAAAATCTTGAGATTTTTATTTATAGGATAGAAAGGTTGCGACGTATGAAGCAAATTCCCGGATTTGTAGGCAGACCGGCCTGACATTCAAAATAAGCAGTAATTATTTACTTATACATTTTTATTTCACAACTCAGTTCGGCAAACATGTATAATTTGGAAACTACCATTATATTTTATGTTTTTTTATTACTTTCCAATATGTTTAAAATTAATCATTTATATTTTTTTTTAATTTAAATTTTAAAGCATAATTTAAGCCAATTAAATAATATAAATGTTATTATATTTTCCCTACACTTTGGTCTTTTTTTTACTTTTGAATGTTTAGAGTGTGCTGATGACTAAAAAAATTTAATATGTGACTTGCTAAATCGATAATTAAAAGCCTTAGAAGATTTGCTTCAATCTTCAAAAATCTATAAAATAAAGAAATTTGTGTAGAAAAACTTTGTTTTATCTCACTACTTAATTGACCAAAGTTATTAAATGTATTATTTAGACCTGGAAAAAAAATGAGTTTTTTTAACAAATGAAATGTCTACCAAAATGCCCACGAGCTTGTGAGCATATTCCAGAAAAGCCCTTCATCTTTGAAAGAAACTCCTTGGAGCTTATAAACTTACCCGTCATTTAATTTATGAGATTAAGCTTTGTATTCTAATTGCTTCCTGTACTGAAGATTTATTTTATGAAGTTGAATGATTTTGCTCCGGTTTTGCACAAATATTTAAAATAATTTCCTTCGGTTTTTTAAAAACTTATTTTTGCCCTTCATTTGTAGTTCACTTTTTTTTACAATTTTAAGTGTAAAAAATGAGCTAAAGTTTTATGCCTCACTTTTTTCCAAGCACTGATTTTGCTATAAAGCAAGATAATTTGGGTATTAAAATCTGTTGTTGTAATATCTTGCATGTGACATTTTGCGAACTTATGAATTCATACGAAAAAAAAAACATTTCGATAAATTTTTTTTAAGATCAATTTCTGACTTTGTCACAAACATATTTAGGTCAGGGTGAAGATTGCATGATGATTTGCAATGCGTTAGACGGGAGAAAAATAATGAAAGGCATCAGCTTAGCCGACGGGACCATTATAAACTCTGAAGGAACCAAGAAAATGTGTATCAGTGGAAAGCCGAAAGTGAAATATACCACTCTTTTATTTTAATTTTATTTTTTTATAACGACAATTTTGGTGGGGTACTATAGAAGGTTTTTTTTTGTTACCTAAAAAAAATGGAATAAGCACGTAGTAATGTTGATTGACCAGCATTTCATTGAGAGAAGACTCGATACGTGGCCCGTTGGCGACCATAAATAATCAATTTTTGCTCCCGAAACAATTTTCTCTCAATATTTTGGTAAAAAGTGCTATTTCTATAAAAAATGGCCAAGAGCCGCCCCCTAAACATAACTTGGATTGCTATAGAGACCGGTTCTGGTAAAAAGATACTTCTGGAATATGCCATCTTAGGACATCAAGGGCATTTGCAATTAATCGGGTTAAGGTCTGTATCAGGTTATTAAATAAATTGTAAAATTGTTCAGCAACCCAATTTAATTGATTTAATGTTCTTAACGGCACTTCAAAAATTTATTCCATTTTTCTAAAAAGAATTTATAAAAATTATAGTCTAAATATTTGTTTTGTATTTTATAAAGGCTTTATTTTCGAAACATTAAAATTGACTCTCGTGATGAAAATTGTTTTATTAAAATTTTGTTTTATACAAAAAAAATTATTTTAATTATCAGTATTTTAAAAAAACAAATTAATTCGGGGCTAGGGCATGTCAAAACTCCGGATTCAGGAAGGAGTCCACAAAATTCTGAGTTTTTTTTTTGAAAATTTGTTATTTGTAATTTTTACATAATTAGCTGCTCATACAATTTTTTAAATTTATTAATCAAAAATGAAAAGAGGATAACAAAAATAAAATAATATAATATTCTAGTAAGCAATATTAACTAGCAAAATTCAAAAAAAAACAAAATTCCAAAAATCCGGAGTTTATCAACTACTTCCCGTCCGAAATTTTGACTTGCCCTACTCGGGACACGCCCTAATGTAGATTTAGGAGCAAATTTTTTGTTAATTTTTAATGTTCATTTTATAACGTTTACACCGGTCCATTAGCTAAAATTGAAAAACTAAAACATATGTAGATTTTTAATAAGGCTAATATTAATTTAAATATAACATTATACAATATCGGAGAATGTAGCCTAAATACATATTAATTTGCAAAAAAAACTCAACTGTCCAATCCATGTATTAAAAAATTCTTCGATACATTTTTTAATACAGTTTATGGACTGCAAACCCCAATTGCTCACACGGTCAGCTAAAGACGCCTGTGGCGTATGCAAAGGAAATAATGACACGTGCAAAGCAGTATCGATTGATTACCAAAATGTCACCAAATTGCCCAATGGTAAAAACATATGAAAATCAAACGTAGCTTTGTCTTCATTTTTTAAAATATCAAACCAAAAAAAATTTATCAAAAACCTTCAAAATTTATTTAACGTTTAAGGATTCCTGGCCCCTGACTTAACCATAAACTATTTTTTTTATAAATAATTTTTATTTTTTTTATCTTTTTTGCAATTATTTTTTTTTAAATATAGTGTATTTTTTTTTTATTATAATTGAAAAACCTTTATACATAATCACTTACATTATTATAAGTTATGTATTTATTTATTAAAGAGAATAAAATGGCGTGTCTTACTAGTATGATAAAATGTATAAATATTTTTAAAGAGGAATAAAATTTAAATTGCAAAGAAAAAAAAAGAAAAAAAATTGTTAGTATTGGAAAATTAATTATTTGTGAGGTCTGTAGCCAAAATTTTCTAAACATGAATAAATTTAATTTAAAGATTTTTAAAATTTATTAAATTTTAAAAAAGAATGACAAGTACTACCTTTTGTTATAATTATAAAAAGCATTTGTGCAGCACAGCCTTTATAAAAGGACATATGCTAATAACTTACAAATAGGAACAGAGTGATATGTATTTGATGTAAAATGATATTTGTTATTTATTAATACTTACAGAGCTGGGAAAATGCCCATTTTTGGGTCAAACTCATTTTTTTATTTTTTGAAATTTTGAAAAAATAAAGTATAGCTTTAATCAAGAAAATATTTATAAAATTTAAGATTTTCCGCTTATATTCTGTATTTATTAATAATTGATTTTTTTAATCTACCATAAAATTTTTAAAAAACAAAAATTTGAGTTTAGTCGAAAAATGGGTTTTTTCCCAGCTCTGAATACTTATGCTTTATGTTTGGGATCGTGCAAAGAAAATAACGTCCCAGGCATGGCGAGCTATAGAAAAGTTATATACAATTTATGCATTTGCTGCAAGAATAGGTGTTTTAAAAGAAAATTATAGACGCAAGATACCCTATAAATTTTCGTTTCTCAAAAAACTGTTGATACAGTGATTGAGGTCAAGCCGTTTTATAAAAAATAAAAGGTTCGTTGGAGAGGACTTGTGCATGCATGAGTTCAGTGTTAAGAAATAAATATTTAGTTAAGTTAATCAGGAATCAATGTGAAAATTGACCATACATTAAAATTGCTATCAAGTTTACAACTAAATTTATCTGGTTGCTTAGTCATTGACAATTCCACATAACTTTTTATTAAAAAAAATGCCTCTCTTAAACGTTGGTATAATAATTAAAGTATATATTAAATTATTTGTTTATTAAAGACCTGATTTATTTTAAAATTTTAAACAAATTATTTCACGTCTTTACTTTAAAAAAACATCGATAAGCTGCTGGATGGGATAAAATAAATTTTCTCTTTCAAAAAAATATCTATGGGATTGGAACTGCTGTTTCCCCCAAAGGGGCTTTCTCGTTACGGCTCTGCCTCATTTAAGCTTCGACAAAAGTCAACTCAATCACACGCCGGTCACCTGGACGTTTAGGAGTAGGCTAGCTCTCATAAAATAATGGCCTGCTTTGGGATTAGTTATCCGATCACCAATTCAACTACTTACAAGTCTCAACGTTGCTTAACTTGAATGTAGAGCACATGCTTACACGTGTTCGATGATTGCTTTTAATGGCTCATGTTAAATATTAATATTTGTAGACTTTCCCGTAATGATTGCCAACCTCTCTGCTAAGATTACCGACGTGGAAATCAAATGCGGCTGGAGGAAAATAATAGGCAATTTCCGGTCTAATTATATCGGTAATTAAATAATACTATTACCACTACTTAGAATTGTTAAATTAAACCTTATAATCCAATAATTTTGTTGAACCCAAAATTGCAAAAACCCTTAGGACTTTTAAAACTTGCATTTATTTCGAAAAAATATTTTTATTTTCGAATGTTTTGAGTAGACTAACTAAAAATGCATTTACTTATAAATATTTATATATAATAGTTTTAGAAAGAGATGGTATCCTTATTTATGGTTCGGGCCTTTGGCTAATGGATTTTTCTTATAAGGGAGACATTAGCTATACTCAAGATGAGACAGGTGAGACTATTCGATCAAAATCGTTGAAATATCCATTGGTTATCAAGGTATTCATTTTATTTCTTCAAGAAGGGGTACACAGAAGGGCCACTATGATCTTGGACTACTTTCTTTTTAAAATTACCCTTAACATAAGTTAAAGGACATTTAACGCTCGATTACTGATATGCCGGGGGCCTTTCCGGCCGAATTCAATCTCTTTATTCAAAGGGAGATTTTAATTAATATAAATAAACAAATTGTTTGTGTTTATAATTATGGCCACTAAGTAACGACCTTTATATTTTTGCGGCTTTTAAATATTTATGGCAGGCTTATGTGAAAAAGTATAAGTAGAAATTATGACATATTCTTAATAACCTAAATAAATTTTCTTGCCTAAAATTAATGTGTGTTTAAACAAAGATTTTGTTGCTTCATGGTTTTTTCGCCTAGTTTAAGCTTATTTTAAAATTTATTTTTATTTTAATTATTAAAAAATTTAACTAAGACAGTATTTAACAAAAATATGTTTATATAAGTTTATGTTAGAATTGTTAAATAACTTTTAAAAACTTCACAATAATTTTTAATTATTTCTAGGTAGCTTTTCGTCTCTTTGACGTTCAAATTAGATTATTCTTTTTGATTTATAATCATTGGGGTTAGACTCTTTAATGAATTTTACCCTTAATTATGCAGAATTTTTCCCTTTTTATTATTTTAAATTTTTTTTTCAAGGCCAAATTAAACAGATTAAACATAGCAGGAATAGTATAGAGGATAGTTTAATTTCAAAGATACTTTATTTATTTTTGTAGACCTGTGTATATGTTGTAGAACATTAAACGACCATGGGCAACAGCTTATTGCCTTAATCAATTAATTTGGCCTAAAACAATAAAAATTAGCTATGTATTTTATATGCTCATAAAACGGCTAAACACTTAAATATAATAGGTCTCTTTTCCCTATCCGCTTTTATTTCGGAGTGTTGCCAGATAAATATTTCTAAATTTATCTATCGATAACAACTTATTTTAATATATATTTAATTTTGGCTTATTAGAAATATATAACTCATTGCGAAGAATTTAATTTATTATTTATTAAAAGCGGGCGATTTTTTAATGCCTTATAGGTAATAAGCTCTTGATAAATTGCTTAATGCCCTACCTGTAGGGAAAAAGGTTATTGTTTCGCAGGTGAATGACTGTGGTCTTCAACTTTTGCCAAAGTTGTAAAGCCTGCATGCTATAATATTCCAGAGAGTGCGGCGTCATTTCGATGGATATTATGGTATTGGCGGAGAGACGCGTTTAATCCTATTGACCCTAGGGGTAATGAACGTCCATAGCAATTTCAATTCCTCGCTAAAAAATACAAAAAATCTTAAGTTTGATAATAACATACAACTAAAAACGCATAATTTATAAAATTGGTATATGTCTATATCTCAATTTTCATTACTATATTATTTTCTAGGAAAAACTGTTTCAACGATATTCGCCGGCCTCCGTTAATTGTCGGGTCAGATACAACAAATTTACACCTATATAGCATAAATGTATTGTTGAATCAATTATTTTCAATTAAATCAAAATATAGATATAATTATGGGTTTATTTTTTATACAACAATTTTTTTTAATAATTTCCTATATTTTTATTATTTGGGTTTTTATATCTACATAATAAAAATTGAGCTCCAAATATGGTGAAAAATATTGCACAAAATATATCAAAAAAAAAAACAAAAAACTTTTAAAAATAAATTATTATAATTGCTATGTTTAAAAGTATATTGGTTATAGATTAATAATATCAACAATTGTAAAACTATTTATATTACATAGGTCGACAAAGTTTTAAGAGATATTAGCTACTTCAGAGACCTCACCTATCATATTAGAGATTTTAAAATCCCCTTACTTTTTTAACTAATTAAATTTTGTAAGCAAGCGTTAAACATTAAAAATGTATAAAAAAACAAATGTTGAAAAAAAAAATTTTAAAATTTAAAACAGCTAAACTGGTTAATTTAAATATCAAATATAAATTTATTTCAATTTTATATGGTGTCATATTTGGTTGAGATGCCAGAAATGCTATATTATTTAAGTGTTTTACTTCAAATTAATTGAGATATATATGGTAAACAAACAATGGCAGAAAAGTGAATTTTATGAAAACATATAAAATATACCCCTTATGATTTTCATCTCATAAATATATTTAGTTTTCTTAGTTTCTTTCGGCTTTGGATCCTTAAATCCGTCCAATTTACAGATCGAGCCCATAAATTAAAACTTTGTTTTTCATATAAAAATTTGCAACTTATTTTTATCATCAAATAATGAAAAAAAAATTTAAGAATATCAAGCTCCATCAGTATCTAGATAATACAAAATATTTCGCGAACAAACAATACTACACGATTGGTTTATTAAAAATTTAAATTGAAGTTTGAATTTAACAGTTTAGCTTATGTAAATATGCAAAAAAAATTGAAGTTTTTTTTTGTCTTAAAATTTTTTTTTTGTTTTTTTTTTTTTGAATTTTTTTTTATGTTTATAGCTGACTAACTAAGTTTGATTAGATAAAACGGTAAACGGATTTAGAAATCCCTAAGATGTCTTGATTTCCATATTACTCTCAAAAGTTTGGTGACCTGCGTTCAGAGCTGGGAAAAAACCCATATTTGGGTCAAACCCATTTTTTCATTTTTTGAAATTTAAAAAAAAATAAAGGGTTTTAGCTTAAATAAAGAAAATATTTATTAAGTTCAAGATATTCTGCTTAAATTTTATATGTATTTATAATTAATTTTTATAATCTGACATAAAATTTTTGAGAAGCAAAAATTTGAGTTTAGCCAAAAAATGGGTTTTTTCCCAGCTCTGCCTGCGTTTTAGAAATAAATATAAAAAAAACTCTTTTTGCAAAACCTGTCATCTTGATCAAAAAAGTCATTTTTTAATATTCAAATGATAGCCGTATGTAAAATAAACTACGGAATACGGTAATATATGAAACAAGGCCGTCAGGGAATTATTTTAATATAGTGTCCTAATTTTCTTTTTTCAATATTTTTGTCGACATGAGTATTAGCAGGATTTGTCGACCTGAGTATTAGCAGGAAAATAAAATGTTTATCTAGTAATTGCCATATACAATTATTAATTTTGGGCGAAAGATAATATAGCTCAAATTGCCTTCAGTGTTTTTTTACACCTATGTAATCCAAACAAATGCTATTTTATCATTTTAAATCTATGTGACCCCTTAAATCTTGAAGAAAAAAAAATAAAAATTAGATGGTAATTGTTGAAAACAAGAATTTAAACCGGGCTTATAAGTATATAATTGAAGGGTAAATTTCGCTTTCAGTCTATTCCATGGAGCCGTGATAGGAAACTCAGGAAAAAACAAGACCAAATCAACTGCCGGACATGATATTTCTATGTAATGTCTATCAGAGGCTAGAAAATTTTCTCAATGAAAAATAATGTATACCTGGTAATTTTTATAAAAATATGGGTTAGGGTATATACCATACAGGCCTAATATTTATTAGATTTTTAAAAGTTTTACAAAAGGACCTTCTAGGAAAAAATAGGGGCACACGGTTCGCCCTCCAATCCCACCTAAATATTCAAGTGATTAGTGAACCAAAGACTATGAATTTTCTAGCAAAATTTATCTAAAAAAATTTGGATATTTATGGCTTAATCCTTATAATTGGTCTATTTTTAGTTTCACCTTACGTTGCACAAAATATTAAACTTCTTTTAATCGACGCTGGTACCTGGTTTTTATTGGTATTGTAAAATAATTTGTTTGTTTCATAAATTACTATCTACAATATATAAATATAAATCACCTAACTGTGTCTTAGGTTAAAAAACGATTCTAAAATAAATTATTACATGAAATTAACTTTAAATAATAAAAGTTTTTTGCTATTATTCGCCCTAAAATAAAATATTGGATTATATTTTACAATAAAGTTAATTTACCAAGTGGGATAGGAGACCTCATTGGATCAAAAACACAGTTCGACAATATCAAAAGTAATATTTCAAAAAAAGAAATGAATTGATCCTCTTGATGGCCCTATCTCATTTTTTCGTTCCCCGAAATCTTTCGCCCAAGGCTATTTTGCTGCCCTTACAACGAAATGGCAATTTTTTACGAAATATTGAGAGATTATGCGACCCGAGATTAACTAAAAAAAAAAACAAGAGATTTTTAAATCTCTAATTTGAGCTTTTTATCTAAATTTGTCTTATTTTTTTTTCTTGTCCCTTTTTTTGTAATTTTTTTAACGATTATGGCTAACTTAAAAAGTTTGATTAATAAAACGGCAAACGGATTTCGAAATTTTTAAGTTGGCCAATTCTTTGTTTGGCTGATTAAACTCTTAAAAATATCACTTTATTAGTATGCATAAAAAATGAATTTTTATAAGTTTTATAAATTTTTATATTTTTTTTGGTAAATAATATTGCTTATATTCAAAATTATACCATATTATGTTATCTATCGCCTGCAAAAAGCGACTGACAATCTTCTACATTGGCTATCCTGCCCCTCACGTGGTACCTCCATAACCCCCCTAAATCTATGGACAAACCCCATCTTAGCCGCCTCCAAACTCGCTCACATCTCAGAACCTCCCTCATCATTTTTCAAGCGCACGGGTTAAAAACAAGAAACAACCACAACCCCACATTTGCCCTGCTAATTTACAAATATACAAACTATTATGTTCACTTTTAAACAAATCATGCATAGTTAAAAAATTTATTTATCAATTTCCCTGATGAAAGTTTAAAATATAATGTTAAGGGCATTTTCAAAATATTATAACAATGTCAACATCTATATATTAGATGCCATCTACCGTCTATTTTACTTAAATGGCAGAGTTAGTCAAATGAGTTCGTTCTTCAATATCGATCAAAAAATTTGGGCAGTTTGAGAGCTTTTTGTAGTTTAAGATGTTTATTAAAACCCATTTCCTACAATGTTTTGTTATTTGTCAATAATATTTAGTAAAATTTCTATAATAATACACGTGGCATATTTATTTACAAGAGCATCTAAACGGGTCATTTATATTTAAATCGTTTAAGGGTACTTAGCAATCTTTAATGCAACGTGCTTAATGCTAATGGTTAGAAAACTGTGATCTTCAAAAATTTCAGATATAAAATATTTATGGGTTTGCCCAAAAAATAAAATTAAACATCGATATCTGTGTTAAAGAAATTGATCGTTATATTGTTATGTTCGTAAGGCGCAAGTGCCCCGTTAGCTCTGGACGAACGTCGCCGCGTAGTGGCCGATATGTCAGGCATAGATTTTGCAATCGTGACCGAATTGGCGAGAGTTGACATGGAGGAAGATGTTGCTGCTGATTGGTATGAAGGTGCGGCAAAGTGAATTAGAGTACCGTTGGCAAAAGACTTGACCATATCCAGGGGCCGTTTAGATGATATTGAAGGAACTCGTAATGGAGTTTGTGGACTCGTAGAGACTACTGGAGGCGATAGGCTAGTAAGGGAAGACAGATCAGAAGCATCTTCTTCTTTTACCGACGAGATACGTCTCATATGTTGGGGAACGCTGCGTCTAGTACCGGGTCCAATTGAGCGCTTTATCGAAGGTTTTAACGAAGTTTGCGTCGTTGTGCTGGCCGTTAATGTGATTGCCGGTTTAGCAGTACTTTTGTGATCGAGCGAAGATGGTAACGCAAGATCTTTTTTATTTGACGAAGTTGACATAAGGGATGAGATATCGCTTGATGAGGCCGGCGGTAATAATTTCTCTGGATACAAATAATTATTTAAAGTTAAGCATTTTATTGCAAAATCAGCCTATTTTTGAGATCAATTAAATTACACAGGTTCAAAATTTTTAATATGACCTATCTTATTTTTCAAATCCGTTCACTTTCTTCTAATCAAGTCAACTATTAACATTAAAAATTTTAGAAAAATGCCATTTTAAAAACAAAAAAATTAAAAAATATTTGTAAAATTATAACATTAACAGCTAAACAGTTAAATACACTTCAGATACATTTTTTTTAAAAAAATTAACATAATTGTCAATTTTATATTAATATTGATTAAAAGCTTACTTTTGTTCTCAATATTTGAGATCTAAATTATATGATTTTAATTAAACGAAAATAATTCTCAAATTTTCTTAGGGTATTCTCGAGGTCGCAAAAACTGTTAAATTTGACAGATCTAAAGAGCTGAAGGCGAAACAGGCTAAAAACGGAAAGTAACAAGGAGGCCATTATAGGAATGTATGCTTTTAAGTTTTCATAATTTTTTTCTGACATTGATATAAACCTGTGTTATAATTGTGAATCACAATATAAAAAGTTGTCATAAAGATAGTGAATAATTTAAAAAATGATTAATCGATAAATTTGCTTGAATAAAAAAATAAGCTTGGTGTTTAAGATTTACAAAATTTTTAAAAATTTTTGAAAAACTGAATGAAGTATGAACTCGCCTTAACTTGCAAATATGGCTACTAAAATAATATAATAGTACTCGATACCTAAGCTCTGGTTTGGTTCATCTCCTGAAGATTTAATATCCCTTTTTTGTGCTGCCACTGCTTTCATTTTTCCTAATCTATGAAATTTAAATAAACATATGTTAATTATTATAAATAACACCCAAAAAAAACTTAGCTCTACCAAAAAAATTGTGTGGGCCAGAGAAAAAAAAATGGATATTTTTTCTCGGGCCAAAGAAAGGGAAAGCCTATAGTAATTTTAAATTACACTAAAGCCCCGAATAAAATAGTGGAAAACCCATTCAGCCTTTTTCTTCTTTAGTCTAAAGATGAAATGGAACGATCATTGTAAAAAAGCCTACACAGCCCAAAAAAAAAATAATGGGACATCCTAAAAAGGCCCATTTTATGAGTTTTTTTTAATAAAAAGCCTATATATAGTTTCTTTTAGAGCTGGTTGGTCATTTTTATTCCAAGACCTGAACTTAAATTCTTTATATAAAATAATAACATAAAAAATTTTGTGCAACCTTTTAAAAAAAATTGAAAGGGCTTTATTCAAAAATTTAACATATGTAAAAAAATATTTTAAATACATGTTTCGTGGCAGATAAGGAGGATGTATTTAATTCATATATTTTGCAAGATGCCCCAAAATCCTAACTTATTATGCCAATCTAAAAAGTATGATAAAAGTAAATTTTGAAAATTTGAAAGTAGTTTTTAACAATTTAGGGTTTACGAATTAAAAGTTTGCAAACTGATTGAAAGCTGGCATGGAGTATATCTCTTCGCTACATCTTTCATTCGATTCAATTGGTGAAAATTTTTTTATATCGCATTCCCCATAGTTATAGGCCATACAAACAACTCTTATTTTAATTTATTTTAAACCGTTCTTTTGCATTCGATATGCGTATTTTATCGGCCGCAGTTAGGGTGTTTTTCGAAAATTGATTCCGGATAAATTTGGAAGTATTCATGATTGAGGTTGACAAATCATTTGATATCCGTCTCCGAGTAGACATCCGGAGCCTTTGTTTGAGCGGATCTTTGAAACTTTTGTGGCTTGTGTGCTTTTTAAGTGGTTTACCAAACCCCGGTAAGTGACGGTTCATGAGTCTCATGTTGTCAACTTTCATAGCTTCCAGCTGTGCGTAAACCCTTTTAAGTTCGGCCTAGAATATATATTGATATAAATATTTATACAAATGTGTATTTAAGGGGGTGAAAATCCAAAAAATAACTATAAAAATTATTTCTTAGTTAAGTTACTATATTAATCTAAAGAAACGACGCAATTTTATACGTCGTAAAATATCTTAACACCAATGTTTAACCTTTTATATCTTGTGTAACAGTGTTATTTGTCATTATATTAAATCTTATCGCAATAAAACAGTTTAATCAAAAAAATTACTTTTATCCCATTTTTACCTCGCTACAAACTTTGCAATATTTTTTTAAACTATTTCCGGAAAGATCTAAAAAATAATAAATTTTTCACCGCCATGTCTTGATCTTTAATGTGAGGGGTGCTAGAATCACTCATGAGCGAAGGGTCTTTGTGATCGTTGCCGACTTGCTTTGAGCCCTTCAAAAATTTTGCTTTGATTCCGGCCACACCGGATGTGTCGGAAGAAACGGATTTGTTGCCGAAACCTTTGTAGATTGCATATATCTATTTGTAAAATATAGTATGTCGATCGATATGTGTTGTGTAAATTGCATTTTAATAAGTTGCTATTAAAATAACAAAAATTTGACCCAAAAGATAAAAAGTTGGCATAAGGTTCCCAACAAATTTTCATAAAAATTAAAATTTTTTTTATAAAATTGAATACGTTTTTGCCGTATTGTAAACGGGTAAATTTATATTTTTTTTTTAAAAATAGGTCACTATTAAAAAATGGAAAACGCTGCTCTTTAAATATTCGACCCAGGCTAAAAAATCCACCATTTTTTAATGTTGACAGAGTTTTAAGATTAGTTTAATAATATTAAATAGAAATAAATTTTGTTTAAACAAATGTATACATGAGCGCAATTAAAATTTGACGAAAATGTGTTTTTCCTGTTATAAAAGTAATGTTTATCAAATAGGTCCACCTTAACATTTAAAATTTTTACTATATAAAAGTGATTACGGCTATGATCTACTGTGATTGATTAGGCAAATTATACAATAATTAGCAAACTTAGAAGCTCACTGAATTGATATTGAAAAATTTTTTAATAACTTTGGTGCCAAAGATGAGCGTCAATAGAACCGTGGTAGTGAGTTGCGAATGCACGAATAATATAATGTATAAGAGATCGGGGTCTGCATAAGTTTGGAGGAAAAATCTGTGTAATAGTTATTTAATTAGAGCAATATATATATAAATATACTATTAAAAAAATTTAAAAATACAACACGCGATTGAGATATATTTGTCACAAATTACACTGGACAACAAAAAAAAACAACTTTAACGATTTTTTAAGAATTTTGTAGAGAATTTTCTTGCGATAACGATCCCGGGTTTAGTTTTTTTTCTAAGGCCTCCAATTTTTTTTTAAACCGCGTCCAAAGTTCAGAATAAAATTTAAAAAATATTTTTTACTATTAATTCTACAAAAAATCTATTGGCATACTCAGATTTCTTATAAAAAAACATTTCTAAAAAGTAATTACATAAATTTTTAGCAATTTACTTTCAAGATACTTAGGATCAAAAAACGGAATGACAAAAACTACAAATTTTACAAAAATAAAAAAATAAAAATAAATATTAAAAAAAATTTCAACCCCTTACGTTAATAATGAATATTTTCGTTATCTAAAATATATTTTTTAACTTTTGTTACTACCCATAAATTTTATAATATAGAAGCCCAAAATCCCCAAAAATTGAAAAATCTCAACTTTGACACCGAATAACTAAAAATCTGAGGCCTTGGCTAAAATTCTAATTTCATATCATGATCAGCGCCATAAACTTGACCAAAAACTATATTTGCCATAAATGTTGCTTAGGGTCGTCCTAATTTTGTTGTCCAGTGTTATTTTGAGACGGTCATCGAAATAACATTAATTTTAAAGGTTTTATAAGTAGATAATATTTTTTCAACATATTCAGATTTATCATTTTGTCAACAATTTTTTTTGCTTCACCTTCCGCTTGTGTAATTTATATATGGGGTAATTTTTAAATTGTATGAAAATAGTATCGACATTTATTAAAATGTGATTAGTAACATTATTTAAAAATAGTTTTTAAAAAAAAGCTTTAAAAAACATAACTTAGATTGCGTGCTATATTTTTTTATACATCTGGTTATAGAACATTAAAAATAATATTTGATATACTCAATAATAAAAATTAAATAAATCTCAAGGCCAAATTTTTCCTGAACAACTTTCCACTTTTTCAAGTTAAAACACGGTCGGTCTATTACGACTTACAAAGAGATATTGAGGAAGAGCGACAAAAGAAATTCGTTGTAAATGGCCATCGAGATAAATTTGCTTTCGTTGAACTCGGACGGAGCCTTGCGCACGTCGAAGCTTAGTTTGATGCCCCACAACAGGAGTGCTAATTCCGCTATCAAGGACATATAAATAACAAATATTTAACTAATTTAGTAAAAATGTAAATTATTAGTATGGACAGGCGGGATCCCATGATCCAGTGGAAACATGACTAGATATTACAAAGGTCTGTTGATCGAATCTACGCAAGGGCAGAATTTTTTCCGGAAAATTGGCAAACAAGTGCAAAAATTATGCCAAGTTTATGCACATGGGCAGTAGAGACCTTAAACGATTGTCTTAAATAATTGGTTAAAAAATTATGTCGTCGGCTCTGAGCAAATCTTACTAATCAAACGGTTCCCAATAGTTACATTGCTGGGATTAAATAGTAGGGCCAAAGGTATGAAACACATATTTTGAGAAAGGTATGATGGAAACCCTAAACTCAAACATTTTATAGGCTAATTTAACTTGATATAGAATAAAATTCTTACCTTTTAAACAAGAAGTTGCTGCAAAATTTTTTTTATAAATAAACTCTAGCCGCAATTTTTTATCTATATATAATCAAAATGTATATTGTGCCCAGAAATTGTAATTTTCATCATTTTTTTTCTAGTAGGGGCGCCCAGTTTGGGGCAACTCTTTTAAATTGAACAAAAAAACCACTTTTGCCCTTCGGTATTGTAAGATTTGTTCTCGCTGGCAACCTAAGTTTTTTGCATAGGCTCTGACCTGTGCTAAGACTTATTGCCTAATTTAACCACTCAGATGATTTAAAATGGTTGTACATGTGAGTAGGGCATGTCAAAACTCCGTAGTCTAGAAGAAATTCTTAAACTCCGGAGTTTTTTTATTAAAATTTGGTAGTTTATAAATGTAATTATTAAATAATTAGCTGCTCCTTCATTTATTTACAACTTTCATTTAAAAATGTGTTTTGACTATAAAAATATAAATTTCAATATTTTCATTAAGCTAATGTTTACTTGCAAATTCAAAAAACTAAAACTCCGAAACTCCGGAGTTGATGAACTCCTTCCCGACTCCCGGATTTTTGACATGCCTTACATGTGCGCTAATATTACAGCAAAAACCCGCCTGTACACGGAATCGAACACAAGAACTTCTGCGTGTACGAGTCGCTGTTGTGGCTGAGCTTACTGAATCAGCAATTAATAACGTCCATACCTAGAGCGAGCGAATAGTCCCACCAATTAGTTACGCACAGACGGACCTTTAAGTGTTCTTTGTTGTAGACCGTTGCAACGTTCGGTGGGGAGACACTGGTTCGGGCGATGACGAGTAGCAAGAAAAATGCCATTATAAACCCGAGCCGTTTAATCAAATCCAAATCCGTAATTTTTATTTTGATTGCTGAACGGACGCGAAACACTTTAGCTATCCTGAAATAGTTTAAAACCGTTATAAATGTATTAAAATATAAATTAAAATTATACCCAATATTATAAAATGTAATTAAAAAATTAAAATTATTCGTATTTTAATGTGGATCTTAGAAAAGGTTCTCTTACCTGAAATTATTTTCATAAATTATTAGAGTTAATTTTATAGTGAGTGTAGCCGTATTGCACAATATAAATTTTATTAGAGCCTTAAAAAACCTATATCAATTACCAAGATTTTTAAGATACAAATTTGATCAATTAATATTTTTTAGATCCATTTTAACTAAATTTTTGTGTTTTCCGCAAATTTTAGCCCCACCTCGGTTAAGTCGGGGTCAGATTGGGCAAAAAAGCTGCGACTTGTTGGCTCAAAACACCTTCCACACATGATTTGTTTTACCCTATTATTTTTTTTATAATGTAGAAATATTTAATTTATATTTATCATCAAAAAAAATAAAAAAAAAATTTAAAATATATTACGTCCAAGCTTATATACGACACGACATATTATGTTTTAATAACTTAATTTAAAGTTTAAATTTGCGTTTTAAAAAGTTTTTTTTACATTTTTTTTTATAATTTACAATGATTATTGCTGACCAACTAAGTTTTAGAAAAAACGGTAAACGGATTCGAACATCTCTAGGATGGCAGGTTTAATCTTGTTTGGCTCACAACTTTCAAACATTGTTGACTTCTTTAAGTCGAGTTAGTCGGTATAAAAAATAATCAGCTGACTTTGACAGGCTAGAAATTACCTAGCTACAGTTAACCCAGCTGCGGGACCCACTGATCACAAACTATTTTTACCTCCATGTTTTGAGTAAGATGGCACCGTAAGCTATTGCAAACCCAACGGCCCGGAACCAAGTCTTCATCGTGCACGTAATGAGCGAAGGGTCCGGGTAATATACAATGACCTTAACCATAGTTTTTGCAATAAGAATATGTAAGTTGTTTAGATAAATTTGAATTTTCATATATTAATTAATCTTTATTATTGGTGATCTTGTTCATATAACAGCTGATATTTTTATAAACCGGCCGGTCCAAACACCCCTAAAAAGTTTATATAAAAAAATTTTGGCTTATTACATAGCATCTTGGAGTAAAATGCTCCGGTTTTGTAAATAACAATGTCACCCCCCCCCCCCCCCCCTCGAAAAACATTCTTTTTTCACCACGACCATCTTACCGATCCACGAAGGTTGAGTAAAAACCAAAAAAATATATTTGGATTTTTTAAAAATATAGTCTTTTTTTTACAAAACTTTTACATGTCACCAAACATAGCGTAATTATTGGTTTCATATACCATGTCATACAGTCCCGTGTTAAACTACAAGACCTTTTTATCATGAATGTATATTATTTTTAAAAATTATTTAAAATAAATAAATCGGAATATACGGTTACCGGTAGGTATAAGAGGAATGCACCGACGAGGAAAATGTATAATAGCGTTGGGCTGGAGGCCTTTACAATCTAAAATTATAATGTATCATATAAATTCAACATATATAGGCATATAAATATAAATTTTGGATAATTAAACAGATTCTTCTTTTGCAAAGAATTTGTTTAGCCTCAGCCAATTTTTTCTATCTAATTAGGGGGCAAACTTTCAGCTGTCTCTTAAATCCTGCACAAAACCCAGCAGGGTGAAATTTAAGAGAAAAACGGCATTCTAGGGTTATTAATGACGGCTGCGATACTTTAAAATTTAAATCTCATACGTATCCAGATTTAAATATGGAATTTGCAATATAACAATATAGAAGTAGATATATATTTTTCTAAAGTTTTTATTTTGCAGTTAAATTTTTTGAACACACTCTTTAGTATTTTCGATGGCAATAATTAGCGCCTGCGACTTTTTGCAAAAATACGTTTAAGTAAGGGCACGTCCAAAGTGGGTTTTTATTTTCGTTAAATTTTTAATAATTTTTTTTTTGTATTAAGACGCAATTTTTGCAAACCTGCCAAATTTATTGTGCGCATAAAATGCTTTTTTTCTGTAATTTAAAAATAAATTAAAATAAAAACTCACTTTGCACATGGCCTAAATAAAATAATTAAAAAAAATTTATAATTAAAAAAATGGGTGAAGTTAAAAAGCGCCATACCATGGAATACGAAATTTCGTTTTATGTACCATAACTAACCTTGATATCCCTGAATCGCCAAACGAACCAGGCCAAAGCGGGAACGATGCCCATGATAAGGCATTGCAGGCACAGGATTATAGTACGTAAGATTTTGTTCGTTATCACGGAACAGGGTTTGTATTCTTCGCAGTCCTCGCAGTCGGGCGGGCAAGGCAAACAAACCATCTCTTCGTACCGGGTCGCTTCATCCTGAAAATAAAACATTTTTAAAAAGGGCATTTTTTATTTTTTTATATTGTAAACAATAAATTTCTTCATTAATCACAACGTGTTTTAGAAGAATTTTGTCGAGGCGCCGAGACGATAAAGCGAAATTGTGCATTTAGCCATAATGTGTTTCTATTCATTTTTCGAACAAAATAGATATGAATATAAACTGATTTTTGTTTTTGTGAAAAATTTTAAAAGATTGTTGTTTTTATTGATATCTCTGTGTAAAAGAAGGAAGAAGAGTCAATAATCAGATGCTCTTAAAATACGGATTTTTAAGAAATTATTCAATTTTTTTTTTTATTTAACATGGTTGTTTTCGTTTCCCAGTTGAATATTTGGTAGCCTGTTGTTCCATTGAATGTAAAAATTATGGCCAAATATTAAATATTGTTTAATAAAAGGCCAAAAAATTTAAAGTACGTTCGACAGGGCACACCATTAATCTGATACTTTATGATTTAAATGTTACAAATTTTTTTATATAAATCATAACAAGACACCAAAATTATCAAAATCAAAATTCTTAGTGAATTTCAAAATTTAAATGTATTACAAATACAAATAGTCTTCCACAACCTGAAAAGGTTAAAACCAATTAAAATAAGTGAAAAATTTTGGAATTTTATATGTCTCACGTGGATATATTTTTCAAATTCTTCTTCCATATCGGTGCCGAGGTAATAACGCTCAGTTGAGTTTTTGTAAGGAAAGTAAAATCCCTTCCGGCAAATGCATTTGTAGGAACCCCGGCGAAAACCTTGGCCCTCAACTGGTTCACACTGTAAAATAAATATATACACATTTATTACAAATGGCGAAAAAGGAATTTGGCCACAGCTGTGTCCTGTTTTATTTCTGCAAATTTTAGGACATTTTAAATTAACAAAGAAAATATTATTGTATTTTTTTAGAATATTTGAACCATAATATTATTGTCACTGAGTAAGTATAAAATCTATTAACTCAGGGCCATTTTTTTTATCAAAAAAATTTTATCAAATTAAGTTTAGAAATATATGTATATAATTTTATCCTTGCAAAAAAATATTAAAAAAAAATACTATATAAATTAGAAAACATTTTTGAAATGACATTATAAATTATTTAGGGAGAAAAGATATAATTAATTAATTTTTAAAAATTCTCCGACACTAAATTTAAGGAATTCTAACAAATATTAGATTTTTTGCAAAAAGTCTAGCAAGGTCACCACAATATGATTAATTAAAAAATATAACGGGCCCTTTAAACTACATAAATGATATTGTTTTATTATAAGTTGATAAATAATAACCTTGTATTTTTATTTTATGAATTTAAGTTTTAGAAATAAGTTTTTAATTGTGATCCGTTAATATTGGAATATGTTACATAAGTGGAATCCAGGTGACATTTGGAAGAATTTGCGAACACATTGAGCGACGTATCGTTTGCCTTTTGCGGGCATTGATCGATATCAACTTTCCGTAAGTCAATGTCGATTCCACTCGTGCCTCTAATGTTGATAAAATTATTAAAAAAGTTAAGCTAAAGATAAAACGAAGGTTTAATAGTCATAGAAGTTCTTTATGTTTCTTACATAAGTCCTATATATGTTACGAGGTTATTTTAAAATCCGGCACTATACTAGTTATAATTTTTAATTTGGTATAGCCCCACACGTAAGCTAATATTCAGATTACTGGGCCAAATAACTTTAGGCGAAATTAAAAAATAAATATATGTTTATTTACATACGAGAGATAAAAAATTCCACATAAATTTATAAATTAAAAAAATCTAATAAAATGTGATAAGGTCAACAATTTTTTGGGAGTTATGAGTTAACTACAGAGATTAAACCTGCCATCTTAGGGAACATCAAATTCGTTTACCGTTTTTCCTAATCAAACTTAGTTAGTTAGTTAGTTATAAACATTGAAAATTTAAAAAAAAAAGATCAAAAAACCAAAAAAGATTCAAAAACGAAAAAATTGAAATTATATTTTTCCATATTTACAATAGTTAAACTGTTAGATTAACTTCAAATATTATTTTTATTAAAAACCGATAATAGATCGTGTCGTATTTACGTTTGGAAGCTAATTATTTTGTGTTAACTAAATACATGTGCTTGATATATTAATAAAATTTATTTTTATTATTTGTGATTGAAAATATAAGTTAAAGGGTATTTTTATATGCAAAAAAGATTTTTACATTTTTTATTTTTAGGGTATATTTAGATCTGTGAATTTAGTCAAAAAAAGTCATTTTTCGTTATAGACGGATATAAGGAGCCAAAGACGGAAGAAACTAAGAAAACCTAAAATATATATGGGATTAGGTCATCATGAGGATGCATTCTTTCATGTTTTCATAAAATTTACGCTTCTGACTTTAATATTTGTTGACCTGTGTAATTATAATGTTATATTCTATAAAAATGATTATGTAAATATTATACAAGGTAACAAAAAAATTGAATTCTCCCAAATATGGTTTGTTTGCGAACGGCTTACCCATCAAAGCTCTAACTTTTTCAGCTCTTGCAGTCAGCTCAGGGTTAGATCTAACACCTGGTAACCTAGTTTTTTAGTGCCAGAAAAATAGAGAGCTTTGGGATTCTTAAAAGGTCAAACATTAATTACACTGGACAACAAAAAAAACAACATAAACAATTTTTTGAGGGTTTTGTAGAGAATTATCTTGCGATAACGATCCCGGGTTTAGTTTTTTTCTAAAGCTTCAAATTTTTTTTAAACCGCGAAGTTCAGAAAAATTTCAAAAAATTTTTTTTACTATTAATTCTACAAAAAATCTATTGGCATATTAAGATTCCTTTAAAAATATATATCTAAAAAAGGTCATTACATAAATTTTTAACAATTTACTTTCAAGTTATTAAGGATCAAAGGAGTTTATGACGAAAACCACTAATTTTACAAAAATAAAAATAAAATTTAAATATTAAAAAATCAAACCCCTTACGTTAATAATGAATGTTTTCGTTATCTAAATATATTTTAAAAATTTGTTATTACCCATAGGTTTTATGATATAGAAGTCCAAAATTCCCCAAAAATTGAAAAATCTCAACTTTGACATCGAATAACTAAAAATATTAGGCCTTGGCTAATATTTTGATTTCATGATCAACGCTAAAAATTTGACCAAATTAGTTGCCATGAATGTTGCTTAGGGTTGTCCAAATTCTGTTTTCCAGTGATTTACCAGGCTCCGCTTAACTTGAGTGTCTAGAACCCAGAAAAGTAATCAAAATCGTCTCATCCATTTAATGTAAAAGTAATCTACTTGAAATGGTATTGGTCATCACGGAACCCGAAAAATGGGATGGTATATGTCATCATCCAGATGTTGCCACCTCCGCAGTCGAAGTAGGGTTTGCTCCAATGGCCGTCTTTATAGCTCACGGCAAGGATCTCCTCTTTGTGTTCGGGACCATCAGCTGATTCATTGTACCGTAAATTGTAGACACCTGGCCTCAATAAGTTGCAGAAGAAAATTGTATAAAAACTAATGATATCGCATTATTTACTTTGTTGATTGTCAAAAATTATTGCCATGTGTTTATTTTTCGGATTAGTATATAATTCGATAAGTCCAATTTCCAAAAAATAATTATAAAATCACATAATCAAGATTATATAATGTTTCGCCCGAATTTTACAAGACACGGCCTATATATGTAAAGATGTTTGAGTTGTTTACTGCTAAGCAAATGCCTTATTTATTTTGAGGAAAAGAATGTTAACACATGTTTAATCATTTCAAAAGCTGCTAAGTGGCCTTCTCAGTGCCTAAACCATACTAGGCCAAAAACTTAGGCCACACTGGCGTAGAAGCAAATAGCTCCAATTGGGTGGTAGAAGGATAGGGGCGATCATTTTTGTAACTCCGGTCGGCTGAACGGTGATTCACACAGCGTTGGGTGTCGTATAGATGTAAATTAGAAATATAAGGTCGGGTTTAATCAAAATAACATTTAAGGATATTTTAATGAATACGTATTTTGCCATTTTCGGTTGGTTTGTAATGGCGCTCGCTGTCTTATAGCTACAATGTTGATTTTAAATGCCTTTTTTTTCAATTGTTGCCAGGGTTATGTTCAGTTTTTTTTTCTTCAAGTTACAGATTTTGGAAAAAAGGCTCACTTGCTGTTAATCTGAGAAATTAGAATAAACCTATTTTGACTATCACCAAAACCTAATATTTTGACAACCGTCAAAATCCATATTTTCAGTTGAACATTTGGAACTGAACTAATTTAAATGGACGAATCGACCAAACCTTTGGAATTCAAATGGAAAAAGAATTCGAAGATGTTAACCGTTACAAACACTATATAATGGCCTTTATACAACTTAAATACACATTTATTTTTATTTTCCTTTTCTTTTTATTTTTATAAAATAAATACTTGCTAAACTCATAATTATTATAAAAAAAAAGACAAAAAAAAACCATTATTGCAAAATTGCCTTAATTTTATTCTTAGGTTTATTGGTACTTTGTGTGAATACATTAGTAAAATTTCAGAATTTTTCATTATAAATTACTCTATCCCGGTTTGAACAAATTGAGTTTAGTTAAAAAGTGGGCCCAGTATCGATAAATCGACCCATTTTATGTCAGTTTTAGAATGACACCAAATTAAGCGAGTATAAAAGAATGAAAATATATTAAAAAAGTAATATCTATATTAATGTCAAAAACAGCTTTGTTGTTTTTTCGCCTGGTTTAATCCTTCCCTCATAAAATGTATTACAACTACTATCTTGGCAATTTTTTCCAGATAAAATTATAATATAATATGGCTACGCGAACTTTTGGCATTTGCATAAATACAAATTAAGGGAAGAATTTTTATAAAATATAAAAAAATTTATTAGTTTGACCGCGACATTTATTTAATTTCAGCAGCAGAGTTTATGATATTCGTATTATTAAATTTATGGATGGGCAGACCTTTTTCACGGGCTACTTAATTTTGGATTGATGAGGCGTTTCCCCCTTTTTTTCTGGGGCATGTTGTCAGGATAAGAAGTAAGTTAACTATGAACATGACAACAGCTGACACCTCGGTGCCATTTTTTCACAATTTTTTTCACTTACAACGATTTGTAAGATTTCCGCTGCAAATATTTAACTATATCACGAAAATATAAGTGCTAAGGTAAATTATTAATGGCTCCACTTTTTGAATTTTATTTGGCCAAACTCATGTCAAAATTTTAAATATTATTACAGGTTTTTTTTGATGCACAATTTTTTATAATTCTATTACAATTATTTGGTTTTTCATTATTTGCCATTTCTTGAATTATCCAGATACAAATAAATTAGACATTTAAAATATAATATTTATGGTTTGTTTCTACTTGACTTATTCGGCAAAATTAACATTTAAATATGTGGCGAATGAATAAATAAAAAATTAAACTTTTCAAGTTATTTAGATTGGCCAGTTCCAGGCAGTTTATTTGCAATTGGATAATATATTAAATGGTTAAAATGATAAAATTAAAATAAAAAAAAATTTATTGCTTTTTTTTAAAATTCTCTTTACTTTTTACAAAAAAAAATGTCAGGCTAATTTACATAATAAGCAATGGATTTCGCGAAATATATTGGATCATTATATTATGTTTTATATATTTCGCTTAAACTTATTTCACCTATGATGGCCACTGGCTAAAGCACTTTGATTTTTTTGTTTGGTAAGGGGGTGGGAAAATTTGCTTGTTTGATTCCAAAGCTAACCTATAAATAAACTGGGATTGGGATTATTGAATACACCAGAAATTTCTACGAAGAATAGATGAATCAGTGCGTAAATAGGGGAAAGGTATGTTGATATGGTTGCTCGCACTAACGTCCGTATTCCTTTAAAAATTAACTGGTGCATGCAGAATAGGGATTCCTAACAAACCCGTACTCACGGCCTCTCCTTTTTAACCTATACCACCGTTATGGCTTTGGGCGAACGTTAACGTAGTTTGCTCATTCCTGCTCACAATGGAAAAAAAATTATTTTGCATTAACATTTTGTCGAAGTGAAAGGAAAGATACAACATTTAGCTGATCAAAAGATATATTGGTGACATTTTTTTCAATTGAATTACATCCAAAGAGCTAAGGCTATATTTGGTCTCTGGCTGGGCATCTAAGAGCTACTAAATTCTTGGCGCAAAAACAAAACAAAAATTGGCAAAAATGATCAGACAGGGTAAATTAAAAGAAAGCTAGTCACAAGTTAGTAACAAAGATAAGTCACGAATTATTTCATTTTTCCTTTTTAAAAAAATTCTTATTGAAAACCCATGATTCATATTCTATTCGGCGATAATGATATAATATGTAAAAAAAAAGCTTAGATTGATGTGAAAGCCCGTTTTAATTTTCCGCAAAACCCAAAATCAAGGCTTCCCCAATATTAATTACAGCTTTGTTTAAAATTATTCTGAATTTAATGTTTTAACTTAATTTGATGTAATTTATGCCTACCCATAAACAGCTTTTATTAAGTTTTGTTTTTAAATAGGTGAAAAAATATTATATACCCAAACGGCAATAGCTTTGCTCAATAATAAATAAAAAACACTGGACAACAAAAAAAACAACATAAACGATTTTTTGAGGGTTTTGTAGAATTTTCTTGCGATAACGATCCCGGGTTCAGAGCTGGGAAAATGCCCATTTTTGGGTCAAACTCATTTTTTTATTTTTCAAAATTTGGGAAAAATAAACGGTTTTAGCTTTAATCAAAAAAATATTTATAAAATTTAAGATTTTCTCCTTATATTCTGTATTTATTAATAATTAATTTTTTCAACCTTTCATAAAATTTTTAAATAACAAAAATTTGAGTTTAGTCGAAAAATGGGTTTTTTCCCAGCTCTGCCCGGGTTTAGTTTTTTTTAAGGCCTCCAATTTTTTTAAACCGCGTCCAACGTTTAGAAAAAAAATTAAAAAATTTTTTTTACTATTAATTCTACAAAAAAACTATTGGCATATTCAGATTCCTTATAAAAAAAACATATCTTGAAAAGTTTATTACATAAATTTTTAGCAATTTACTTTCAAGTTATTTAGAATCAAAAAACGGAGTTTATGATAAAAACCACTAATTTTACAAAAATAAAAAAATAAATAAAAATTAAATATTTAAAAAAAATTTAAACCCCTTACGTTAGTAATGAATGTTTTCGTTATCTAAATATATTTTTAAACTTTTGTTACTACACATAGGTTTTATGATATAGAAGCCCAAAATACCCCAAAAATTAAAAATCTCAACTTTGACACCGAATAACTAAAAATCTGAGGCCTTGGCTAAAATTCTAATCTCATATTAGTGATCAGCGCCAAAAACTTGACCATATCATAGTCGCTATTGTTGATTAGGGTCGTCCAAATTTTGTTGGAATTGTTTGTGGACGGTATACTAAGGTCTATTTCTTAGTGACCACTCTTTTAAATTTTGTCATAAAGTTAGTTTATAGCGAATTTTTTGAGATACATGTAAAATTAAATTTAACATTGATCGTTCATTAATCTAGCTTAAAAATGAATTGTATTATTTGATATTTCTTAAGCTTTCTTTCAAATTAAGGGACAACTTATCAATCAAGGAGGCTCATCCCGCCTTAACCCGCCGAGTTTTTGCGTAACGCCCCCGAAGGATAAAATAAATTTTAGGGCACTTCGTCAACAACCTAAATTTTAAGTAATCGGCTAAAAACTGCTCAAGCCGTTGACAAACGATGATGACCTATGCAAATAACTAGGGCATGTCAAAACTCCGGAGTCTAGAAAAGGTTCATACCGGAGTTTTTTGAAATTTACTAGTTAATATATGTAATTTTTACATAATTAGCTGCTCTTTCATTTATTTACAACTTTTATTTAACAAAAATGAGTTTTGACTACAAAAATACAAATTCCAATTTCAATAAGCTAATGTTTACAAGCAAATTTCAAAAAACTAAAACTCCGGAACTCCGGAGTTGATGGACTCATTCCCAACTCCCGGAGTTTTGGCATGCCTTACAAATATCATCAGGCTTAGAAAAACTTTGTGGGTTCAATTTTGGATTAACTTGGAGAGTCCTTTGATCCTAGCTTATTCTGGGATTTAAATTTTGCTTATTAATCTTTTTAAAAAGGATTTTTAATATATTTAAATAACTTTTTAACTAGATATTTATACATGTTCAAAGTGCAAAACAAACACATTAGGCGTGGGAGACCCTTGTCAAAAATAGTAACGAAGACAAATTAAAATGGTTTAAAATATAAAATTTACTATAAAAATCTCTAACACGCACAGACTGTTAAATAGAGAGTAATCCAAATTAAAAGTCGTATATTATTTCTCTCATGTGAGAAGTTCTCCTATGGCCTACTTGGGTTTGGCTGGTGACAAGAACTGTTGGCAATTTGGCTGATTACATTCGCTTTACAGCTATAACTATGTAGTAAATGGTTTGTGCTTTGAATTATAGTAACGAAAAGCAGTAAATCTTATAATGGCGAGAGTTTCTCCAGCTAATGCTGAGACCGGACCATGTTTTTAGTTTAGTGAAAGAGACATATTTAGACACTATATATAAATTTCGAGTTCCCCTTATACTATTTTACACCTAGAGAAGGTCCATCAAAATTTTATCTCATTTAAAATTAGGGGGTGGCCCTGCTGGGTCTAAATAGATTCAATACGAGCCGGCTACTTAGATTTTGGGCCTAGGCTTCAAAAAAATTGGTCTTCTTTGGGATTCTTTAGCGGTCATCCATCCAACTACTAACCTGGCCCCCAACGGTGCTTAAGGTAAGCGTGAATATAACACAAAACTAGTTTGTGAAGACCTAAAGGTTGTAAGACCTTAGTGTAGTTGTTGTTTATTGCCCCATTTGTTAGAAGTGCGTATTAAGATTGAGCTTGAGGACAGCTAGGGATGGATTGATCTATAGATCTATATGAAAGCTAGGAGGCCCGAGGTTTGGGCATATGAGCCAGTATTGTATATCGTTAGATGCTAATTTGCCGTCGTAGCAGATTTTATAATTACTAGATGCGATGCGAGTCTTATGTGAATGAGATAAATATTATCATACTACAGATATGAAATCAAATATTAAATATTCTGCATGTCACTCACCGGGTAACGTGAGCTGACCAGAGCAAATCCTCAAAAATGAGAGTATGAGGAGATCCGAGTCTACAAATTACTGGCAAGCCTGGTGGGGCTAAGATATAATATAAGATCGACCTCAATTGAACCAGGTAAAAACTCCAATCTCAAAACAAGTATTTGTCCTTACCAATTGTATTCAATATTAAATAACTTTAATACCATCTAATTTTTATATATTTAATATTATATGTAAAAAACTTAAAAATCAGCTGATGAGGTATGCCGAAAATTAACTATCACCTAGACTAGCCAAAAATAGCTTTACTATAAACGAAATGTGAATATCTAGGCTTTTGTCAGACCTTTTTTCCCAAAACTCGCAATGTTAAACCATTTTCTTAAAGTGAGGTCGTGTCTTCATATAAAATATTTTTTATGAAAAAAAAATAAAAAGGTCCTCATACACACCGTTTTTCAAATGCACATGCATGCTACATTCAAGTAGCTCAAAATGTATGTTTTAGAACTATTTTTGAAAAAGATTTTTCTGTAATTTTTACGCTCACGACCGAAATAAATATGACGAATCGTTCTCTGATTCATATCCAGCCCCGGAAACAATTAATCCATCATTTCATTTTATGAAAGAAAGACAGTTTTATCCTAATTTGTTCTAACTCTAAAATTGAACCATTTGTCATCTTTTTCATAAAATAGTCTTTTTTTTGTTAGAAAAATAATATGGTGTAAGGTCAAAATAAAAATATCTTTTTGGTCAATTAAATTGGACAGTGAACCTGAAAATGATTTATGGCCTCTAAAATTGGGACAACTAAAATACCGTGTTTTAAAATCCGGTATATGAGGCATCCAAAATTTCAAACATCTCTTAAAACTTAGTTGTGATGATTCTACTAATGTGTTTGCTTTTCATTTTAGACAGAATTTTATTATTTCTTAAACACTTTCGCTGGCCATAAATAAAGTTTATAATGGTTATAAAACCAGAGCTGGGATAAAGCCCATTTTTTTGGCTAAACTCATATTTTTGTTTAAAAATTTTATGACAGATTAAAAAACTCTACTAAAAATAGACACAAAATATAGGCAGAAAATCTTAAATTTTATTATAATTTTCTTGGTTATAATTTAAGCCCTTAGTTGTTTCTTAATTTTTAAAATTGAAATAATGAGTTTAACCCAAAAATGGGTATTTTCCCAGCTCTGGTCTAAAAAGAAAAATGTGTTGACATTTCGAAAGCTGTATTATTTAAATAAAAATTTTCGTAAATAAAACAAATTTTTAATATATATTTGTTTTCTTTGATTCACGAAAACTGACCATGTATGAAGCAACCCTTAAAGAGAATATGCCTTTTTATTAAGAGCCCACACTCAATGGTTCCACAGTTGATGCACATTTTTTTGATCTAAAATAAAAAAGCTATATATATCAAATTTACCATTTAAATGGTAATATTCAAGAAAGATTTTAAAGTCGAAACCCTGGTAGCTATCACAGCCAGGGTTTGTTCGCCCGAGGAAAGCATAATTTTGGGCTAAAATTTTTACTATCCCATTCCTGCCATACTATAGGCTTCTGTTAATAAGGACTAAAAAAAACATAAACATTTGGTTTGGGGTTTTCCCTCCTTCCCCCCCCCTTGGGGGGCCCCCCCCCCTTGGGGGTTTTGTTTTTTTACCCCAAAAAAAAAATTATTTTTCCCCCCGGTTTAATTAGTAGGTTTGCTCCCCCCCCCCCCGCCCTTGGTTTTTGCTTTTGTTTTTTTTTTTGTATTTTTTTAAGGCCTCTCCTTGCGGCCCCCCCAAAAGGGTTATATATAAAATTTTTTAAAAAAAACTCCCCGGGGGAGGGGGGTTTAAATATAGGCAAATTCATTAACATTGAATTATTACATTATGATAGTTAAGCTTCGACGCATTGTATTTTAAAGAGTCTGGTCTAAAATAATATCTTGTCAAAAATATTTTATAAAATTTTATTTATCAGCCACCCCTTATATATTACTGTAGATTGGACTTGATTTTAGCTTAATCTTGAAAAGTTTTTGAGACCCTACCCGGTCCATATGACCCAATATGGCCCCCGAAACGACCTAGTTGCATTTTTGATAATTTTTTAACTGAATAATTTATTGTAGTTTAAATGTCTTAATCCACGATCAATATAAATTATATTTAACACAGAATGGAATCATATTTCCTCATATTTTTGCGCTGTTCCATCAATACAATTTTCACATCCTCAGATTATGTTTAAAAATTTAGGTGATTTGACAAGAATTATAATTATAACATTCTAGAGAAATATGAAAAATGAATGATATCTTGATGATGATTGTCGCAATTTTTTTAAGATATTTTCAGCACATAACAAACGGTGTGAAAAAACTGAAATATCAAATTAACCTAAATTCCAGAGAGGTGAGGGGGGGGCTGAAAATTTTTAACCCCTCTTTGTAACCTCTCAATAATAAGCGTAATTTGATACAAATTATCTGTGTCAAAATGACACATATATATATACATTGCTGTTAGTGAGATTATTTCAAATCAAAAACTAACAATTGTTAAATGTATATATTTTAATCACTTTTGGATAATTTGAGTTTGATGAGGAGACCCTTCTCATTTTAGTAAAATATGGAAAGAAAAAACTCCTTTTACAGAAAATAAGGTAAAAAAAACAAGAAGAAAGAAATGGAATCTCTCGAATCAGAATTCTCGCTTTGGCATCCAAGTGCTTTTTGCCAATGTATAATGGCCAAGCCTAAAAACACCGAACAACTTTTTTTTGTCTTCCAAGTGAACCCTCTACTCCGACATTGAAAGCCAATGGATCTAAATTTTTTTTATAAATCTTAATTATGGTTTTTTTTTAAATTTATTAAATAAAACACTTAATTAATTCACAATAATTATGAAAATATATGAGTTTTATTAAGTAATATATGATACCTTAGTCACTAAAAGACGACTTTTCGCAGTTCGAAGGACCGGTCTTTCTTATTATAAATTAATTCCAAACTTTGGAGTAGGGGAAAGTGAAAAATATATGAATTTTTTTAAGGCAAGTAATAGTGTCTTCATAATTGACCCTAAGAACTCTTATTGTAAATTTTTTGTTTGTCATTTGATTTTTCAAAGACTAATAAAAAATTACCATATAATTATTGTCCAAAATGAATAAAAAATATATTAGGAAAATTATTTAAATGGGATGAAAGATTAGAAGAAAGTTCATTAAGTCATTTAAGGGCAAAACTATGGGGGGCATGCGAGGTTAAATTTAATCAAAATATAATTAAGGGATTACGGGTAAGTTTCTCGACTGTATAAGTCAAGTCGGGTGTTATACATGATAATTAGGGGTTCCTGTTGCAAACCTATGAGAGATATGATATGTCAGATTTCCAAATTACACTAAGAGCCGTTAATACAGCCCTAACGTAATAATGGACTGTGTTTTAAACTCATGTTATGTAATAAAATCAAGTCCTGTCACACCAAAAACAAATATTGAACCCCCCCCCCCCCCATTTTTTCAAATTTACTCGTGAAAACCGTTTGGCCTCAGGGCTGGGAAAAAAACTAAATGGGCTTTTTTTAACAATTTTTGGTTTTTTTCAATCCCCCCAACCTCGGGGGATGGAAAAAAAAACCCCTTTTTTTAAAAAGAAAAGGGTGAAAAAAAAAAACCCTTTTTTTAAAAAAAATTATTTAAAAAAAAAAAAAACCAAAAATTAAAAAAAAAAAAAGGGGGGGGGGGGTTTTAAGAAAAAAAAAAGTTTGGCCTGACTTAAATTTCAAAAATTTCCAATAAATTCAAGATTTTATTTTATTTTGAAATAACTTCATAAAAATGGTAAATAATTATAAAGAGGATTGTACAGTATAGTTATAGTCCTTAAAAGAATGGTAGTTAAATTTAATAAATCAAAAAGATGAAGTAGGTTTTATTCTAAAAAAAAATTCTAATTTTGACAAAGAAAAAAATAAATAAAAAGTTTCGTTTGTTGTAAAATATTCAATTATATGTCCTCCTTCGGGGAAACAGCCAAAAGACAAAAAAGAAACCGCCGCGCCATCTAGAAAATTAAATTTTGAAAAAAAAAGTTAACATATTAATTTACATAATTATACAACGTTTTAAACAATCTTTATGTATATAATGAGTTTTATGATTGCCTATAGAAGCCATCAGACTACCATATAAATAAACAGGAAGTTATAGACTGGGTAGAGGAAAAACATCGAACCCCCCCCCCCCCCTCCCGTTCTTCGAATCATTTCCGGCTGAGCCAGTTTGGATTGCAGAAAGTGTTAAAGATCTTGGTAGGCGGAAATATTTGATATAAGTGTAACATGGCAAACTAATAGCCAATATATAAGCATTTAAAGACTTTAATAAATATAAAAAAATTTAACTTTGTAAACACGGCCTAAGTCTTATGAAAATATTTAAATAATAATTTTGTACTGAGCCAAGCTTTATTTAATTTTTACCAACTTTGTGTGTTTAGGCCAAAAAACTAAACGTTTTCACACATAATTTAAGTTTTTTCTTAATTTATTATAAAATTTAAAAATTTAACATCCATTTTAACTTATAAAGAACGAGGGAAGATGGTCATACAGGAAATAGCTGATTGGCCGCTCATAATTTTATTTATTAGGGTGGCTACGCCTGTATATTTTACCCTAAAAATAGTAATCGCTTAGAAAAATGAAAAATTTAGAGCAAATTTAACATATACATACATGATCACGATTTTTTGCCTTTTTGCATCAAAATGTATAAATGTAGACATGATTTTCTAGGTTAAGTCAATGCATTCAAAAACAAAGTTCCAACGTCGGGTAAGATTGGCGTTTTGTGAATAAAATCAAATTAGGAAACCTTAAAGGCATAATTTCTACAAAATATATAGAGTAAATATATGCTCGTTTTGTTTTTCTTTAATTGTTAAAAAAATAAAAACAAGTTTAGCCTAAAACAAGGGGTTTTTTTACAGGAAATAGCTGCTTTGTGCTTTGTAAATTTTTGATAACAAAAATAAAATATAGCCTAGAATATTGATTTACATAGGTGGAGGTTTAAATTAAATCTAAATTTATTTAATAATTAGTGAGCCAGTCCTGGAAGTAGTGCAATACCAGGCTAACTCGCGGGCAAGGGGTGAGCAAGCTCACTTTGGCCTTACCCCAAGTTCCAGAAATAAGTTTAATATTCTGGTTCCCATATAGGGAACGTACCAGATATTAAGCTGATAAGAACGTAGTCTACACTTTAATCTTAGCCATAAGCCAGAGAAGCGATAAGGAAAAAAGAAAGCGATCCTTACATATTACTACTAGTTTTAGCCAATTTTATAGTTGGTTAACTCTTATAATTTATATTTAACAATATAATTTAATTCTAATAAATATTTATTTTGTGCTATAAAATCAACTAATTATATTTTATTATTTTTCTTTGGGTATAGAACAATGCACTTAAATAGCATTTTTTCACACTGTTATTTTTTTAACGCCATCTAGTCATGACAAACAATTATTTAAAAAAACAAAACAAAACAGTTTTTTGCTTAATTAATAATTTACTATTTGTGTTGCAGAATTATCTTCAAGTATTTTTAAGTTTAAACTTAGGTATCCTAGCTAGAAATGTCAGACATAAAATGAATTAATGTTGAAACGGCCTTAATTGGCCTTAAAAATTGTAAATTTAAAATTTGTTTAAAAAAAGATTTATCATTAATGGGCAAATTTAAACTAGTGTTCTAAGTTTGGACCCGAACCCCTTCCGGGCAGAGCCTAAATATAAATTAGTCGAGCGCGGATTTAGGGCGGTCCAGGTTGAAAATTTCTGATGCTTAAATTTGCCTAATTTTTGAGCTATAATTAATGCTTTAAATAATTAGATAGATCTTTGGAGGTGTGAACAAAAAAATGGAAATGATTTGTGATGGACGATGCGGAGTGATTCGCCAAATCCGGTCTTAACTTAATTTGACAAATAGACACTATTCAGATCAATGAGGTAGGTGGGAAGATGACGATATTAGAAACGAGGACGAATTTACAACTTATATAAACCTCCCACTACAAAACATACAATTCTTTGAAAGTTGTGGGAAAACAATAAAACTTCTACCTAAGTTAAATATTTATGCAAACAAAATTTTTGCCACTCCTGCGAGCTCCTGCGCCACAAAACGTATACCTTTTTGAAAGCCAGTCAAATATTTACCAAAAGTAATTGTTTAGGCCAGGAAAAACTGGATTATATAATTTTTTGTTTAATAATTACTTTAAATCAAATGATGCCTGATTTTATTAATATTAATAAAGTGATATTTGATGTTTAAATGATATGTTCACAAAAATTTACGGGCCGATATTTATAATATAGGGCTGGGCGACTCGGCTACATAAAAAAATCATCGGGAAGAGCCCGGATAAAATATAAAAATATTTACGGGCCGAGCCTAGCCGGGCTACAGGTAAAAAGAATTTTTAGGCGGGCCGGGCCTTAAATACGGCCCGTTGAGAACACAATTTACACTAATAAAATTTTTTTTAAAAAAGACTTTTATATTACTATTTTTTTTCAGTTTTAAAATAGAGGCTTTAGCGTTACAAATAACCAATAGATAAATTAATAACTTTAACAAATTGCAAAACTTATATACAGTTGTCTATGAGATGGTAGTTAATTTTAATTAATCAAAATATAAATCAATTTTTATCCAAAAATTAAAAATTGTAACAAAGAATAAATGTAATGAGTTGTCCATTGGGAAAACAGCCAAAAGGATAAAAAAAGAAGACCGCCGTGCCATCAGGAAAATTAAATTTTGATCAAAAAAATAAAACATATTAATTTATTTAATTATACAAAATTTCAAACATTTTTTATGTCTTTAATAATTATGATTGCTTATAGAGGCACTGAATTTCTGTATTAGCCGGAAGTCATCGACAGGATAAAAGATGTTCCCGTTATGGCCAAGTATTTGCGGCCATAGGTTCTTGGGGAGCAAAAAGTGAAGATTTGGGAGGACCGGGAAATATAGCTTGAATCGGGAGGTTGGGATTAAATATATGCCTATATGTCAGGGATTCAAGCCTACTACATTGTAAAAAATGTCATATAAATTAATTAACTTTTGGCGCAGGCCATAAAATTAAAATGGGCCTGACTGGCTAAACCTAATTTTTTTCTTTAATATATTGTACTAGGCTAAAAACTCAACCTTTAACCGGCCTATGCTTTTTTCAACTCTTTTTTTTTAACATAGATATAACGAATCAATTATTATTTATTAACATATCAATTATAGAGGCCAAGCAAAAAGCTGACTACGGGTTAGGACTAAAATTTTTTTACTGAAGGTAGCCTTACAAAGTAGGCAAAAATTGTTACTCGCCACATATGAGGGGCATGCTTTTTAGGAAAAGTTTAAATATACATAATTCATGATTATGCTAATGGATTCAAAAAATAAATAGTCGGCGTCAGGGTAAAAATTACGTTTTAGACAAACTTAATAATTAAAAAAATCTTATTTTTAAAATAGTGTTTCAAATATTGAAAACCATAGCATTATTTTTGTAAAAGATAAGGAAAGTCAATCATTATTATTAGGATATACAAAACATAATATAAAAAACGTGACTTTTCCTATTCAAACTGCAACTTTATATTTTTTTTTATTTTTTAAAACCATAAAATGAGTTTAAATATTAAAAAGTAACTTTTCTTGACTGTAGCTAAAAGTTAATGTCTAAATTAATTTTAAAATTTGTGAGTCAGTCCTGGAGGTAGTGCAATACCAGGCCAACTCGTGGGTAAGGGGTGAGCAAGCTCACTTATGCCTTACCCCAATTTCCAGAAATAAGTTTAATATTCTGGTTCCCATATAGGGAACGTACCAGATATTAAGCTGATAAGAACTTTACTACACTTTGATCTTAGCCATAAGCCAGAGAAGCGATAAAATAAAGAAAAAAACACCCCCTATATATAAACAATAAATTTACCCTAATTTATATTTTGGTAAATCGTCTTTTAATATTCTAAAATAAAATTTAGTTCTAATTAGGTTTTAGTTTGGCATGGTTATAAATCAGTTATATATTTTATTATTTCCAGAGGCATATATTAATGCATAACTAAAAAACAATTTATTTTTCTTATTTGTAGAAATACGCCATCTATAAGGCTACATTTAATCTAATAAATAAAGCTAAAAACATGCAAAGTTTGTTGCTTGTGCAATTTAGTTTGTGTTTTTATTATTTTCTAAACACTCCTTAATACACACTTGGTTTTTTCTTTGTTTACCTTGATAAATAATTAACCTATTTATATTACCTGATATTTTATGGAAGCGTGTCAGGTTTTGGGCATACACCTTGAGGCTATGAAACCACTCAGAATCGTTACCCATGTAATTGTATTGCACGGAGAGATCTTTGACCAGGATGGCCTTCCCGTTGGGCAGGTAATGGGCGAACGGGCAGAACAGGTAATAATCTTTGTACTCGTTTGCCGCGTAACAATTCCCGGCCGCAAAAATATTTTCGTCCGATTCAACCATTGATCTTTAAATCAAAAATAGTCATCTTTAAGAATTGCAATAAGATTACTTCTAAAGAGCATATTTTTTGTTAGGAGTGGGTTATTCTTCATTTTGAAGAAATAAGTTTTAATAAACCTTTGGTTTTTTGCAATTACATAAAAGAAACAATTTTTAAAATAAACCACATTAATACGTTACAACTACGACCAGTGTGTAAGCTGACCTCAATTTGGTACTAACAAACATTAATTATTTAATTTTGGCTCACTCAACTCTAGCTGACCTCTGGAAACGATAACACATGTTAGGTAGGCATTATTGTTCTGTCTTTTAAAACCATAATGCCCTAGACACTAGACAAGTCAGATGAAAAATTTGTTTACGTTTGACTTTGCATGTTGACTGGAAAATGCTAGTTGGAGGCAATTCTACAACCACCTTATGTTTTACATGCTTAAAAGAATAATTCGTCTTACATGCAAAATTTATTATACTATTTGATTTGATATTAACCTTAACCCAACCCAAACAATTTAACTACCCCTTAATTTAAAACGACCTCCTATTTCTAACTTATTTTTAAACTAATATTTAACCCAAACCGAATGGATTGATGCAATATTAATAACATTTTAAGGTGTTATTTTTCGGTTTTATCAGACCAGTAATCCTATAGTAGTACTTTAACCTTATCTCTATTTGGCCCGGTACACTATAAACAGATAATTAAATTAAAATTGAACAAATTTTATGAAATTTATCAAATTTTTTAAATAAGAGGACAACACGCTAAAACAATGCTTTGGTGTAAAATGTCGATCAGCTACATCAAAAGTCGCAAAAAAATGTATGTTTTTTTCCCGGCCCATTGATAAAGATCTTTGGTCAGGCCTTGATTATTAGAAGTCTTCAAGGCTTGGGAGAATATTTAAATCGGTACCTCTAGCACATGTAAACTTGTTTGTATTTTAAAGTCAAGTTAAGCAGCGCTGAGCCTGGTAACTAACTAATCGAATGGGTGACCGTCAAAACTATAAAGCCGTCCATTTTTCTGAGATCCTAAGGCTAAAAACCTAAATCATCGGTCCGTATTAAAGCTCATAATTGACTCACGGGACGTGATGTAGAGTTGAAATTGTCACAGTCCTGGACGGTTGCTATTGCTAAAAAAGGCTTGTAAGGTAATGTTTAGGACAAACGTTTTTACAAGTCATTTCTCTTTAAACTTTACGAAATGTTTCCTGGCATAATATTGTAATATATAAGTGAACGTTTCATCGCAATATATTACACAAATATTTTAGATACTAAGAAGATATAGACTTGGCTAATTTGCCCAACAAGTCGAGGCACCTCCATAAATTCTTTAGATCTAAGGGTCCATAAAAGCTGCCTCAAAACTTGCTCATACCTCCGAGCCTCCCTTATTTTCAAAATTCAGTTAAGAACAACAACTTACATTACTCATATAATATATATACAAAAAAATTTCCAAAAATTTGACGAAAATTAATACATTTTTTATTGTAGGAAACGTGTAACATTTGTCATTTCTTCTTTCATCGCCCCCCCCCCCCCCCCCCTAAATATTATTTTTACGGTGCCTTTAAACGATAAATATTCAGCGTTTTGCCGGAAATTATTAATTTTTTTGATATATAATAAATATGAAAGGAGAGTGCTGATGATTGAAATAATAAATATATAGGTGAAACTAAAGGAGGTCGGAAATTTTACTCAAAAAAGAAAATTAATAATTTTTTTGTGGAAAAAAAGGAATGGAATTGAATATATACTACGTAAATGAGGTCAAGTTAATGGGAATTAGCGGGTCGGGGTAGAGTGAGGTTTCCATTCCTAATAACACAAATTAAAATACTAATAACTTAATTTTTTTATATTGCATCTAATCATATAATAATAATGTTCTACATCAAATTACATTTAGACCTGGCCGACCTAGGCTGAATATAATTTCTTAAGAATATAGGCCGCTTTAAGGCTTAATTTAATATAAGCCTTTTAACCTTGTAGGTTATTTTAAATTTAGACCCTCTATTTATTTTGGTAATTTTCTTTTTTTATCAAAAAAATTAATAGAATCAGCTAACGGAATCTAAGAAGGCCCTAAAAGCTTTTGAGGTCGGCAGAACTAAAAATTTTGGCCTAACCCATAATACAATGTTACCCAGACATGCTGCGAATAAAATTAAACTAAGCAAGGCTATTAGAAGAAAAAATTTAAAGCCCCCAGACTGTTTTCTATTATTTATGATATATAATTCGCTATTAAACTTTTCTTTGATTCAACCTATCGATTTTATTTAAAAATTTAGGCCACATTTTCGCTGTCACCGAATTGGTTTATCAAAAAAATGAAGGCGGGGTAAACCAAAAATTATTATTCGTTTACGAGCCATCTGGGGTAAATTTTGAAATCAGCTGAGTATTTTCACAGCAGTTAAAAAATTTTCTCCGTTTTTTTTTTTTTTGGGGGGTTAGAGAGAAAAAAAAAAAGTAATTAATTATTTTTGTCCTTTAAATGATTGAGAGGGTTATATTGCCTTGTTGTTATGTTAAAAAAATTTACTTAATTTTAGGATACTGAATTAATTGCTTATATTTAAAATTAATGACTCGGGGCCATTTGAAAAATCCTGTTTAGGTTTAATGTTATAGCATGCGTTCATTTAAATCCAAAATAATACCACCCCGATGTCTTAAATTCTCTCGTATTATATAGTTAAAATACAGAACTAGATTTGCCGAGACCCTATAGCCTGTTGGAGTCAATGCCGGTTCGACCTAGGCATGAAAGGGCAAAAAACACGCACCCCTTAAATATTAAGAAAGCCACATCAGTTTGATAATTATAATCAAGATTACCGCACGAGACTGTATAGTAGGTATTCGTTGAGCATGACCTTGGGTGCATATTTCCAAAGCCGCGTGAGCAAGTTGGCTCGATTTACCGCAGTCATGGCCTGTTTGTAGAAACGTTTAACGCCGTACTGGTCGATTACACCTTCGCCCAAGGTAAAATTCGTACCGGAAGTGCAATGTTCCACGTCCTGTTCGTAATCTTCCACAATTTTCAGGAACGTCGTAATTTTGTCCAACTCCCCCGTCCCCATGATCATTTTTCTTCTGCTCGAAGCGACTTCCGGCGAAGCAAAAGATTTATTTTGATGGCCGATCGTAGGTGCAGAGGTTGCATTTTTGTTGCTCTCAATTTTTGAGGAGTTGAAAGATGCAACCGATGTGGAAGTCGGCTTGGGCTTAGTCGGGAGGAGAGGCTTATCGCCATCATCTACAGCAGTTGCATCTTTTTTGCTCCTCGTACCGACGAAGTAATTGGGATTTGAGATTGAATGGAGCAGCTTTTCACCGCTAGTATTTTTAATATCGCCATGGTACGGGTTAACAAAAATAATTTTTTCGTATTTTCGTTTTACACGTCGACCTTTAACGTAGTTAGCCCGGGGCCTATCTATAAGATGATAGTCTGTACTTGTTTCGTATTTATCAATATCGTCATAAAGGTAATATTCTTCCACAATGTAATCCGGCAAATTTTCAGTCCGATTCTCTGATGCCAATTTATGAATGGATGGGGAGGCATTTAGCCGAATTAGAAAGGCGACTGGCTTTGTGCATCGAAAAATGACCACGAGAGCAAAATGCAAGTATAAGGACATCGATACTCGATGGATTTTATATATCTTAAGCATTTTTATTATAATATCTTGCTTCGCCTAAGTGTTTAATATACTAAAAGGTGTGAGACCAAACGAATTGAAGCGCGATTTCAAAGGTAGCGCAGTAAACATATTTTGATGCTCGAAGTCAAATTTGTCTATTGTTTGAAGCATTTAGAGGTGAAAGCTATTAAAAAATTTTGATTATCCTTTTCTGGAAATAATGTCAATAATAATAGGCAGATATTAGATACGTGGTGTTAATATCACGAAGGTTGTAACAGAAAAAAGATTTGGTATGTCAGGTCCAATTTTAATGGGCTATTTAAACATCATGGTATGAACGCTGATGATTATGATGAATGGGATGTGTCGTCCATGTGAATAATTATGTTAAATTTCTCGTAAACAAGCTAATATAGAACTGTATTAAATTTTTTGGTTCTCTAACCCTCGAATTTTAAGTGAGATGCCATTTTGATTAAGCTTCTTAAAACAGGTTGAATTAGCGTGACTAATATTTCGAAAAACTCATATATAGTCCGAGGTTTCATGTCCATTCACGCATCGCGCACTTCTTATATTCCCAACATTTGCATAAAATGCCAAACTGTCGTTACAGTGAAAATATATATCTGGTTTGCTGCAAATCCAATCCTATCTCGAATTCTTTCTCCTAAAATTTGGCATTTCTCTTCGACTGCTCTAGATAGTTGTGAACGAATTCAAATCAAACAAATTCATTGATGTATTAATATTAAAGTTCTAGACGGCCATTATCTCTAAGTCGCCCTTGAGGAGATGATATTTGGGCTGATGAGGTAAACTATAGTAGGGTTCAGGGTACGGAAATTACAGGTTTATCAGCTGAATTTTCACGCACTCACAATAATGTCAACGTTAAATGTGTTGATAGGAATATGGAACATTTAAATGCACTAAGCAACATTAGAAAAGATTGAGAAAGAAAAAGGGATTGCCTGCTAGCCCAACTCATGATAAATATATAATAAAATTATTGCCATTTTGATAGATTTTTCCTTATAACACTCGCATCCAGGTGAGGATTAACAGGTTAAAAATAAAAAATCTTTAAAATTTTATTTAAATTTATATGATTAAATGAGAAAAACGAGTCAAATGCATTATTTTGTCTCCTTCATAATGCTTCTTTAACAAAAATAAAGGAATTAAAGCAATATTTTTAATTTATTTTTCATATCCAATACGTTTTCATAAATATTACAAAAACGTAGAAATTTGAGACCAAAGTAATCATGATATGACAAAAAAAGGTAACTCAATACTAGCGCTAACGCAAAATGTACAAACGCTAGAAAGAACGAATGAAAAAAAAAGTTAGAAAAAAAGGAAAAGAAAGTTAAAAAAGATTGCAAAATAGAAACAAATGAAAAAAAGAGTTATTAAATAAAAAAAAGAATAAAATTTTATAGTTTTATGAAACGGTACGGGTTATTGTTAAAGCCTAAAAACTTTTAAGATATAATTTATTATAGCTAAGTAAAAAATTATTGGTAAATTCTAAATTGAGTGAGTCTAAACAAATAACTATATATTTATATTCAATACTTTAAATATTTCTTTTTAGAAAATTAACCTTGAAACAATTGCATTTTTAGAATTATGAGCATTGTAATATGTGAAACGATAATATTTCAAATCTAAACTCCATATGTTTAAAATTTTCTCGTGTATATAAAATAAAATTATAAAATGGTCATGATTTATTTCGTTTTTATTTTCAAAAAATGAGCATGAAAACACTTGAACTAATTTTACCTTTTGGGCGCTTTTGATTGAGCAAGCTAAAACCACATTTTGATTGGTCTAATTTTCCATTGTTCTTCCACAAAAACCTAAAAATATAAAAAGGAACGACCCCATGTTAAAAGTTGAAAATTATATTTTAAACCGGCTTTAGGCCTAATGGGTTTTTAAGACTTCCAACATTAAATTAGGAGAAAAATTTTGCTTTTTCTTTAGCATAATTTAATCATTTATGCGTCTAGAGTGGAAAAATAATACAAAATTTCCCTGTGGTAAATAATATTTTATTGACCAGGATACAATAAATTGGGTATTTATTATAGTATTTTAGTGCGATCAATGAAGAGTAAAATCCATATGCGGCATCCCTGGGGTCATAAGTCACTTGATCGCGTATCCGCCATTATCATAAATCCATTGAAATCTCTGCGTTTACCAGATTATTAAAGCATATTTTTGCAAACCTAGCAAAATATTATGTCCTTCACCTGCTAAAACACCCCCCCCCCCCCTTCCCTACTACTTGGAGAAGTTAAACTTACCACTTAGGTATTTTTTATAATTCAGTGCTTACAAACAAGGCTAGGAAAAAAATAAATAGGCCTTTTTTAACAAGTTTTTGAGTATTTCCCCATATGCCCACAAACTCGTCGGCATGGCAAAAAATAGCCCTTTTGTTGCTTAAAGAAAAAGGGCACGTAAAAAGCCCCTTTTCTTTAAAAAAAACTCCTAGAAGCATTAAAAAAAAACCCCATCTCCCTCCCATTGTTATAAAGAAAACATACTTTTCGGTAATTATTAAAAATAAATAAAAAAAAGGTCTCTTGGAGCTTTAAAGGTCACTTTTTGGGTTTTTTTGCCCCTTTTCTTAGTAAGGCCTTTTTGTGAATTCTTTTATTGGCCCTTTATTTGTAGCTCTCTTTCTTCCTTTATGTTTTGGGGGAATGAGACAAAGTTGGTTCATTGAATTCCCAGCACCGCTTACGAACCCTTACTCTTGGAAATGCAGCTGACTCGACAAATATGAAAATTTTGGACAGTCCTTGACTATCCAAAAACGAAATAGTAATATTTTTTATGGCCACAAATCAGAAGCATTAAAAACAACAATAGAAACATATATATATGCATGTGTTATTGCGTTGTTTTATATCCTTTTGTCATGTCGTATTTTAGTGTCTCCTACGAATGAGGAAAAGAGTAAAAAGGCCCGGCGCTGGAAAATGATATTAGTTAAATCCTGTAAAATAGATGGCTTCGTCGATTAAGAAGGATAGAATCGTTTACGTGTTTAAGCAATTTTAGGTTCTGGGCTTTATTGGGGTGCATTCAAACTTGAAAAAATTTTTAATTTTGTTTTGGTAACTACAATATAGTGTCTGAAAAAGCATTTAAATTTTTCTTATGAAAATTAAACTCATGTTTGAATACAATTTCATACAAAATCTTTTAAAACGCGACTAATGTTATATAGCTATCTATTCGTATGTATAAACGTTAAAACGATACCCATAAATGAGTTTTTATGCCATTGTTTAAGCCATGTTTTTATTTGGCAATTTTCATAAAGATTTGCGGGCAAACTTGTGATCTTTTTTTGAATTTTACAGAATTCTCAATAACATATTCAAAATTTAGGCATGGAAAATAAACAAATGTTAAACTTTCATATTGCCGTAATTTTTTTTGCAAGTTTGTCCGCGGCCGAAGGTGCAAAAATTCGGAAAAATAAATGTTTCAAGCGCTTCTTTATATCATTTAAACGTGTCACGCTAAATCAGTTGACAGTAAATTGTGTGTTTGTGTGAAAAAGATTACTCAAATCTCTCTTTCCTTTTCTTCATACATTTCCGGAATAAAACCTTATTTGTTTTTAATAATTTTTGGATCATGTTTGATCTTTATGCCTCCTTATTCGATCATCATTCACGAAAAACAGAGAGGAGACCTGTAAATGAAATTTGAATGGAAATTAGTCAAAAAATTATTATATTTGCAAGCCACTATTTTCATATGTTTTAATGATTGATTTGCTCAAAAGGATATTAAATATATGGAGATAATGTTACCCAAGGTCGGTGATTTTAAGGTTTACATTATATATTATCAAAATGTTGAAGAAATGACCTTATCAAGTTTAAATTTCATATATAAATCTCATTTCCTGTGTGGAATACAATCTTGACGGGCAAAGGAAGTAAGGTTTGGTTGTAACTGCAATTTTAGAGGTTAGGGCGCGTTTAGTTTTCATTCATTTTTTCAAAAATTTTTAAATATTTTGAAAAATGTTTTTATTTTTAAAAAATTTTCTAAAAAAAATTATTTTATAAAATTTATTTAAAATGTTAAAGATAGAGATTGGCAACTATTTGTTAAAATGTTCATTGTCAAAATAAAATTTTGGAAAAACTAATTGAGGTCTGAACTCTTAAAAGCATGTTCATACTTTAAAGCTTGGACTGGTTACATTTTTTTTTGATTAATATGAGCAATTTTACTCATAACTAATTAGTTGATACTCGTTTAAATTTATCAAGTTGCCTTCTTTTTTACAAATCACATTATCCTTATTTGTAATATCGAAAAAAGTGAAATTGTCGAAAAATTTTTACTAATGAGGAGTGAGTGCTTACCTCAGTTCAGTCACAAATAATAATCATTGAGTTGAGCTCCTCGAATATGGTAAACTCTGCCACAAAGCCCTGCTTTGACATGAGAGGGGAGCCCCTGGATAGATTACTGCTTCGACAACTCACTCATATAAATATGGTCGCATTTTAAATGCAGTCTACCTGAATCATGTATTTACATTTATGGAAAGTACGTAATAAGACACGGCCTAGGTAACATTATATTTCCATCCATATATTTGGGGCATCTACATTTAACTCCGGGTATTAATAATATAAGGACATAATTTTAATGTAAAAGCCATCCGCTTTATGCTTTTATGACTTTTTCCACAATCTTTCAAATACAAGCTCTTTATATTGGAATATAGTCGGAAACCATCGAGATATGTTCTAATTTTTAAGACTTTTCTAAAGGTTTTTTATCGGTCTAGCAATAAAATATTATTGAAAGAAATGTATCTATAAAAACTCTAGACCTTAAATAATTATTGTTTGCGAGAAATTTTTAATTAGGGAGCCTTTAAAATGTGTTGGAGTAAGAAGTTTTTTTTGGGACGCTACCCATAAAAAATTTGTCTTCAAATTTTTTGGAATAATTGGTAATCATGGATCTATAGTCTTATTGATTTAGTACTCAAAGACATTTATTTAGAAATCATAACTTTCTTCAAATTTATCTTTTTTAGTATATTCAATGTCAGAGACTTGAAAAAATTTGTAAAACGTTTATAACATAAAAAAAACAATTGGAATTAAGGCGTAAGCAGGCCTATAAAAAGCCAAACTCTAAACGTGATTTTTCACGTGCTTTTTGATTTAAAGTTCGTAAAAAAGGCGTTTATTACCCCATTTTTTTCTTAGTTATTAGGGGCTTTTTATCTCAAAAGCGTTTTGCGCTATTTGAATCCCTTTCCATAATGAAAAATAAAGACAAACCTATTTTTTGAAAAGAGTTTTTTATATTTATAGGGCCTTTTGTGTTAAAATTTAAAATTTTTTGAGCTATTCTCCCCTTTCTTTTGGACTGAGATAAAAGCCCATTTTTTTCAAGGTGTTTGTATGGTGCAGAGATGTATGAATTTTAAATGTGGCGCATTATAAATTCTCTATCCCACAGTCATAGTATGATTTAAAAACTGGTTAATTTATATCCCTCGTAATTCGAAATGGCATTACATTTTTAAGGCAACTATAATATCATAAATGATTTTTGAATTAAATTAACGCCTACCGAGACACTTTTTTAAGCTTGATAAAAAAAAATCTGCATTCAAACACCCCTGAGAGTTAAATCCCTTTAAATTGGTCCATTAAAAGTTAAAAAAAAAATTTCTTTTGGCTCTAACACCTAATTTATCAAATGGATTGTTAAATCGCAAAAAAGTTATAAATACGACCTTTAACCAAAAAATTGAAAATTAACCTAAAAAAGGTCTTTCTTTTATCGCCTTGCTAAAGCAAAAGCAATTCACTAGGGGGTATAAACTTTAATATTTATTTTAGGATGCGGACACACCTAAATTAATTTTTTTTTAAATTTAAATGTTAATGTCTAAGCTAATATCGTGTAAAAACATTTTTAAATACCTATTATTTGCTAAAAAGTATTCGTTTAAAAACCTTACTAGTTTGGCCACAGTCATTAGGGGAAAAATGAAAATTTAGGCTTGATAATATATGCGAAAAAAAGAAGGCATATCATTATCTATCTACCGTAAATAACTTTTTTAAACAAAAGATAATAAATTTTAAATTAGGAGCCTACCATAAATATTTTATATTATTTGGAAATTGGTCTCGCAAGACAGCAGAGCCTTTAATCTCTTAAATTATAGATACAATTTTAAAAAAATATAAATTTTTTTATAAAACTCCCATAACCCTTAAATATTAAATTCAAGATTTTTTTGTTCGCTATTGGAGCTTGTGTCTTGTAAATGGTTTTTATTTTTTTTTGTAAAAATATTAATGCAATATCCTATCTATCATAACGTGCATTAAACGCCTTCTACTAATGACGCCTAGGCAATATCACAAAGTGCAGATTTATGTGTTTTTATACTCATTTTTCGGGAAAACGAAAAAGACATAGCCTCATACAAACAGATAAATTGAATTAAATATTTTTTTTTCAAATTTCTCTTAAGCTATGTCTTTTTATACTATCGTTCTACTAAAAAAATTGAGAATAAAATACAAGATTCATAGTAATGTTAAGGCATTTTGTAGTACTGTCTTAGTGCGAGTTTTGAGATATCTTTTTTTGATCTTGAAAGACATAAAGTCTTTCCCTTTTCAGTTTGGACTCGGCAAAAAGAAAGCTTTGATTGCAACACTCAGATGCATTTCGCCATTCCAAGAGCTACAAATCTCAGAGGTTAAAAAGGATTGCTTGGGACACTTTTCAAACACTTTTATTTAAATTTATTGAAAATTTTAAGAGATTTAGTTAAGGGGCAGATAGACATTTGAACTACCTCTTACAAATACAATGATAGTTTCCAATCATTTACTAAATTGAGGGTCCTTAATTTTGTGAAGCAAAAAATATTGCCGTCACCTAATTATTAATACTCGAGTGCCAACAACGTACAAAGCTGGACATTTAGCATATTGTTTTGGGTTGTTCCTAATACACTTTAAAGTGGTTGTATATAGTTATAGAGAAAAAGAATCTTTTGGCGCGGCATTGAACCCCGAACCTCATAGAGAGAAGGCTGGAATGTTTTCAGTAAACTAAAGCGGCATCGATCATCATCTTGCTAAAAACTTCTTCGAAGTCTCCGAGCCACGGGCTATTACAATACAGACCAACGTGCTCCTTATAGGCAGCGTTTTTTTTTAACTTGTCTCCAAAATCCAAATAACCTCACTGAAAATCTCCCTTAAGAACTAAGGTTTATCTCAATTATTGAGTAGAAGGCAGCCAAGGTTAGTTATTCAGACCAATCCAAAGGAATTGGCACGTATCGAATCCATTGTAAAACATCGAGATTTGATTTCAATATTTAATTAAAAACGCAACTATAAAAAGTTTAAAATACATATATTGCCGTTTTGTAAAAAATTACAAATATTTTTTCCTTATTATATATATAAAAAGATATTTTGCGAAAACATCGAAAAGCATTCTAATCTAAGCGTGAGAGAAAACACTTGAATCGACCTTGACTTATTTTACATTGTTGGCCTATAACTATATTCTTCCAAGCCTATGTATCAATTTCACCTCATTATTTTAATAATTAGTTTTACGAGAACATTTAAGGTAAAATTTTTAAAAAATTTTAAAACTTTGAATATTACAAAAAGGTTACAAGATCAAAGAATTTAGTAATGCCGGAGGAGAAATAAGTTATAAATAATAAAAATTAATGTTTACAAAAAAAAACATCCGCTAAAAATCCAATACCAAAAATTCTTTGGCTTCAAACCTTAACGGTCCCGGAAAAAGTATCTTCACATATTAGCAAAAAAAATATTGTTAGGATATTTCCTTTTTTTTAGCGATTATTTATGTGACTTGAATGATATAATGTAATATAATATTAAATGTTACATTGTTTTTTTTTTCGTATAAAAATATCCACAAAACCGCGCACCATGGCTCGTTAATTTCCGATAAATTGCTCGTATTCCTGCCATTTATAGCTCTATTTTTATTGCATTTGTGTATAATTATGACATTTATGGGGAGATTAGGTTATGATTAAAGACCCGTAAATATTAGGAAAAAGAAAAATGCCTTTTTGCTATTTAACCTCCATAAAAATGACATAATTTTGGGGAAATTAATCCTTATGGTCTCATATTTAGATGGATATATCGATATTAAATCAAATTTTTAATGTTAATATAATAAAGTTTGCAAAAAATCTATTTTAAGATATTGTTTTATGAAGAAAAAATGTTTGTTTGGCAAATATATATAAAAAAAACACTCTAACTTGCAATTTAAAAAAAAATACGATATGGAACAAAAAATATTATTTAATTTATTTTTCAAATTTGCAAAAAAAAAAGTCTTTTAAAAAAAATAATTTAAAAAATGTTTGAGCCTTCTATAATTTTTAATTTTACTTATGCAGATTTTTGGAATATTAATTAAAAAAAATTCCTTTGGACATAAACGCGCGTTTAGACATTTTTAAAATATACAAAAAAAACATTGGTCTAATGTGATAATAACTTTATGGGCGTTAGCAATTTTGAAAGAGTCTTATTAAAATGATAAACATACATGTATAAATTTAGATATAAATTTATTGAGATTTCTAAATCCACTTTAGCATCAGCCTTGAATGTTAAAATAATAATAGTCAATAATTTCCGATGTAAAACCCCAAATTTTATGCTTTTTATAAAAAACGAATAAAGTCTGAACGCGACTAAAAATGGATTTAACAAATCCAGATTTATATTACTAAAAAACTCTTTTTAAAAGTTAAAAAATAATTTTAAAAAAAAAATTATGAAATTATTAAAAATTTTCAAAGAAATAAATAAATTCTTAACGCGCTCCTAATTAATGCTTTAGGCGTTCAAACTCATTGTATTTTTTTGAAAAATTTTCATAATTTTGAAAATTTTAAAATTACCTTTTATTGAACGCCTTTAAAACATAACGTCGCCAATCTTTGTTATATTGGCATTCAAATAGTTTTCCTGTAGTAAAATGAGTGTGAACGCGCCCTTATTTACAAATTGCCATTATGAGAATTCAACCCTAAATATAACCTAATATACAAAGTTTGGGTAATTATTATGCCCTGCTATAAATGAGCGCTCATGATAATGGAAATACCATATGTTATCTTATCCCTTAGAATCCAGTCAACGAGTAGCCTAACATTTATTAATTTGAGTCCGATGTGACCTCTATATAATTTGATTTTTTTTTCAATAGGGCACGTGCAAAGTGAGTTTTTATTTTCGTAAAATTTTTAAAATTTTGAAAAAAAATATTTTGTAATAAAACGCAAAATTTTGAAAATTTGCCTAATTTAGTATACCCATAAAATGCTTTTTCTGAAATAAAAATTTTTAAAAAAATTTTGAAAAAATAAATTTTCAAAATTTAAGAATTTTCAAAATTTTACGAATATAAAAATGCACAATGCACGTGCCCTTATACAAAGTTTTTTTGCTCAAAAAACCTACATCTTTTCATATTTTGTTAAACATCTTTTATTGAAGGTCTAGCCGATGTTCTTTACTTTTTATAAATTCGCCTTATTCAGTTAAAATATTCAGCTGATTTTGATAATTATCGAAATCAGCTGGTTATTTACATGTTCAATGCAATACCGCTGGGTGAAAATATTCCGGAATTGAAAAATCTGTCAAAATTAACATTGGTAGGTTTACAATAGAGTGCGTTTAAACTTAACAAAAATATTAATTTTTTTTTATAAATTTGTAATTATAGTCGAATGCTTACAATATTTCACATAAATTATCTCACGCACATGTAATAGGGTATATAAGACATAAGGACCTAAAATCTTTTTTGTTCATAAATTAATTTCGAGCTGGATACCCCTGGATTAAAAAATAACTTTAATAACTTTAAAATGTAAATTTTTAAACTGTAATTAAAATGGACCAAAATTCATTTAAAAAAAATTTGTTAAAAAAATTAGTCCACAAATCTGTCTCGTTTTCTTTAATTTGATGATTATATCTCAAAATGTATCAAATATCCAAATACATATAGTTTTTAAACATTATTGCATCAATTTAACACTGGAAATCTCTAGATAAGAAGAGTGGAATGGAGGAAAAAAAAATGGATTTTTTTTTTGCCTTGTTTTGCTCCCACGACAAATTTAATTTAATTATTTATAAACTAAACTTTTGCGTTTAATTTGATATCTATATAAAAAATTGTCAATATTTTTAAAGAAACGTTTTTTAAACCGTGCCAAAAATTACTCGTAAAAATATATTTCATTTTTGCTTTATTGAATTATTCGTGTTTTTATGAGGTTAAAATTTGTAGAAATGATCACCGGTCTTACAAGCTATAGAACCTATTGATAGGATATCTGCTAATAAAAACGAGAGTCAATTGCATCCGAATTGATATGAACTCAAAAAATAAAATTCACGGGTACGAAGGTAGGAGGTAGTATAGTAGACATTGTATATAATGCGAAAGGTTTGGTGATTCTTGAAGCTGCAAAGTTTCTTTAAGTAGGAGTATCTATATATTGGTGTTGTTGTTTTTAACCACACGCAGTGGGCTAAGGGTATCACATTATTTGCAATCGAAGTAGACTGCCGGCTCCATGTCGTAAACATGGTATCGTTAGAACTATTATGGACAACACGATCTGCCCCTTTCTAAGCCGGTGTTACAACCACGATGAGAGAGAGCGCAGGACTCACCTCCCCGGGGTAGGCCAATGTCGAAAAGATGGCAGCCCGAGCAAACCTTATTATGTTTAATCGGGCGACAAAATATAAATTGCTAAATGGCAGTGTTTAGAAATTTGTAAGGGTTACAGTTCAAAATTATTGGCAAAATAGCCATATAAACTAAAATTTTTACCCTTTTATACCCCCGCCCCCCCCCCCCCCCCTATTTGGAAAGTTCAAATAAAAAAAAAATTTCCTTTCTGTTGCAACTCAGCTCAGAAAAAATTCCTAATTTTTAGGAATAATTCTCAAAAAAATGCATTTTGTTTCTTTTTTCCTCAAATGAGCTATGGCTTCTCTGAACATGCGGAGTAGCCAAGTTAAATCAATTGAAAAGTAATATTCTGACATTTTTGCGTATGTTCATATTCACTTTTTTCTTTCCTACCATTCACTAGACGTGAAGAATTCACTGCGGCTGAATTACAGTGCTCACTTCAATAAATTGGCACATGTTAGAAATAGAATGATCAATAGACACACAAAATGTGTCCATCATCTACTATATTTTACATCGTTGTCATTAATAAAATGATCACGATCACAATTAAATGATCGCGATCACAATTAAATGGCCAATATGATGTTTTCATGATAAATCTCCTTATGTTGTGGCTAGATAGTCACACAACTTAGTGATGTTTACCATAAAATCCTCATCTTGGCCAATTAATTGTGACCGTGATCATTTTATAAGTGACCGCGATTAAAAAAATAGTGGCACATGGCCACATTATATGTGACAATGATCATTTTTCTTCTGACAATGGCCAATTTATAGTGGCCAGCACTGTATTTTTTATTAAACAATTATAAATGGGTGGAAAAAAAATCATGGTTTAAGGGCTCCGATGCATTTCCTCGTACATGGAGTAATACCCGTTTAGGTGTTTCACTATTATCCCCGAGAATAAATTTTGCTGAGAGGTTTTAACAAGATTTGCCCGCAAGCCGGCGACCTAGGTGTCTCGCCTTGGTTCTCACTTTAGGCATATCGTTTAGGCCTGTGGGAACTTATTGCCTAAGCAGGCCACCTCAACAGCTTCGAGGTGATTGCACATGTGTGTTATAATCCAAAAAAATGGCCATCAATGCACGGATTAGTATTTAAACGTTGTGTGAGAATAATAGGGATTTTACTTGCTATCAAAATTAAAACTTTGATATTAACACATTTAATTTTAAATTTATATAGTTTAGAAAGAGGGCCTTTTTTAGTCAATGTATATATTCTTAACAATATAATTTCCAGCTCTGGACTTGTTGAGTTGGCATAAACATGGAAACCTAAAATAGTTGAAACAAACCATTGTCAAAAGAAATATTAGCTCTGTGGCTCCCAATGTGACCTGTTAGTTATATATTTAAAAGACAAAGCGGAACCTAAGGAAGCACTAGAAATTTAAATATCTAGAAGGTCTTATTTAAATTCACAGTAGCGTTCAAACTTAGAAAAAATGTAATGCCTAAATTTTTGCAAAAGAATATGGCCTAAAATCACATTTTCTTTTAGTATTAGATGTTATAAAGTATAAATATATACGGTTAACGTTTTTTTTTATTTTTCAAGAATTCAAGTTTGGACGCATATTCGCAAAATTTAAAGTAATTTCCAAATTAGCATACGACAAGAAGGTTGAAAAGTTTTTTCCTAAAATAATATTATATATTATAACTTTAAAGTAAAAAATAACACAACTTTTTCCATTTTTGATAAATTAAACCCAGGAAATGCCTATGTCGTAGCGCATGCTTTGCATATTAATTAAATAAGGGCAAAATTATAAAAATTTGTTTTAACTTTTTTTTACAAATGTATATACCAAGGATATTAATATAAATAATGTTTTATTAAGTTGAAGCCATTACCAATTAAATATAATCAATCTTAAGCCAGGTTTTATCGGTAATTTTAATTTAATTTAAAAAATATATATTAAATTAAATTAAAAGTTATATTTTAAATTAAAAACTATAAAAATATAACAACCTCAATATTAACAAGGCCATATGACTAAAATTTATATAGAAAAAATGAGTTCATGAAAATATAAAAGAATGCATCCCTATTATGTTATCTCGCATCATCCGTTTTTCGTATTTTCTGATCCGTCCATATTGTAAAAAATGGTTTTTTTTCCATTTAACTAACCAATTTTGCGACCTCGAGAATACCCTAAATAGAAAAAATGTAAGAGTTTTTTTCATATAAAATCCCTTGTAATTTATATATATTATATTGAATAATTAATTGTTTAGTGTAGCAAGCTCTTACATCAGCATTTAGATAATACAGATTATTTCGCATCCAAACTTATATACGACACAATATATAATCGGTTTTTAATTAAATTATTACCTGAAATTAATTTAAGAGTTTAGCTGTTGCAAATCTGCAAAAAACTCAATTTTTTTTTGTTATCAAACTTTTTGTTTTTTTAACATTCTTTCTAAAATTTTAAATAGCTAATTAAATAAATTTGATTTCGGGGAACGGATTTGAAATTCCCTAAGAAGGCAGGTTTATCTATGAAGTTAGCTCATACTCTCAAAAATTTGTTGCCTTATTGTGATATACATTTGGCCTATACCAAAATGTAAATGTTTTTTTTATTTCGTAAGATATTGGCAAATTAGGTTATTTGTTTTTATGTTTTGGGTAATTATTAAAAAGTTCAAATTACCTACATGTTAATATCCTAAATTTCCCCAAATAAAGTATTCAATTAACTTATAAATTTTACAATTTGCAAAACCCTTAAACGAGCTTAGGTAAAGCCTCGTAAATAATTACATCTTTTTTATGTTAAAAATTTAGAAATAATATAATTTAAATTTAAAAAATATTTTAAAACTTGACTGCTAGAGTTATATTTCTCCAAATTTTATATGCCCTGTATTTAATTTTTGATTACTAAAAAAAGAAGTTTTTAAAAAATTTATAAGCCATTTCAGCTCTAATATATATAAAGACAATAAAATAATGAGTAATTTTTTTAAAATTATTTCAAATTAGCTAAAACTTTAAAGGCAATTACAGAATTATTTATGCTCTCCGCTTCAATTACACATAAATGAAGGAATACAAATTTATATTCACAAAATATATATATAAATGTGGATTAAAATTAAACAATGAATTTTGAGCCCTGTTGCTTAAGCAATTGTGTAGAGGTTTTAGCATCGAGGAATAAATCTTTAATTTCTTCAATGTCATCGACATCAATCCCATCATATTTTCCCTTAGTTTTGGCGAGAAGGTGGGCTGGGGAGAGTAGTTGGCAAACATATCTAATTAATATGTAGTAAAAATTTATATACTTTAAGAAATTTAGTATAATATGATATGGAAGATAAAGAAGTCTGAAACATACAGCTTGTATTTTAAAAAGAAGTATTAATCACAAAACTACTCTTGTTTTTCCAATTCCTCTTCATTCTATAATTCCAAATCATCTAACATAAAAATCAAAAATTGAATAACGTTTTTTCGACCTCAAAACAGCTAAAAAAATTTAATTTTTTGTGCAAAAACAAACCAAATATATAGAGTTTAATGAGAATTAATAATTACTTTTTAAATCTTACCTAAAAACCAATTATAAATCTTTATGGCTTATGTCTACTAATTTCCCACTAAAAAAATTCAAAAAACTTAATTTTACACTAATGTATGCAAAAAAAGGCTGGTTTTAAATTAGTGAATTAACCTGAGGGTGGTTTGACTACCCAACAGGCCCATATAATTGAGGGCGTCGCTTTCAGGGTTGAACAGTATGTCTTCGATAGCGGCCCGTATCCTGAGAATAGAGGTAACCTCGTCCGGACTGTAAGGCAGGGTTCGGATGATGGCCAGGCGATCGAGCAGATCCCGCGGGATACCGTGGGGTGAGACTATATCGGTACCTCTATAATGTCAAAAAATATATTTTCAAAAAGATAAAAATTGGCTGTGCTTGAAGAGGAAAAAAAAATTTAAATTAAAAAAAAAATCTCTAATATTTTGCATATGATATCAAATATTGCGAATTTTGTTTAACTAATATTTTTCTATTTTGTAAAATAAGGGCCAATGGAATAAATTATAAGACCAAAATAAAAATTTCACATATATTTAGGGCAATAGGTTTTTTTTGTATCACCCGACAATGTAAAAAGGAAAAATAATAATTTAAAATGTTATTTTAATATATTAATTTTAAAAATATAATAGTTGCTTAATTTTTTTAAAGGTGGCATTTGAGCTTCAAATAATTGTTCAACTTTTAACACGTAAAAGCAGGGCTGGGAAAACAATGAGCCAAAAAATTTTGGCTCATATTTTCCCCTAAAACATAAAAAAAGAAAGGGGGCTACAAATAAAGGGCCAAAAAAAGCCCATAAGTAAAGGGGCAAAAAAAAACACCACAAAAAGTGGCTCTTAAAAAGCCCCCAAAAACCCATTTTATGATTACCTTATAATAATTTCAAAATATTTTGATTTTTTCTTTATACTAATGATGGGTGGGTTATTTTTTCTTAAAGCTCCTAGGAGAGTTTTTGAAGAAAAGGGGCTTTTTTTAAACATGCCCCTTTTCTTTAAGCAAGAAAAGGGGCTTTTCTTTTGCCATGCCCACGGGTTTATGGGCTTTTGGGGAAAAAAACTCAAAAACTTGTTTATAGGCGCCCATTAAGTTTGTTTCCCAGCCCTAAAGTCAATATGCACTAGATATATGAGAAGAACACATTTTTTAAGATCGATATTTATGAATTTATGCTTAAAACTTAACGCTGAAAAAAACTTTTTTATTTAGAGTTGTTACATATAGTTGGTGAGATCTTTTAAAAACCTTTATGTATACAAAAAAGTAAAAATTAAGCCAAGCCTATTTAAAAAAAACATTTGCAAAAATTTAATTATTTTATATTAAACCTAATGTGACATATTTTTTGGGTATTAGGTAGGGCACGTGCAAAGTGAGTTTTTATTTTCGTAAATTTTGAAAATTCTAAAATTTTAATTTTTTTTTATTTTTTTCAAAATTTTCTAAAAAATTTTTTATTTCAAAAAAAAAGCATTTTATGTGCATAAATTTAACAACTTGTAAAAGATTTGCGTTTTATATCAAAAAAAAATTTTCTCAAAATTTTGAAATTTTCACAAAAATAAAAACAGGCTTTGCACGTGCCCTTACCAAAAAAATATATAACGTAGTGTGAGGCGGCAAACCTAACTTTACACAGACCCCGATTGGTCGCGAATATGAGAATGGGTGGTGAGCTGGCGTTTTCGATGGCCCGGTGAAGGTAAGTGAAAGATTCTAAGTCGAGCATGTGAATTTCATCGATGAAAAGGACACCGGGAATGAGTTCGGCTATACCTTCTTCAATGTATGAATTGACTAACGAATTAATTTCGCGTCTAAGCTTATCTTTTTTGATGATACAAATAAAGATTGGTAAGTAATATTTAAAAAAAGCCGTATCCTGCTAATAAAGTTAAAACAAACATTTAAAAAAAACGCAAAATTTATAAAAAATATATATAATTATAAAAGTCTGTTAAAATACCCTATGCTATTTTTGATTTACACCTTTTATAATTATAATTCTTCTAATTAAAAAATTGACTTAAATTGAAAATTAAATCTTTAACTAAAAAAACTCGAGAATAGGTTATAATTTCTTATATGAATTACCGGTAATTTCAGTTTTTTTGTTAGTGGATAATTGGCCAAGCATGGATATAATGTCTTGGTCACCCTAAAAATAAAATTATAAAATGGCTTAAATTAGGACAAAACCTAACCTTAACTTCAACCTAGACATTATTTTTTAATAAAATATTAATATTAATTCCTATTTTTGTATAACTCTAAAATAATTTTAATCAAATATTAGAAAAGAAAACACCAAATAAGCATATAAACAAATACTAAAAACATTAAAACACATAAAATATTAAAAAAAAATTCTTGTGTAATAGGGATAATCCAGGGCCATATTTCAAATGTTAGGTTTGGCCTATCTAATTTATATTTATAGCCAGACCCGTTTAAAACAAAAATAAAAGAAAACTTAATCTAAATTCTGAATTAAATGAATAAATACAAATAAAAATTTTAAATAGTTAGTCATTCGGGTACCATGTTAAAAAGGACGGGCTAAAACGGCCAGGTAAAAGGCTCCAAATTTATCTAATTAATCCTGGCAACCTTTTGAGAACAATTTTGAAATCTAGTTATATATTATAATTTTATTAAATAATTTTAGCGGATAGACCGTTTTAAATAATCTTTGCTGTTGATGAGACACTAAAACAGTATAAAATTAACTTGTGGTTTAGAATTGGCGGTGTCCAGGTCGTGAAGTGTTAAGTCTTGTATAACTTCTCGTTTTTTGTGGACTTCGCCCTTGGGCAAAGGTACATATTCTTCCGATTCCATATCGAATTCAGAAGCGAAGGCGTCCGAACGACCCATACGCTACATTGAAAAAAAATATCTATAATATGGCCGCGACTGACCATTTTGTGTTTTTTTTGCAAAAAAAATTACAATTTTATTAACATTTAAATTAACTTTAGGTTAGGGCATGTGGTGCAAAGTGAGTTAATACTTTCGTGATATTATCAAAATTAAGTAAAAATTTTATTTTTTGTAAAATTAAGCAAATTTTTAAAAAGTTGCCATAATTTATGTACATAAAATGATTTTTTCTAAAATATGGTTTCACAAAAATTTGTAAAATTTTTATAATTGTACTTAAAAAAACCCACTTTGGACGTGCCCTTATGCAGATGAAACACCAACAGCATTTTAGGCTTTTTACTAGATATATTGGAAAAAGAATTAATAGAAGATATATTAAAGAAGTAAGTTGAATATGTTTTTTATGTATGTAGATCTGATGACCTTAGGCGCTTGCAAGCTTGTGTTGTGTTAAAACGTTGGGCCTGGTTAGTATATGATTAATTGCCAGCCCAAAGTAGAGCCCTAAAAACCCAATGGCGGTTGCATATTTAATCAAACCAGCTGTGCCATCTGCTGGTGATTAAAGAGGCAAAGACCTAAAGTGTTGACTCCCACCAATAGTTGAATTTTAATAATGCAGGTGTATAAAATATGTAAAAATCAAAATCATAGAAAGTATTTTGACAGATAAAATTTCAGAAATTTTTCACATGAATCTGTATAACAACATTAACCTAAAACTAAAAATTAAAAACTGCCCAATAATATATAAAACAATGAGTTCAACAATTATTAGAGGAGAAAGACAATGTTCAAAATTATAATACACTTAATTACTTTAACAATTCCTAAATTAGATTCAATGTAAATCACATCACCATTTTGAATCTTTTCTCGGACTAGGTTTTCATAAATAAGTGGATCCAATTTAAGTTGCTTTGAACCTTTGGCTGTTTTTAGGCCAACTATGACATGACTAACAATTTTTCCAAAGCCTAATTATAAAAATATTGGCACAGATATTGCTAATATTTTGAATTAATATTATAGATAGTTAATATCGTCACTTGAAACCATATAAGAAGTCAATTCTAACAAAAAGATATGTTATGAATTATAAATTTTTCAATTTTTTTATTTGGATTAATTTACAAAAAGGAAAAAAATAAAGTAGAAAACAACTTTACAAAAAATATAAAACTAGACGCAAAATTAAATTTTTCATTTGATAATTGTTTGAAGGCATGTTAGTTAGTGAAAAATGGATGACAAAAGAACAAAATTAATAAAATATAATTAAATAGTTTATCAAGCAAATATTTATAGCAAATAATAAGACATTAAACATTATGTAAGAATTTGAAGCGTAAATGTATAATTCTATGTATACAACTAGCTATGTTATTTAAATAACTATCAATACCTCCAGCATCTTCTGTTTCGTAAGGTGTTATTTCTGTAACTTCTCCCTCATACACTTCTTTGTTTTCTTTTATCCTTATACCTAAGGTACATATATAACCACTATTTACCTATAGATTTTCTAAAATTTTCCATTAAAACTTCTGTCTTCTTGACTTCACTTGAAAAAACTTCACTTGCTACCATATGACAAAATGGAATTCTTGTACCAAGCTCTTGGGCTATGGCAATAGCCAATGCTGTCTATAATTTGATGTAAACACAATTATTTTAAAAAAAATAGTTTATTTTAACAAAATATTACCTTTCCTGTACCAGGTGGCCCTGCTAATAAAATAGCCTTTCCGGCCATTTTTTTAGATTTTATTAAATCAACAATTATACCACATGCCTACAAATGTTTGAAATATAAAAATTTTACGAATAAACAATATTTAAATAACATGCTAAGATAAATAACAAACCTCTCGGGCTTCAACTTGTCCTACTAAGCCGGATGATGAAGAAATAGCGTTTCCTTTGTCGTCTAAGCCTAATCCTTTAACATGACTATGACATGCTATCCGTTGTACATTACTATTAGGTTTAACTTCGTCAATATTCATTTGAAATTTAAATTTTAATATTGAAAAAAATTATTTTAATCTAAATAATAAACAAGTATTTAATTTTTCGATTAAATTTGATTATCTACATGGCTGGGAGAGGGCGAGGTAGAGGAGGTTCAATAAGCCAAATATCATCAAATCTTGGCCTAAATCGTGGAGATTTTAATATTAATCAAATAAATTCCGATTGTCCACCACCTTTGTATCCTGTAAACAATATTTTTACTTTAATTCACATTTTTTTAAATTATTAAATTTTTAGCCACTTCAAGCAACTTTTAAAAATTTGAGTTTGAGTAACGATAGTCCAGAACTTTTAAATATACATGATGAACTTCTTGCTATAATGCAGCAATCACCGTTTTTTAAAACCTTTGATAAACTTAATAAAAAGTCTTTTGATGTTCCAAGATACACTGATAAATATAAACCAACTGTACCTGATATATATCAATATGCAGAAGAGCATTTTGGTATTATTTTATTATTGATTTTTGACTTCAAACCATTGTCATATTTTTTAATTAGATTGGAATTATATACCTATGGAATTAAGGCCAAAAATATCATCAACAAAAAAGAAAAGAAAGGAAGTTAATGTCCTTGATGTCAAAAAGAAATTAGAGGTATGTGTCAATTTTTTTGTTTTTTTTATATACATATAATCTTATTTATATAGACTTTGGAAGTTATAGAATCTAAAACACAAGAGGAAGAAGGTGAAACTTTGCTATTAAATAAAGAAAATCCAGATGTGGATAAAACTTCAGATACAGAAAAAGATCCAAATGTAGAAGAAGTGGACACACCTCCTGGTTCTGAGAATGAAGAAGAGGTAATAAATTTTTTTATAATAGTTATGTTACAAAAAATGATAAAAAAATTCTTAAAAAAAATGTTAAATACAATTATTATCTTTAAAATTCCTCCTTTATAAGATTCTCACCATCTAAAAACTGAATAAAACATCTGGCCTGTAATCTTAAAAACTAATTGGCTTTTTCATATTGAAAAATAGGCAAACATTTTATTTTTTTCTCTTTTCAAACAAACCAGCCTTTACTTATAGTTATAAAATTCATACTCATTTTTTTTATTTTTTTTATTTTCTCCCATAATAAAATTACCGTTAAAAAAACGTCATTTTTATCTGCTAAGTGAATGCATCAATCAGGTCTTTATAAGGACTGTAATTGCTCCTTTCAAAAGGTTGATTGTTTTTGTTAGGGCATGTTTATTTCAATAAACTAGGCCTAAACTAACCTGAAATTGTTAAAATGGATGTTAACAATTAAATTAAAGTTTTCTTATTGAAGTATCAACCCTAACATATCCATTGATTGGAAAAAACCAGGTCGAGTCAAATTTGACATTTTGGGGTATCAAAGAGAAAGCATTGGCTGAAAAAAGTGTCAGCTCATACCGTCTTACTGATATATAGATCTTATTTTGAATATGGGCTAGGGCTTTACGTTTTTGATATAGGAATTGCTTAATCTACTTATCAATCTCTGGTATTATTGAAGCGGATGAAATAGCTTTCTCTGTTTTGGCATTTTATGGAATGGGTCCTCATTTTTACTTAACAAATGAGAGTGAGCTTAGAAATCTTTTATTGTGGGAACACTTGGCAGTTGATACTTGGGCTGTAAAAAATGTAAGTTATAAACCGACGACGTTCGTAAAAGCAGCAATCAATTTTGAAAACTTTGCAACATGAGGTACTTCCGCGATCTTAATTTTTATGTAGGGGCGGGCAACATTCTTTTTTTCCCTACATTTCACCCAGTTTTTGATAAACATTTGTATCAAAAAGCAAGGTTGAAGACAACTGCACAATACGTAGTGCCATAATTGTTTTTTGTTTATTTTGATTTCAATAAATATCTCAAACTTTCTTTGTAACATTTTTTTTGATAGCCATTTCTATCTAACAAATGGGGCTAAACTTTCCAAAAATCATGGAATAAAAAAAATTAAAATTTTTATATTAAATCAATATTGCAACAAATGTTTTTAATAAATTACAGGTAAAATATTTATATTAATTGAAAAATATTTAGCTTCTTAATGATAATAAAAATGTTTTTTTATTTGTTTTATTATATTTCAAATTATTATAAGATACCATATGTATTCCATACAGAATATTGACTCTAAGACGTAAAAGCGGTATTATCAGTTTTAAAATCATTATTATACCTGTATGTAGAGACCTCAAATTTATTTTATCTCTCCATTTACTTCTTTTGCAAAATACATTTTATGTCATAAAAATTTTTTTTTTAAATTTTGCTAACAAAACAGAAACTACATTCTAGGATTATAAACCCCGGATATCTATTAAGACTAAACCATTATGTTATGTTTAATTTATAGTGTAAAAACCCTATTATTACCAGGGTTGAAATTGATTCAAAAACTCTTTTTGTCAAAATGTTTGTGGGGCGAACGCTAGGTTTTCTTGCCCTTGATCATGACTGATTACTCAAAATTTGCCTCATTTAATTAAAAAAACAATTTAAATTGAAATTAAATAGGTGCTTGATAAGGTTATGAAAATATTTTGGAAATAGCTCTAGGCAGTTTTTAAGTATTTATTATTTTTAAAATGTTTATATGTTTATAATGTTAGGAAAATGATTATGCCGATACTTACTTTGATAATGGTGAAGATTTTATTGAAGAGGACAATGATTCTGACGAAGGTCCAGTGTTCTAGTCTCACTAAAAAAATTATATATATTTTAAATATATAAATAAATATGCTATCTACAAACATGTATATATCAATTATAAAGTAAATAACTTTTATTACACATGTCAACATCAATGTTAGAAACGTGAATTTTATGAAAACATAAAAGTATGCATCCCATGGTCTAATATCATATATATTTTTCGTTTTTCTTAGTTTCTTCCGTCTTTGGCTCCTTAGATTCGTCTTTAACGAAAAATGGCCTTTTTTGACCAAATTGACAGATCTAAATATACCTTAAAAAAAAACATTTAAAAATCTTTTTTGCATATAAGAATCCCTTGTAACTTATATTTTTAATCACAATGAATGAAAAAAATATTTTATTAATATATCAAGCTCTTTTATTGACATTTAGATAATACAAATTTCGCGTCCAAACTTATACAACACGATTATTGGTTTTTAAAATATTATTTGAAGTTTGAATTTAACAGTTTAAATATTGTAAAAATGCAAAAATAAAATTTCAATTTATTTTTGTTCTTTAATCTTATTTGGTTTTTGACCTTCTTTTCTAAAATTTTCAATGTTTATAACTGACTAACTAAGTTGATTAGGAAAAACGGTAAACGGATTTGATATTCTATAAGATGGTTTGATCTCTGTAGTTAACTTAACTCTCAAAAAATTGTTGACCTGTGTTATTAAGCAACAATGTTCATTTTGTATTTTAGGTCACGTGCAAAGTAAGTTTTTGTATTATTTTGAAAATTTTGTTTAAAAATTTATTTTTTTCAAAATTAAAAAAAAACTTTATTTTAAGAAAAGCAGTTTATGCGCATATACTAAATTTGGCAACTATATAAAAATTTGCGTTTTATTTCAAAATATTTTTTTTAACGAAAATATTTAATCACTTTGCACATGCCCTAAACCTCAATATGTTTCAAAAAAAAGGTTACCTGCCAATATAACACCAGAAAAAATTTTTCTAAAGTTTTTAAAGCATTTATGGCAAGGCTTTTTGAGATAGTTTCACATCGTAAAATTATTAATATCTTAACACATAATTTTAATTCATATTAAAAGCGAGTTATCTTGAGTTTTAATCTATTAAAACAATAATTTATGGGTTTAAAAAAATATCAGGAACATTGACCAAATATTCTAAATTAATAGTAATTTTATAATTATTGCATAAAACCCTTAAACTGGAATTATCTTAATGGGTTTTATAACATTCACTTTCAACCAGGGCTGGGAAAACAATGAGCCAAAAAACTTTGGCTCATTTTTTCCCCAAAACATAAAAAAAGAAAGGGGGCTACAAATAAAGGGCCAAAATAAGAATTCAAAAAAAAGCCCTTATTAATAAAAGGGGCAAAAAAATTACAAAAATTGGCTCTTAAAAAGAACCTCAAAAAGCCCATTTTATGTCTTTATAGTAATTTCGAAAAATTTTGATTTTTTCTCTATAATAATGATGGGTGGGTTATTTTTTCTTAAAGCTCCTAGGAGTTTAGAAGAAAAGAGGCTTTTTTTAAAACATGCCCCTTTTCTTTAAGCAAGAAAATGGGCTTTTCTTTTGCCATGCCCACGAGTTTGTGGGCATTTGGAAAAAAAAACTTGTTTAAAAAAAGCCCATTTAATTTTTTTTCTCAGCCCTGCTTTCAACTGCTGTGCTTAGGACTAATATAAAAATTAAAATAAAAAGTGTTTTTAACCGGCTTATATAAAAATATTTTATACAATAAAACGAGATTAAAATATTTAAAATTTATTATTTTAGAAATTATGTAACATGGCCTTATTAAATAAGATATGCTTAACAAATTTTTATAATTATTTTTTCACCTGTTAACTTAGTGTAAATCATATGCATAAAATTTTATCTTCTATCTTTTTTCTCTAGCCACAGCTTTGCATTAAACACTAAGCGTGTTATTGAGTTAACAGAATTAAAAAATGAAAGCTAAAATAATCCAATTTTTTTGACATATAATCACTCCGAAATTTTATTAAGTGTTCAAAAAATTGTAATATTCCAAAAAAGAATAGTTATCAGACTAATTTAACACAATTTTCTAATAACTGAAATCAACATATTAACCTTTCTTAGACAGTTTTAATTGTCAATTTTACACAAATCAGAAAATTTTGGGTTAACTTAAGAGCCCAGCCCGTTATCTTATAAATAAATTCTATTTTCCATAATCAAATTTAAATTTTAAACAAATTTTTTAAAATATACAAATTTAAAAATTGATAATTATCAAAGATATATTTTTTTTTATTTACCACAATTGAAATATCGAATTATACTTAAAATATTTAGTCCAAACCGATAGTGTCTTATTTAATTTGAGCTGTCATATATTTTGTTTATTATATTTAAAAATCCCATTTTTTTTCATTTTGGATAAAAAATATAATTTGCAAGCGAATCAATAAAAAAATATTTAGGATAATTTCAATGTAGGAAAACAATTTGGTCAAATTTAGCCATTTTTTCGGCAGCCAAAATTTCGAACTTTAAAAGACGGATAATACACATTCTTAAGATCATCCTATGGATTATTTTTTTTTATGTTCTATGTTTCTTTTTTTTTCCTTATGAATTTATGTATACTTCTGTTAATTTGTCGTATTTGATAAAGGTTGACAACTAATTTACTATTTTTATTAGGAATTATTTAATTTATAGATAAAGGGGTATTAATTAATCAATTAATCATATACCTGATAGTTTGATTCTAACCTAAGATATGCTCAAAGATTCAGTAAAAACAAAAATCCTTTTTATTTTATTTAAAATAAAAGTAATTGAGCCAAAAATTAAAGTTAAAAAATCAAAAAGTTATGATTAAAAATGATAATTTTATCAAAAAGGCAATAGTCTATTATTGTACAGCGTGAAAAAACATATACTCTTTAGTATTAGTACTATTGGGCATAATCCCAAGTTATTCTTATTCTTCAACGGTGAAGGAAAGAAATAGCGGGTAAACCCCATTTTTTTTCTTTGTCTTTTGGGCATAACAGTCCTTTCCGTTGGTTAGACCCTGTACGATACCATCTGTCGCAGATCGATTTGTGGGTCTCGAACCTTTTCTCGCGTACTTGATATATCCGTCCCTGACCGATTCTATTTTGCCTCTATCCCAGTCTCAGATACTGCCCTTATTGATCCATGGAGGTCCTCTTAGGAGGTATACTGCGATTTCGTACCCGTCACATGGTCATTCCAAAGCATGTCCTCGATAGGGCTCATTTAGAATTATGCCTTGCATCTGGGCGGAACGACGACACATTTTTCATGTATGTATAAACAGTTGACGAGCTTAACATTTTCACAATATTTTTCACAAAGGTTTAGATTGCAAGGGTCAAGTGTTTTGTTGCTGTCAAGTTGATTCTCTTGGATCTCCGTATCCTCTAGGGTTGCGGTTCTACTCTGAATGGTAGTTGTGAGGCTAAAATGAATCATTGTTCTGAATTCCCTTAATTTCGAAGTCAGCCTTATTTGAGTGTTAAAAGGTAAATTAAGTAGCACGTCCTTATTGTGGATCTCTACTTTTCTTTTTCCCCTTGTTGATTAAGCTTTATACTTGGCTACCCTACAATTTGTTTAAGCGTTAAACCGATCACCAAACTTCTCGCGAACTTCTGAAAATTGCTTCGAACCATCGAAAATTGCTTGTCTATTAGAATACCCATTCGTGACTGTTATTTTATTTTTTGATTTAACATTTACTGTAACTGTGCCCGTTAACGATGTCGTGTCGCATGTACGATAAAATCATTGTTTTTAATTCTGTTTGTGTATTAAACAAATAATTTGTATGTTTAATAACGGGGCTCCGGTATCTGTAAAAGCGGCTGGTTGGTTGATTACGGCCAATGTATTTAAGTAAGCCTTTACACTGATTTCTAAAATTTTGGCTATTTTAATTAATAAAAGAATCGTTAGCTTCTTGGAGAGTAACAATTTAATATGCAGAGAACAGGCTGGCTTTCGTAAGAACGAAGAGTGCATAGGTCAAGTCATTTCGTTGTTTGAGAGTGTCATTAGGCGTAAGTATAACAATTTGTCAACTCATTTAGCCTTTATCGATTTTAAAAAGGCATATGATATGGTACCTCATCAAGCCCTTTTTAAAAAACTTTACTCTATAGAAATAAGGGGAAAAATTCTGGCCATAATTGAGGACATGTATCGAGGTAGCGCTTTTTTAACGACTCAGATCCGGTCATACTAGAAAGAGGTCTGAGGCAAGGCTGTCCGCTATCACCTAATCTTTTTAATATTTATATAAATTGTTTTCAACGATATACCAAGTAATTTAGGAGTTAGTGTCCCAAATGTTGACAATAAGCTTAAGGGTTTATTATTCGCCGACGATCTGGTTTTTTGCGCAGAGTCATGTGAGGATAAAACAATGCTCTACTATCTTGAAAATTGGGCTAATAGGTGGGAAATGGTAATTGGAGCTGAAAAATGTGGCATTATGATAAACAATCCCTTAATTTCAACTCCGTGCGAGTGGTCAATTCAGGGGAACTCTGTACCTCAGGTATCAAACTATAGATATCTGGGTCTTTTAATAAATGAGGACTTTAATATTGACAAAGTTATTGAGGAGCGGGCGTTAATGGGAATGAAGGCTATTCATCTCTACGGTCCGTTTCTGCGGTCCAGCTCCATACCAATATATGTTAAATCTCATATTTTTGTTTCAGTCATTCTACCCATTCTAACTTATGGAGCGGAATTATTTGGTCTGCTCTCTAATAAATCGCTGTCCCCGCTTTCTAAGACTCACGATCAAGCCATTCGCTGGATGATCGGAAAATTTGGAAAAAGACTAATTGGGCCTAAACTTCACTTGTACTTAGACCCAGGGCTGGGTAAAAAAATTAAATGGGCTTTTTTTTACAAGTTTTTGGGTTTTTTTTTCCAAATGCCCACAAACTCGTTGGCATGGCAAAAGAAAAGCCCCTTTTCTTGCTTAAAGTAAAGGGGCATGTTTAAAAAAAGCCCCTTTTCTTAAAAAAAAAACTCTTAGGAGCTTTAAGAAAAAATAACCCACCCATCAAAATTTTTGAAATTATTATAGAAAACATAAAATGGGTTTTTGGGGCTCTTTTTAAGAGCCACTTTTTGTGGGTTTTTTTTGCCCCTTTTCTTAGTAAGGGATTTTTTTGAATTCTTATTTTGGCCCTTTATTTTTGCCCCCCTTTCTTTTTTTTACGTTTTAGGGGAAAAAATGAGCCAAAGTTTTTTGGCTCATTCTTTTCCCAGCCCTGCTTAGACCTCAACATTAGTACTTTTGACGTTTATGCAAAAAAAAAATCCGTGCGTTTCTTTTTAAAATATCAATATAGTAAAACATTTATAAAAGATTTACTCTTATCAAAACCTAAGTCTCGCAAATGGACGTGGGTTTCGCGTTGCTCTAGGTATTTTAATAAAAACAAAATATCATTAAATGGAGACCCAAAAATTATTTCAAAATCATTTGGCCTAAACCTTGACAAAGCTAGTCTTAGCGAAAGTAAGTATAAAAACGACACATTGTTCAAATCGTTCAGTAACGCTTTTTATTTTTCTTTGGAAACATTAAAAAGTATTGATTGCATTGAGTTTTCTTTCGGCTGCAAACTTCTGCTTCATATGAAGACAGGTAATTGGTGGAATTTTAAAAAAGCAAGACTATTAAGATTGGTTACAAGTGACTTTGACTGTCCCTGTTGTAAATCAGTAGTTGATGACCCACTTGCTCATTTCTTTCTACACTGCTCTGCTTTGCATGAATTTAAACGCTTATACTTGCCATAATTAATATCTTCAAATTAATGTGATAATATGTTGTTAATTGATATTTTAGGGCTTTCTGATCAGTCTCAAATTTTAAATATAATTAAATATTGTCATTATGCTGGCCGAAGATTCTTTAGCTCTTGGTCTAGGTTAATTTATTACCTAGTACCCGACAGGGCTAAAAGGGGCTATGCCCTGACGGGTATGCCGTCTCTTTCAAGAGATGTAGGGCAAGGGGGGCATTGTTAGCAAGTGAATGATTCTGGCCTTTGACTTTTGCTAGAGTTGTAAAGCCTGCATGCTATAATATTCCGGAGAGTGCGGCGTCTTTGCGATGGATATTATGGTATTGGCGGAGAGACGCGCTTAATCCTATTGACCCTAGGGGTTATGAACGTCGCCGCATAGCAATTTCAATGCTCCTCACCCAAAAAAAAATTGTGGTAGACAGATTTTTTCCCATAAAATTAGTGGGTTCCTTTAGCCATATATTTTCCTATTCTTGGAATTTGTAACATTCAAGGTGGTTAATATTTACTTTTCTATCTAATCGATTTACTCTAGTAGTATTATTGATACAGTATAAAATTGCTGGCCGTACCTGGTGTATCAAACATACATTGATAGCATTTATAACAGCGAATGTCAGTTCTTTTGTTATTGTTCTTTTAAATCTTTTATGTCTTCCGGGTAAAATTTTGCCATTCTCTTGTCTGGACGCTGGTATCTACATTTTTTTTCAAAAACACTTTGTCTGCGTATTTTGAGAAAGTAGTTTATTCGCCAAAGTTCAACCAATTATTGAGGCTTCACGATGCTATTAAGATTGCTGTCAAATCAACCGCGATTTCTAGGAGCCCTTGCAAATTGTTTAATAGTTTTGACTGCAACCTGTGCTCTTCAATTTAATTTAAATAAAATTGTAGGGATATTTTTGCTGTAAACACGGCTTTAAACAATTCAAAAGTTACCTATGCCACCTTTTTAGGGTAAAGGTTTATTTTTAATAGAATGTTTCCGGCCCTACAGTGAAAGAACTCAGCTGCCATGGCACTGTTTCTACCCTTATAGCCAATTAGGAACCTTAATTAGTAATTTACCATTAAAAGGTCCTAAATTGCAATGTGAAATTACTCTTTGCTGGGGCGCTATTGAAACCCCTTATATATTTCATAACATACCGAAAAGTTTATTAACTTTATTTTAACTCAAAAGTATACCCAAAAATAATAGTCCAAAAATTAATTAATTAATTAAAAACAAAATTTTAACTATGTTTATTAATTCTATTATGAAAAAAGTGGTTTATTATTGATTTATTGAGCAATAAGAAAAAGCAGCAAAAATCAATAATTTAAAGTCTTTTGACTTTTGGGCCCAGGTTAGTCTTGTTGTAATTATTATTGGATCTGCATAAGGTGAGGAAGGGTAAAAACTAGTTTATTTTTAGCACTTTGCCCTTTGGGCATGACAATAACTTTAATACAATTTTAATTTTAATCATCTTTGTTTAATAAAAACAACTCTTAAATGCTATTTTTTTTATTATATTATGGTACATAAGGTTGCAATTGGACTCATTTCTTTTTTTTTAATTTTAAAATTTTTAGAAATTTTTTTTTAATTTTTAAAAACTTTTTTTTTCAAGAACTATATATATGCTAATAACAAAAATTAGAAAAAACGTTTAAGTCAAAAATTAAAATTTTAAAATTTTTTAAAAAAATGAAATGAGTTTGAAAACTTAGGTTACATATATAAAATTTTTGAATGTAATAATTTAAAAAAAATTGATTATTTAAAATCTGCTATAGGTTATCTACACGCTAAAAAAATGCGTTTTTTAACAAAAACATTACAAAATTTACAAGCATAAGGCTTCTATGCACAATTTAAAACACGGCATACAAAATAATATAAAGACGGTTAGAGTCAGTGGTAAAAAGGAGATTATTTTAATAAGATATTTTGCTAGGAAAATGAACTATATAAAAAACGTAGCCTAATTTTTATTTATTGCTATAAAAAAGTTACAAGTTGCGTAGGGGTTTATGGTTAAAAGTCAAATTCAAATAAAATGTAGTTAAGCCTATAAAATTAAGCATAATTGAAAAATAAAAGGATGCGAAAAATGGCGTTAATAAAGCTGCGGCTAATTCTATTTTCATAATTTAAAAAAAATATTTATAAAAAAAATTTAGCAGCTTATATTAAAAATAACAGGTTCTTATTTAAGATAAGCCTAAAAAAATATTTTTTAAAATTTTTTTTAAAAATTTCTAAAATTTTAATTTAATTAATTATTTCTTACACTAGCCGACTAAAGGTTATTCAAATACTAGCAATTATTCTTAAATTTTTTTTTACTAGCCGCAGCCTAAGACACAGAGCAGGATGCACCTGTAAAAAACAGCTGAAGCTGACCAACGTTCATATTTACATTCAATCATGGCCCGAGCTTTGGAAGATTCTAAGAGGAGGAAAGATAGATCAAGGTTTAACATCGTTATTATAACTTTTCTAACGTTAGAAAATATTTTTAATGTTCTAATGTTAGGAGTACGAGCTACGACAGATTATTTAGCAGAAGTAGAAGCAGGTCGAGATCGCGTCATTATGAAGATAAAGGCAAGGCTAGAAACTATAATAGGCACTCACCTTCAAGCGGTAGGAGAAGGAGCAGTTCTTCTAATTCAGATTCATCTTCTTATAAACATAGACAATATGTAATAACCCCAATATAAAATATAATTAAATTAAAAAATTAATGTTTAATCACAAACCAGGTCCGATCTTGCAAATGATGTTAATTCCCTCAAGCTGTTAACTTTTGAACAATATATTAACACCTTTTTTCCTTTATTTATATTTCCTGTCAATGCCTACCTTAGTCTTCACGCAGGCATGCACGCAAATATAGGAGGAGCCATAGCAGAGAAAAAGACAAATTGGACAATTATCAAACGGAAAAAAAGTTTGTTCCTAATGAGCCTAACAGTACAATTATAATAAGAAACCTTCCTACTCATCTCAATGAAATAGAGGCATGTTTATTATTATGTTTTGTTTATTAATTTATTCTATGTAATAACAATTTCAATAATCAACTTGCTCATATGTGATAAATATTTGATTTTTAGATCCAAAGAGAAATTGAGGTTATTTCACCAAATATTAAGCAGATAAGGGTAGTGCGTAACAAAGATTCAGGTAATATTTTTCAATTATTAAATTGCAACAAAAATATACTATTAGCTACTAATTGTTGTTATAATAACTCATAGCCAAACTCATAAATTTATGTTTATTTTAATTCTATATTTATATAAAAAATGGTCTATTTATTTTTAAAAATCCTAGGGCAAATTGTATTTATAGGTCCTTAATTTCTTAAAAAAATTTATCAACTTTTCTGTTAAACTTTCAAAAAAAAACGTTTCTTTATTTTATTGACTTTTGATTTTATTTTATGTTAATTATGTGATAAATAAAATATAGTTAAAGAAACATAAAATTAAATTATTAAAATTGAATTATGATGCAAAAACTTAAGAATTACAATTTTAATCAGGTAATTTTATGTCAAATGAAGATTTTAAAAATTCATTAAAAAAAAATAAAACACTTTTAATTCACCTAATTAATAAAAGGATATGTTTTGTTTTGACTAAAATCTTATTATAAATAAAAATACTGCAAAAAATTAAAATTATTATCATTTCACTTTTAAAACCCCTTTAATATTTTTCCATGTTAATTTTTTATTTACAATGAATTTCTTAACCATAATTTCCACCTGTAATTTTATCCATATTTTTTTCCATCAGGTTTAGATGTGAAACTTTTATTAATCAAATACATGGAGCTAGTTTTTTTAACAATTGTGATATATTAAAATGCCAAAAATTTAATTAGATAACTAACATTTTTATTTGAGAATTTTATTAATGATCTAAATGACAAGTTGTAAAAAAAGTTTAAAAGAGATTAAATAACACTTTGATTATAAAGAATGATCTCTGTTAATAAATTTTGATGTGTTATATATATATTTTAAAAATTATAAAAACTTTTGAATATAATTTTTTTTAATCATTTAGTTTTATAGGTAATTGTAGTCTTAATCATAATTTTATTTCTAAGTAATGAACACACAATGTATCTCACTAAAAATTTTGAAAAGGTGGCATTTTAAATGTTAGTAATAATTCTTTTAACTATTTTGCTTTGGTATATTATCAAGAAATTTTTGATAAAAGGTGTTTCTAGAGGCTTTGCCTTTGTTGAATACCATGATCTTTCTGATGCAAAAAGGTTGTATGAGTCAGCGGAGGTAAACATTAGTATATTAAATTATTGATTAGAATTGTATAAACATTATGCCTGGCCCGGTCTTAATCTGTTGTATTTAGGTGGGCAGGCTTATTCTAATATTTAAAAAATATAAAAAGCCAAATCAATTACTTTTTAATTAATAAATTTTATTTTTGCTAGTCGTTAATATAGAACTATATAATTCTTAATTTAATATTACCTTATAGCCAATTAAATATATTTTTTGTTCTAGACTTGGCTTGAGGGAAATAGGACGGGCTTGGCTAAAAAAATTATTTTTAAATACTTAGATATATAGTTTTTTTACCTATCCCTTATCACTCATGTATGCTTTAGAATTAATCCAACACCTAAAATTTTTGTTATAAGTATATTTAGCTGAAAATGAATTCTAAATTATAGATTATAAAATTTTAATATAAAAGTTTGTTTAATATTTTCTTATTAACACATTGGGAATTTTTAAATACGAACTATGATTTTGTGGTTAACATATCTTGTTTAAATGTCATTTTGATTAAAACTCTTACGTAAATTTTTTTAAATATAGCTTACACGTTATTTAAAAAACAATCTTTGTATAACTTTAATTATTTCCCTTGATTTATTTAGAAGGGATACCTTTTGATTGATGGTTATAAGGCTCTCATTAACTTCAGTGCACCAAAAAGCGGTGGAGAATCCAATTATAATGATTCTTCTAAGTATGAATGGTGGTGTCCCCAGGTTTTAAAACTCTTATTTTATTAAAACTTTACTATTGAGGCTTCAAATTTATATTGTTTAGCTTACTCATGTAGAATGTAGTAAACGTTTGATTGGTATAACCTTGTATTTGATTAAGTTCATTGATTTAAAAAGACAAACATGGCTATTTTTAATAGTAAATTTTGTTGTTAATCTTTATATATGGGGGTTAATTTATGATTTTTTTTGCAGAATATTTGACTTTTTGCAATTATTAAAATTTTTTGAAGTTAAGGTATAAATGACATATGATAATATATATAAGAAATTTATTTTCATTTATTTCTAATAATTAGTGCTGCATCAAGAATTACAAAAGTCGTCCACAGTGCTTTAAATGCCTTTTACGAAAAGAAGGTTTCCTAAAATCTAAATTGTTATTATTTAATTATTATAATTATTTTTTGTATTGATTTATTTTATAGTTTATTATTTTATGTTTAATTTAGCCAAATTTGCAATATTTTTATTTTTATATTTGTTAAACATTCCTTATTGTTTTATAAAATGTATTAGAAGCCGACATTCAAAATAATGCTGGAAAGGCTGGGATTGAGGAAATGAGCGCTATACCTAATAAAGGTTTTTTTAAGCATTTTTTAGAGTCCAATAATCCTTGTTAATCTATGTCTAATTAAAACCCTATTTTTAAAACGTTTACAAATTTGCAATTTTTAATTTGGTTTTAGTTTGACATTTTGTTGGTGTTACAGTTTTTGCTCTTGTTAAGTTAAAATCCCAATGTATTACAATAGTAATATACGTTTTATATTTATAGAAAGCGTATAAAATATTAGATTTAATGTAGATATTTTCACTATTTAATATAAAATTTGGTACTAATAAGCCTTGGAGCCAGCGAAAAATTTGAAGTACAAACAATGAACATTGGCCCGAGCCGATCTTTTATATCTCATATTTGCCTTTTTTTTATAATTATCGCTAACAAGAAAAAATGATAAATGCATCATTACACGACAAAAGTTAATATAAAATCCTGATTTTTATTAAAATTCTGCAACGCCAAATGGCTTCCAGATTCAACCTAGCCTAAGGTAAAAAATATATTGGTTGAACGAGCCTATTATGGCTCGGTTCCCTTAGGAAAATTTATTTAAAGCAACCTAAATATAATTAAATTTGTACTCCATGCCTAATTCTAAATAGGGGTCCCATACCCGGTAAGAACTTTAACTCTTTTAGCCCGAGCAAAACAATATTGCTTTCCAGTTAAATGTTATTTTCTTGGCTCTCAGTTCAGGCCTATAGGCCTATTAAGTACACCACTCAGCAGCCTCAACGTGGTAGTATATATGTTCGTTTCAAAAAAAAGTTGCCTATGTACGGATTTGAACACCAGACCCCATTTCGGGATGTTCTCAATGAGCTAATTTAATTTATACATTCCAACTTCATTAACAATTATTCATTAAATTTTGCAAATATAAATATATAAATTTTTTTTTCTTGATAATACACTATAGTTCTTCTTTTCCGAGGCTTGGACCCTTATTCTACGACCCAGGATCAGCTAGTCCGGGCCATACGGAGTTACAGTTACGCCCCTCTCATTGAAATTCAAATGGGACAGGATTCCGCTCACAACAACGAGTCCACTAATTCTGAAATGTTTCCACTAATCTCTGCAACAAAAACCCATTCCCTCGGGTTTTGCATTATCGAAATGTTAACACTTAAAGACGCGTGCGATTTTATGCGCATAATAACGAACAGTGATACGTATGCTACTGACGAAGCTATACAACAGTTTTTATTTATTTTCTTTTTTTATATTATAAATTTTAAGTTTTTCTTTCTTTAGAATTTTTTTTATTCATGGAATTCAATTTAGTTTTTTAAATTTGAAGATATACCTTTAATTGTATTAATACTGATTTTCTCAATTTTAAGTCATCTTTATGTATATATAATTTGGTTGATTAGAGTTTAAACTTACCTTTTCTTTCTAAGTTTTAGTCTACTATTTTTTTAAATTATTTTTAAATATTTTTTTTATCTTAATTTATATATTTCTCTTACTTTTATTTTATTAATAACTACGAATTTGTTTAAAATCTTAATTTATACAAGGTTATCTTTTAAATAAACTCAAACACACGAGTTGAAATCAATAAATGACTAAAACTTATTATGATATAATTGTACATAGTATAATAAACTTTAATATGGCTTGAAAGTTTAAATTCTAATTTTCGATTTTTTTTTATATTTTTATACATATCATTTATTTGATCCCTTTTTCAATCTGTTTGCAATTTATACTAATTTTAAAACTTTTTTAATATCCATATATTTGTTAATTGATTAATCTCAAAGGATCATCAAGTCCCGCGATTCTACGACCTTTATCAACGGAGTATTGCCAATCATGGGCGAAGACCGACAACTGATTGTTAGTTTCGCCAAAGGTCGCACCGCTAAGCAGGCGCTCGTTAGCGCCACCGTCTCTACCCAAAGGCGTCGGCACGCGGCGCTTCAGCAGAGCGCCACGACGCCTAGTATGAAAACCGTTCACCACGATAATATAGGTTTTTTTGCGTGTCTAATTTATCGGCAAATAGTTAACTTCTATAAAATTTTTATGATGAAAGAATTTTTTTCTCATTTTTTCACATTTGTTTACCGTTTTTTGAAATGCCATATAAATTAAAATATTTGGCGCGATCTTTAATTTGGGTAAAATTTTTTTTTGATTAAAATATCTTTTGACCTTTTTAATATTTTAATTTTAAAATTTAGCCGGAGCTGATGATTTTTTTCATAATAATTATTTTAATGTATTAATAAATAAAATTGCATTATGAATATTACAATTAAACAATAACTAGATGAGATATGTACCCAGTATAGTTTGACTAAAGCAAGAAAGGCAGTTTGACGTTATAGCGAGAAACTGCATTCTGTTTTATTTTAATCTTACTTTATGCTTCCATCTACATTTATTATATTTCAAATTGTTTAATTGTAGAAATTTGTTTTACATTTAAACTACATATTTACGCTTATCAGGAATAACTCCGGGTCTGTTTATGGCTCATCAACAACATGCTCATTCACTCTATGTCGCTCAAAGTGCTTTAGTACAGACTAAACAAGTCATTTCGACCGGAGCTAAAAGTCTATTTCCCTTACATTTTAAATATTTTGGTGTGTTAAGTTATTTAGTTAAAATTAATTTTTTTTAGTTTATTTTTAGTCAAGCAAATTGAGGCAACTATTTTCAGTTTTTTCATACAAAATTATATATAAATTTAAACAGCCCTAAATTTAGTTTGTATCATACTTGCATAGGTACCTATTACGATCATGACGACCCTAATAACAAAGCCGATACATCCACTCAACCAGTCAAATTCTTTCCCCTACCCTCTGGGTTTATTTTTGCTTATTTTTTTCTTTTTCTTGTAGTTTTTGGTTATTAATATTGTCCTGCCCATTATGTTTTGCTTTTTTTGCGTTGAAATGATAGAATTTTGTACTTTAAAATTTAGGAATTTCAATTTACATTACTAATTTTTTTATTAGTGAACAGAAAAAGTTATATTGTTATATATTTTTATTTTCATTTATTTTGTTAATTTATGGGAAAAATGACCTTGTTTTTTATTTTGATGTTTAACATTTTTATATTTTAAGAATAGTATACAAGCTGTTATTTAGTTTAATTGACAGCATTTTATCGGTCGATATTTAATTCTCCTCTATTTGGATAACACCCTAAATCATTTTATTTTTATTTAAAAAACAACAGTTTATTTTGTTATTTAACATCTATCTATAATTTTTTTAATATATTAATTAATATTGATATACATATAGTTTTCGTTATTTCTATAGCTTGGGGACTGAAACCTTGCCCTATCCCATCCCTGACACAACTCTCTACCAATACGAACCAACTTCAGGATATTACTATGACCCAATTACTCGCTTATACTACGATGCAAATACGAAGGTAATTATTCTAACATAAAGTTTAAATTATTAAAAGTTTTTTTGGCGTTTTGACCCCTGAAATATATAATCATTTTTTTTGCAAGTAAAGGGAGAGGTGGAGAAACCTTAAATTAAATAGAGTAGTCTATTAGGTCTTTAATAATTTTTGATAACTGTAAAAAAAGTAGGCAAAATAATATTTACAATTTGCGCTCTTAATTTGCCCTTTAGAGATTTGTTTTTTATGGCAGCGCCTAGCTTTTATAAATGGATTTGGTCTGATACTTTATTGATTTAATTTTAAATTTGTTTTCTTATTGGCGACAGGGGTTTTTTAAATGTAAAAATTTGCAATTAAAATGTACTTCTTTATTTCTTTACCGCAAATAACTTATATTGCGTCTTTTTGACGTTATTAACTTAACGTAACAGTATTATTACAACGGCGAAACTCAAAAATATCTGTATTGGGATGAAACCCGAAGAAATTATTTATTAGTACCTAGCACAGCATCTTCTGCGACCAACACCATGCAAATTGCATCCGCTCCACAAAATACGGGTCAGGAATTATTTGATGTTTTTTATATAAATATTACAAATAAAATAAATAATCAACACTTTATAATTAGAGATTGGTTTCACAAGTTTTATTACACAGTTCAACAAGAGAGTTATAAGTTAACTGCAGAGGTCAAACCTGCCAACTTAGGGAATATCACATCCGTTTACCATCTACCGTTTTTCCTATATAAACTTAGTTACAGGTATAAACATTGAAAATCTAAAAAAAAGGTCAAAAAACTAAAAAAGATTTAAAAACAAAATTAAATAGAAATTTTATTTTTGCATATTTACAATAGTTAAACTGTTAAATTAATTCTTCAAAAATTTTTTTAATTAAAAACCGATAATAGATTTTGTCGTAATTAAGTTTAGACGCGAAATTTTTTGTATTATCTAAATGCGATGTAAGGGTTTGATATATTAATAAATTTCATTTTTCATTATTTGTGATTTTAAATATACGTTGGTCAAAAAAGGCGTTTTTTTCTTATAGACGAATCTAAGGGACCAAAGACGGAAGACACTTTGAAAAATGAAAAATACATTTGGTAGGCCATCATGAGGATGCATTCTTTTATGTTTTCATAAAATTCACATTTTGACATTGATTTTATTTGAACTGTGTTATGTAACCAATTTTTAGTATTTGAATATTTTGAAATTTATAACACAGTATTATATATTTCATATAAATACATATTTGTTACCTATTCTAAATTGCCCTTATTTTTTTATCTACCTTTTTTGTGGTATATAGCTACTGTCTCAACGACTTACAACCAAACAATCCTTAACACGCATACGGCGCAAGTGGAGCAACCCCCAATATCATCTTTTAATCCTATACCTCAAACCCAAAGTTATACTCAACAAGCTGTTCCCCAGAATAATACTAATTTCAATTATAGCCAAAACGTTGAATATGGAAAGGCTTCTAATACTAATTCCAATAATCCCGCTGTCCTTATTAAAGAGGTCTTATTAATTTATAAATATCCAATATGTTTTTTTCGTACCTAAACACTATCCATCCTTCGCAGGTCAAAATTTTGAGAGTTATGAGATAACTATGGAGATTAAACCTGTCATCTTTTTATTCCGAGCACTTTTTCTTTCAATCAAACTTGTTGGTCAGCTATCAACATTGAAAATTTTTAAAATTCCAAAATAAAAGATACAAAAACAATAACAAATTGAAATTTTTTTTGCATATTTACAAGAGCTAAACTTAAATTCGAACTTCAAATAATATCTTTGTTAAAAACCAATTAAATCTTGTCTTATTTAAGTTTGGACGCGAAATATTTTGTATTATCATGTTGATATAAGAGCTTTATACTAAATAACTTTATTTCTTATTTTGATATGATAAATATAAGTTACTAAATTGAAAAAAAGATACTTAAATTTTTAGAGTTAATTTCGATTTGTCAATTTAGTCAAAAGGCGATTTTTTCGATATGGACGCATATAAGGAGCCAAGGCTGGAAGAAAATAAAAAAACGAAATTTATTTATATGAGATAAGGCCATCATGGGAACAAATTTTTTTATGTTTTCATAAAATTCACAGTTATGCCATTAATATTTGTTGACCTGTGTTATTTCCGTGCTCCAGCCTGTTTTAAACAACTTAAAATTGCAATAATCTTAAAAAATGTCGTTTTTGCAAGTTTGGCTGAAATTGTGGAAAAATGAAAGGGCCCCTATATATTTTTGTTATAACATTAATATTAATTAACAAGGAATCATTTATAAAAAGATTCTGTTAAATACCACAATATTATTTATATATGTCTTTGGCTACCATTTTAATATTTAAAACATAGTTAAAAATTACATTTTAATGTACATCGAAATATTTTTTTCAACACGGTATTTACAATTTACTCTTAGGGTAGTTTGATAATTTTAATCATTTTTATACAAAGTCGGTTTGATCTCATAAAAAATTTATTTTGTTATTTTTAATTATTTAAACTATACTTTAATACGTTGCCCTAAATATTTAAACTATACAAAAACTTTTTTTTGCAATCTCAAAATGTTATATTTTTCTTTATTTATCAAGCCACATTTTTTCTTAATTTTTTTTGTTAAATATAGCCAACCATATCCAAACCTAGCCAATATTTAAAAACACATCCAGTCATATCTACAGCAACATTATCAACTATACCGAGCTCCACTTTTAATCTCACTCCCAATGTAATACCTTCCAATGCCACAAACACAACTGCTCACACGGCCAAAAAGGAGAAGGAGAAAAGGGAGGAAGCTAAACGAATAGCCCGGGATATGGAACGCTGGGCCAAAGCCCAAAACGAGAAGAAGGAGATTACTACGTGCATTAATGCATCCCTAAATGCCCAACCACCATCTCAAAACTTTAATTTAGTCGAAGGAAGCGTGCTGAATTTACAAAGTTCAACCAATCTTGGAGGGATCACTGCGAATTTGGTAGGGAACATTGTGAATCCCGTTACACCTAGTTCGAATATCACCTCCAATAAAACTCGAATGCGCGCCGCTTTTCCCGTATAATAAATTACTTATACAACACTTTATAAATTTGAGCAATAGAGCTTTAAAATTCTTTAAATTTATAAGGATTTTTTAACTAAATATTAGCAACTTATTTCGTTATCTATACATATATTACTATATATTTTTTAAACGCTAGTTTTTCTCCAGTTAACTTTATATATTACATTACAAGTTAACAGCACGTAATTGAATAATTTTGTTAACATGTGTATTTTTATTTTTTTATAATCTTTTTTTTTGACTCTAGAATTCTTTGACAGCCCTTGGGTCTGCTTATAACCCAGAAGCCAGCAGTGATTCCGAAAACGAGCAAGTTTCAACCAACGCCTTCAAGTAAATTATTTAAAAATTTTGATAAAAGTTTAATTTGTAAATTGCGTTCTTAGTATAGATTTGCGTTCAATCTTTAAATTGAAGTAGAAAGAGTATACTCAAACCATTTTTTGTGCAATTTATCCGATTGTAAAAATAATTTTATATATAATTAATGATAATTGAATTTAAAAACTTTCATAACTCATTGGTGAAAATTTATTACATATTTTCTTTGTTTAAAGCTAAAAATATCTTAAATAATAAATTCATGTTTTTCATTAATTTGCCTATAAATAAATATATATATTATTTATTTTAAATATCTATTTAATAAAATGTATTAGTATTGACCCCTCATCCTTTTTGGACGAAAATGTGAAAGCTTGCCTGCTTTGTAAACGTCAATTTCAAAGTCTCGAAATTCTTAAAAAACACGCTCAATTTTCGCAACTCCATAAGGTTTTTCTCTTTAAAATTACTTTGAAAGAAGTTTAATATATGCCCAAAAATTTTTTTAATAGTTTTGCTTTAATGATTATTTTGTCAACGTGTTTTTGTTTTAATCCTACGATTCGGAAAAGTAATTACGTGATTTAAAAATCTGATGTTGTTGTTTTTAACCCATGCGCTTAGAAAGGGATGAGGGAGGCTCCGAGGTGTGAGCGAGTTTGGAAGCGGCTAAGATGGGGTTTGTCCATAGATCCAGTGGGTATGAGGTCCCACGTGAGGGGCACGATAGCCAATCTAGAAGATTGTCAGTTTCTTCTTTGCAGTCGATGCACTTGTAGCTAACTACTGCAAAATTTATATCGATAAGACGTTCGTTAATTTAACTATTTTCCGTTATACGGTCCAAATAATAATTAATATAAAAGGACTAGAATAATCCATATACTACGAATAGCTTTTTGACATTTTCGCTAACAACCGGTCTCACCAAACACCGTGACAAACGTTCTTCTCACTCAAAAGCCACTAACCTTTTTGGCTGGTAGATCCTGATTGTGTTTCGCCTAAGAGTTTTAAAATTATACTCCAAGGTTGTTTTGCCGGCTTTTTATGGGCGGGCACAAAATATGTTAAATACTCCCTTGGATCTCAATCAGGACGCGCAGCTAAAGCCAATATGATTAGAGTTTATTAAACGTAATTCTGGAAAGTCAGCTTCCATACCCCCCCCCCCCCCCAATAAGCTTATATAAAAATAAAATTTACTACTCTAGGAACAGACTATATTTATCTCGAATAGGTGATATCCATTGCCCCGTTAACGTTCGTGATAAAAGTGCCAAAGCCCTAACGGGTAAGGCGGCCTCAATAAAGAAGAGGCTGTGAGGAAATGGTTTCCAGGTACTCCTAACCCTATGCATCGGTGAATTTTTAGTGAAATACGGACATCAGTGCAGTTAATTAAATTCACCATATCAACATACCTTTACTTCATTTACGCACTGATCAATCTGTTATTTTTTTAATTTTCTGATGATCCCATTCCCAGTTT
>CM060242.1:46255581-46303893 GCA_030555515.1 Acutogordius australiensis
ATTTATAGGCTAGCTTTGAATTAAAACGAGCAAATTTTTCCACCTCCTTACCTAAAAAAACTACTCTAGGAAGGGGCATTTGAGCAATCCATCAAAATGATTGAAAGGATTGATATTGAAAGGCCTCATTGACGTGTATATGTTTTTATAATTGGGACCGAAGTGCTCAAATCTTTTGTTTGTTGATTTTTAATTCACGTATTAATTTTTACAAGTCGCAGAATATCCACAATAAGGGTTTTTTTGATTTATGTTTTTTATTTGACTGTTGACCTTATTTTTTTTTGGTAAGCATTGTATTATTATTTTTAGTACAAAGGTTTAAATTAAGGAAAATTAAAATATTTTAAAACACCAGTTACTTAAAATTGATAAATTTGCACCTTTTGCCAATTATTTTATAACTTTTTGGCTTTTTAATCTTTCCAAAAGTACAAATTTACTGTAAAACGTTGCTATTTATTCATATATATTTTTTATATAGATATCAAATTTTTGATTTATTTTCCAAATTTGATAGGAAAATCTCGCAAAACACCTCAGTCTTTTGGGTCAACAAGCTAACCTTTTTAAATTTACGGCGCAAAATCCTCAATTTTCAGCGCTAACACAAGGAGAAATACATAGTTACGATGAAAAATTACAATCACAAACCTTTGTACAGCCAAACTCACACATGAGTGCTCACACCTTTGCAAATAATGATAATAATTCTGCGAATATTGATAAAATGGCAAAAACTAAATCTCACTACCGGGACCGGGCAAAAGAAAGGCGTGAAAAGTATGGGGCATCAGGAGACGCAGAAGGCCCGGCACCGATAAGTCACGAATTAGCCACCATGATCAAAAATCAAATGGCTGCCGCTATAAAGTTGCTCAAATTTTTATATATTTTTTTTTCCTCAAAATTAGTCTACGCTCAAAGCTAATAAATGTACAGATAACATAAAATGTTTCTCTCTAGCACGTTTTTTATAGGAAAAAAATTAGAGCAAATATGTCAATTTGCCCTTTTTGGGCAATTTAAAACATAATCTTTTTTATTTAATATTCTATTAAATATAAATGTTTTAAACTACTTTTTTTGCTATTGTTTGATTTATTTGTAAAAAAAAAGCAAATTTTGTAAAATAACTTTTACTTTGAATATAACTTTTGGTTATTTTTGCCTATAAAAAATTTTTTAAAGAAAATTAAAAGAATTAGGATTGTTATAGCCTAAGCCAGGTCAATTATCAAAGGGCGGGTAATTTATATTTTTTCCCTTTTATGAACTCATTACTTGCTTGGTTTAATTCTTTTTTTCTAATAAGTTTTTTTGGCTTGTAATTATCCAATATTTTTTGCTCACGCTATATCTACAGGATCAAACAAATTCCCACTTCTGCTCTCGCCACGACTATGAAAGAACAGGAAAAGGCTATAAGCGATGATAACATAGGTTTATATAACACCTACGTTTACTATATATGTTTTTTGAGAGCGTGTTTATAACACTGAACAACAAAATTTGGACGACCCTAAACATCATTTAAGGCAACTATGTTTTTTGATCAAGTTTTTGGCGCTGATCACGAATATGAAATCTAGTCATTGCCTTAGATTTTAAGTTATTTGGTGTCAAAGTTGAGATTTTTCGATTTTTGGGGTATTTTGGACTTCTATATCATATAACCTATGGATAGTAACAAAAGTTTTATATTTAGATAACGGAAATATTCATTATTAACGTAAAGCGTTTAAATTTTTACATAATACTTTAAATTTTTTTATAATATTTAAATTTTTTTATAATATTTAATTTTTTTTTATTTTTATAAAATTAGTAGTTTTTGTCATAAAATCCGTTTTTTTTAACCTAAATAGCTTGAAAGTAAATTGCTAATAATTTTAGGTAATAACCTTTTTATATATTTTTTTTTGAGGATTCTGAATATACCTAGTTTTTTTTTGGAAAATTTATAGTTTAAGAATTGTGAATTTTTTTCTGAACTTTGGACGCGGTTTAGGCATTGGGGAAAAAACTAAGCCCGGGATTGCAAGAAAATTCTCTACAATACCCTCAAAAAATCGTTTATGTTTTTTTTCTTCTTTAATGTAATCAAACATTTGAATGGCAAAATAATTATTGTGCCCAAACTATTTTACATCTTTTTGAATTTTGAAGAAAAATACTACATTATACAAAGTAATGCAAAATTACCAATTTTTCAAATCTTAATAGCGCTATAATTTTTTTTTTCAAACCCTTGTAAAGACAAACCAAGATAGTTTCTATTTGACTTATATTTCACCAAGCCAACCTATATGGTTTCCAATTTCTCATTTTTTTCAAAGATTATTAAATTGGCACATAAAGATTTAAAGTAAAAAGAAAGTTATTTAAACCAACTATGCAATGTATCAAAGATTATTAACGGTGTAAACATTGCCTCAATTTTATTTTTTTTCTCACATTTATTAGTTTAATTTGTTATATTTTTTTTTGGTTTAATATAGGAAACCGCGACAATATTCTACTTGAATTCGTCTTAAATCTGTTTAATGTTCTTTTAAACATTAACTAATAGTTAGAATTACTTTTATTATTATTAAAATTAGGTAACAAAATGCTCAAAAATATGGGGTGGAAGGCCGGAACGGGTCTTGGCAAAAGTGCCCAGGGTATTGTAGAGCCCATAAAGGCCGTTGATACGCCCCGGTAAGCTTGTTTTATATCGTACTGCACTATTCTGTTTTATTTACTTATTTTCCATATTTAGGTTAATTAGTCAATTTTTTGCCTCATTTTAAAATTTAGAATATTTTTTAGTCTTTGTGTATATATAACAATAAGATTAGCATTTTCTTCCAAGGTTATCATATTCTCTGCGTTACATTTAGTTATTCCAATTGTAATTTTGCAAATATTTTTTAAATATTTACTTAAAATCAACTTAGTAAGGTATAAAAAAGTCCCTTTCTCTAAATTTAAATTATTTTTAAATTTTACACAGGTTTGCTCCCAACACCATAACTCCCATTTTACATCCTACCTTAAACTTAAACAATCCTAACATGGTTCCGACTCGACAGATGCAGGCATTAAATGCTCCCGGAACGAGTGGATTGAGTCTCCAGCAAATTGCCATGCAGGGAACTTCAAATGATCTGTACTTACACACTTTTAAAATTAAATGAATTTTGAAAGTTAATAATGAATTTTAGCGAAATTCTTCAAATCTTTATTTAACTAATCTAAATTATTGTTTTTTTAACTTTTACCAGGTTGAGCCTATTATTTATATATTTTTTTTGGTACAATAGTTGAGTTTTTATCAAAGTTTGAGCTGAGATAACCAGTAGCATATTTTTTGGCATCAAATATTTATGGATTAACTTAAATATTTGAACGTAATTTTAATTCTTTCTTTTTTTATTAACACCTCAAACTTAAAATGCGTATTTTTTAGATTTGATTTAACAAATTCAATTAAATATTACTTAGGTTCTCATCCTTACCGGGCACTTACCAGGACAAAATCAAACATCTCACGCGCGATAGATATGAAAAAGGCTAAAACACCTATTATTGAAATTTAATAGCTTACATATAGAACATCTTTTCTTCCTATAATTTTGTTCATGTTAATAAATGTATCGTCAATTCATATATGATATTTTAATTGATTAAAGGTATATTCCTTACCTAAATGCATATATTGTGCCCAGGATTTTTTGAAAATTTAATGAATCCAGAGTTTAATATTTCAAAGCCATTTAAAATATATTACGTTTGGCCTTCATAAAAGCTTCTTTATATTACCACAATTACTTCTCTCTCATCTTTTTTTGGAGGCCGTTTGTAAATTTTTTTAGCTTCTCTTTTTAACCTGAAAAATGGGAGACTCCATAACTTTATAAGAAATAGGCTTGGTTAATATTATCAAATTGTCGTAGCCTTTGATGAATGGGTCTGGTTTTGCGGAGTAATAGAATTAGAATTTCTTAATAAAGTAATAAAAATATTTAGAATTACAAAGTGATAAAATTATATTTAAAATTAGTCGAATTAATAAATATTTTAATTAATGACTCTTAATAAAAAAAAGATACAATATATTATCATACCATCATTATTTTTAACTCAATAAAAAGTTTATAAACCCTTTATCCCTATAATCGTAAATATCCTGGTGGCTTGGGCATCAGGACATAAATTCCCTAAAATGCCTCACTACATAATTATATATATATAAACGTCAAAAACGTGAATTTGAAAACATAAAAGAATGCATCCCCATGATGGCATAATCTCATATGTATTTTTCGTTTTTCTTAGTTTTTCCCATCTTTGGCTCCTTATTCCCAGAGCTGGGAAAAAACCCATTTTTCGACTAAACTCAAATTTTTGTTTTTTAAAAATTTTATGATAGATTAAAAAAATCAATAATTAATAAATACAAAATATAAGGAAAAAATCTAAAATTTTATAATTATTTTTTTGATTAAAGCTAAAACCGTTTATTTTTCCCAAATTTCGAAAAATAAAAAAATGAGTTTGACCCAAAAATGGGCATTTTACCAGCTCTGCTTATTCCGTCTTTAACGAAAAATGATCTCTTTTGACCAAATTAGATATAAATATACCCTAAAAAAGAAAAAATTTAATAATCTTTTTTTGCTTATAAAAATCCCCTATAACTTATATTTTTAATTACAAATAATAAAAAATAAATTTTATTACAGTGCTCACTTCAATAAATTGGCACATGTTAGAAATAGAATGATCAATAGACACATAATATGTGTCCATCATCTACTATATTTTAGATCGTTGTCATTAATTAAATGGTCACGATCACGATTAAATGATCGCGATCACAATTAAATGGCCAATATGATGTTTTCATGATAAATATCACTATGTTGAGGCTATATAGTCACACAACTTAGTGATGTTTACCATAAAATCCTCATCTTGGCCAATTAATTGTGACCGTGATCATTTTATTAGTGACCGCGATTAAAAAAATAGTGGCACATGGCCACATTATATGTGACAATGATCATTTTTCTTCTGACAATGGCCAATTTATAGTGGCCAGCACTGTAATATCTCAAGCTTTTACATCGGCATTTAGATAATACAAAATATTTCGCGTCCAAACACAAATACGACGCGATAAATTATGTTTTTAATAAAAATATTATTTGAAGTTTAAATTTAACAGTTCAACTATTGTAAATATGCAAAAATATTTAATTTTTTTTTGTTTTTTTTTGACCTTTTTTCTTTAATTTTCAATGTTTGTATCTGACTAACTAAGTTTGATCAGAAAAAACGGTAAACGGATTCGAAAATCCGTAAAATGGCCGATTTGATCTCTGTAGTTAACTCATAACTCTCGAAAAATTGTTGACCTGTGCTATAAACCGAACCAACAATCTATTCTTCTTCTAATTAAAACCAGGCCTGGGAAAACAATGAGCCAAAAAACTTTGGCTCATTTTTTCCCCTAAAACATAAAAAAAAGGGGGGCAAATATAAAGGGCCAAAATAAGAATTCAAAAAAAAGCCCTTACTAAGAAAAGGGGCAAAAAAAACCACAAAAAGTGGCTCTTAAAAAGAGCCCCAAAAAGCCCATTTTATGTTTTCTATAATAATTTTAAAAAATTTTGATGGGTGGGTTATTTTTTCTTAAAGCTCCTAGGAGTTTTTTTTAAGAAAAGGGGCTTTTTTTAAACGTGCCCCTTTTCTTTAAGCAAGAAAAGGGGCTTTTCTTTAGCCATGCCCACGAGTTTGTGGGCATTTGGGAAAAAAAACCCAAAAACTTGTTAAAAAAAAGCCCATTTAGTTTTTTTTCCCAGCCCTGACTAAAACACAAATACAATGAAAATTGATTCATTGCTTCTTTTTTTAATTTCATTATACCTTATGGTATGGACAAACTTGTTATGCGTTAGCTCCTTACCTTTAGAACACACCGCCGTGGGATAATATTTTTTATAGTTTTATTGTCGTGTCAAGAATAAAAAACATTATGGAAAATCTAACTTTTTAGGAATATTAAAAAATATAGGAAATTTAAAAATTATTTAAGCTTAAACTGTTTTGTTCACTTATTAACAACCCGGGCCGTGGTATTTCGTACCGATAAATTTAAACCCAGTCGGCTGTAAATCACAAAAAGGGCAGCCTTATTTTGGGCAAGCTAAAAATCTATAGCTATAATTAATAAGATCAAGTAATTAGCTCAACCCATGCTCTATATCTTTGCCGATCCGTCATCGAGGGCAACAAAAGCAATCCTTAGGGCAAATCAGATCTAAGTTGAAATAGTTTTGCAACAAAAATGTTTGACTTGGGTGCTTAAGGGATGACCTTAATTATATCTCAAATTTAAAGAAAACAATAATATTAAATAATAAAAACCTAAGATTATTTTTTATTTTAGGCCCAAAGTATTTTATATTTCGGTTAAAACCGAATTTTGGGCGGTCTAACCGGTCTCGACTATGATACCTGATCTTGATAATTGACAAAAATTTCAAAAACTCCCAAATTTTTGGGCCCAGTTTTAATTAACATTTTTTTCCCAAAACGCAAACAAACAAAATTTAGATTTAAACCTGTAGGTTTATATTTTTCCTCAAAATAAAAGTTATTCATAAAAAATGAATTTGGAAAATTAATATTTAGAATTTTGTTTAAAAAAATTTATTTATAATTTACTAACAAAATTTTTTTAGCAAAAATATTTTTTTTAATTGGGTCAAATATGACTTTTATTATTTTTATTTAATTTTTAATTGTCAATTTTTTTGTTATTATCTTTAAAAGTTAGTATAAACATGCTAGACTATAGTTAATAATTAGATGATTCCAGGCAATCTAAATTTGAAAAATTGATAATTAGAATTTAGACCCAGCTTAAAGCTAGTTTTAAATTTTTATCTATACATACCTCGAATATTATATATCTAGTATTGTTTTAAGAATAATATGAGTTTGTCTTAAAAACCTCAAAAATGGTTAAAACAAGTGAAATGTAATATTTATATAACATATTATGGATAATGTTTTGATAACATTTGCTCTTATAATTCTAAAATTCTCAATATGTTTTATTATTCATTTGACAGGCCATTCTAGGTCCTCATCCATGTTAAGTGACTATCTGGGTAGCTAGGCCTTAATCAGCATGCTACATTAAAAAAATGAAAAAAGGGGCATTGTTAAACTAAGCAAAAGACTCTGGACTCAGGACTGTAAAGCTATGCTGTATAACACTAGAGCATTTTTTTTATAGATATTGGTGGAAAAACAGCCTTAACTTTGACCCCAAGCATTATAAACTTTTCCATAAATCTAAATAACTACCCTTAAACAAAAAAAGTGCGTTCATGGCCCTAATAGTTAAAAAAATTTGGACTGATCCATGTCATTAAAGTTCAAGTGCTCACACATCCTAGGGACTTAACAGAATTCATTGGTCAATATTACTTACGAAATAAGAATGCTATATTTGCAAATTGATCTAAAAAACTCTTTAAAAATTATGTATATAAGTGCAAACTTTATTAAAAAAATCTTTGTCCCATTGGATATAAACTTTTGGGTACCTAGTAGGAGTTTACCTTTTTAGTAATTTCACATATAATGGGACATAAATTAATTTTGTTAAAAGAACCTATATTAATAATGCTTAGAATGTTAAAGGAGAAAAATACTGCTACTGAGGCAGGCAGAATATATATTCCTTACCCTTCTAACTTAATGAGTATTGCTTTCTGAAAAAAAACTAAAGCTTAATTATGAAAAATATTAATTCTTTCTTAAACATAGATTTATTCTTAAAACATATAAGAAAATACAAATATATTATATAATTAAAAAGTTATATAAAAATAAAACATTAAAAGTACACAGGTATAACATTATTGCCCTCCTCGTAAAGCAAGCACAAGATGTAAAACAGAGCCACCTTGAATTTTATAATCTTGGGCAGTCCAGCTATCATTCATTTGTTTGCCTTATAAATAAACGTTGCATAAATCAATATGCTGTAATCATTAAAAAATCTAATTCAAAATATTTTACCCCAAAATATGAGCCTTTGTTGTTGAGGAGGTATCCCTTCTTTTTCTTCCACTCTTTCCTTAATTCGTTCAACCTTATCTGTGGGTTCAATATCAATTTCAATTTCCTTACCCGTTAAGGTTTTTACTTTGATCAACATATGGAAAGGATTTTTTATTTCGATCAAATTGTACAGACTGGCTGAAGAGCGAAAAGAGCATTTGAAATTTATAAAATCTTGCCTCAATAAAACCTTTAAAGTTGGCGTTACCGATGGAAGATATTTTATAGGCACATTTGTTTGTACTGATCGTGACTCGAACATTATTCTTAATTCCTCCTCCGAATATTTATCAGATCCTGCAGAAAATCCTCAAGAGCAGCCTAGATTACTAGGAGCGATTATGATTCCTGGCAAACACATCTTGTCTATGCATATAGCTGATAATAAATCTAAATAATGGATATAAAGCAAGAAAATACTAGGGAATATGATTCTTCTCTAATAATAGAAAAACCTGTTACTGAAGATGCATTAAATACAAGTACTCTATTTATATTAGTATTTGAGTTTGAATATTATTTTATACCAAATGTTTTTCAGAAAATGAAGATGTCAAAATGCCATTAAAAAATATTGTTCATAGAGATTCATTGGAAGAAATAAAAGTAGCAGAAAAACGTAAGCATGAGGCAGAGGAGGAGGAGAGGCACAAAATGCAGGTGCTTTTATCATTTTTTGTTATTTTTGATCAAACTTTATTTTGTTATTTTTGATTAAATTTTACAATCATGTTTATTATGAATGTGTATATTGTTGTAAATAAACCATCTAGGGCATATTTATTATTAATCATGCTGTTGATATGGCCATACAAGCAATACTAATATTTTTTTAGGTTTCTATTCATGGTGATGCTTTTTTAACATGATTTTGGCCCATTCTCATATATTGGCAAATATAGACTAATGGCATTTGTATAAATTTGTTTGATTTAGCTACTTATATCCAATTTCACAGAAGATCAGCTTAATAGATATGAGATGTATAGGAGATCTGCTTTCCCAAAAACAACAATCAGGAAAATTATGCAATCTCTTGTGGGTATTAAAAAATATTTTGTTTGTTTATCTAGGTCCAAATGAAAAGTTTATCTATTTGAGCTCAAAGGGGTGGCTCATTTATTGTGAGGATTTGAAAAACAAATTGGCAATTCATTGCTAAAAACTTTCAATTATAAAAAATTCTAAGAAGAAAATTTTACTGCTTATTAAAAATTTAGCAATATTAAAGAATTTGAATTTATATGAGGAGTGTGAGCTATCTCTTAATGCCAAAAAATATAGCTAAGTTTAATTTTCATCGAGCATGCCTTAAAATCTTGTGTAAGATACACACAAACTGCTCAGAGTCTTATATGTTTTATTTAGTTTGATCAGGAGTTAAAGGGCTATTGAAAAAATTAGCTTACTATATTTTATGTAAAATTCATCTATTTCTGTAAGGTTACGTTGAATAACACAAAAAATATTGTTATTTATTAAGCATACTAATTTTCATAGCATTTCGTTTTATACATATAATTAATAAATTAACTTACTTATATAATTTTATCTACTTCTTCTAGAAGGTTTTTATTAAACTTAAAAGCACAGATAAACTATTTTATTCAGCTAAAAAAAAAGATATTTTTATGTCAATTTTTGCATTATTTTTTCATACTTTATTGCAAAATTATTTTGAAGTTTAAACGCTATTACATATTACCATATTCTATTTTTGCATATTGTTTATTGATAGGCTACCCAGTTTCACAAAACGTAGTTATAGCAATGGCGGGTATAGCCAAAGTCTTTGCTGGGGAAGTCATCGAAAAAGCCCTGGATATTCGGGATACCGAACTAACCCATCAGGAACCTTCAAATAAATCTACGGCACCTTTAGATTTTACAAATCACAGTTTTGCAGATCCCATTCATACACAAAATACAATAAAATTCGAACAAAATACATCGTATATCCATGATTTTGAGGATAACCCTAATGCCATCCAATCGAACGATGAAGTTAAAATTAAGTCTGAGCATTTTAGCTCTGATGATACAATAATCAATTCGAACGAAAATTTAGCCAATAACAATGATAACAATTTAAGTAATATTCAAAGTTATGTTGGTCAAAACTCTAATAGTCCGGTTAAAGCCAAAAAGGCACCTAAGGAACCACTTAGACCTAAACATATTCGTGCAGCGTATGAAGAATTAACCAATCAAAACAACGGTTTAGACGGAGGCCATATTGGTCCGCATTTTAATTTCGGTAGCGGTGTATATGCTCGAAAGAACCGCATGTTTTTTCGATGAAATTTTTTGCATATATATAAACGTAAACGCGCCTTATTTGAATTTGTAACAATATTTAAGTTACAAATAAATATATAATTAATAATAATACATACTGAATAATACTATTTGTATAATAATAAAGAATTAATGCATATTGATATTAATATAAACAATCTTTTGCGATTATTTGATTTAGAGAGAGGCTTTAAACGAATTAAAGATTAAATAGCCTGAAAACTTTGCTATAAATAAAGTTTATTAATAGATACCTGGGTGCAAATAAGTTTTTTATGGTATATTTAAAAGCATTTATGCCTCTTATGGTAGTTAGGTTTAGATTTGCTATAACAAAGGTTAAAAAAATGAAAAAATACCTATATCTAATGTCATTTTTATATGTTTCAAACAATCATTCTCTATCAATATAAAATAATATCGAAATTTTGTTGCTTAAATTAACGTGTATGTTCCGCCTTAATATCAAGTGTTAGGAGACTCGTCTAATTTGTAATAATATACATATCATGGAGCATTTTTATAAAACATCTGGCATTGCATTCACTCGTTCTTTCAAAGCGGACAATTGATCCGCTATGGCCGGCGGCAAGTCTAGAGGTAGTTGTTCGTCAAAGTATTTTTTAATGTCCTGACACTCTTGTTGCCAAAAAGGTTTGGGGACGGCGTAAAGGGCATCCTCGTTGATCTTTAAGTGCTCGAGACCCGTGAGGTTTATTGAACCCTTTTTGGGCACGTAGCCTATTGGAGTTTTGACTGAAACGTCGTCTCCGCGACAGAATCTGTCAAAAAATATAAAGTTCAGGCTAAAATAATTAAGTAGGTCGGCATAGATAAACCCAAAAGGCAAGCCTTTTGGTTGGTATGGGCTTTATTAGCAAGCTAATCCTATATGTATAATTTTGTGTAATTTTTATTGACTAAACTAAAATAATATATTTTAAATCTTAGCAATTGGCATGTTTTCTTCTTTGTCCGAAAAACATATGTAAAAGGGAAAATACGCTTAGGGGGTTGTTTAAGTAATAGTTAGAAATATAAGGTAAATAAAAGATTACCTGTAGATCCAATCAACGACGCGCGAATTTTCGCAGAACCCAGGCCAGAGATACTCGCCCGTGGTTGGATGCTTCTTATACCAATTGACTTGGAAGATGTGCGGGAGTTTCCGTTCACCTTTGTGCGCGTCCCCGACGTCAAGCCAATGCTGCATGTATTGTCCAAAATTGTACCCAAAAAAGGGTCTCATCCCGAAGGGGTCGTGCATCACTGCGTTGCCTGCCATATATATAGAAAAAATCATAAAGGTGCGTCTAAATTGAAAAATATTTAAGACCAATATTGATATTTGAATTAAATACTCAATCTCATAAATAAATTTGATTATTAGTACCCTTAAAGCTTCTTATTTTATGTATCGAGAAAAAAATAAGCGTAAAAACATTTTTTAATGTATTAAGCTTAGATCCAGAGCTGGGAAAAAACCCATTTTTCGACTAAACTCAAATTTTTGTTTTTTAAAATTTTTATGACAAATTAAAAAAATCGATTATTAATAAATACAGAATATATGGAGAAAATCTTAAATTTTATAAATATTTTCTTGATTAAAGCTAAAACCTTTTATTTTTTCCAAATTTGGAAAAATAAAAAAATGAGTTTGACCCAAAAATGGGCATTTTCCCAGCTCTGCTTAGATCTTGTTATCTTTAAAAAATAAATTTATTATGAAATAATATATAAACATAAGTATATTACAAAGTTTGAAAATCTGATAAATATTTTAGCATATAAATTTATAATATTTAATAATAAAATAGATACTTATAAAAATTTACATTAATTAATAAAACAATCTTTACTCCATAACAAATAACCAGCTGATATAAAAACCTTTGTGTTCGGCTGCAGCTGTTGCTTCGGAGCTCATGCTCCCGGCTAAGAAGACCCCGTGGTTCCAATCGAAGGAGGCGTACACGAGCGGAACTCCGCCGTGAGGTCTCCGCCCACCAAACACGATCGCACTCACCGGCACGCCCAGGGGGTCCTGCCAATGATCGTCGATGATTGGGCATTGCCTAGCTGGGGCACAAAATCTACGTAATTTTAGATAAAGATTATAATTCGTAGCATCTATTAAACAGGTCAACAAATTTTTGAGAGTCATGAGCTAACTACAGAAACCAAATCTGTCATTGGATTTCAAGTACGTTTTTTTGATCAAACTTAGAAAGTCAGCTAAAAATGTCAAAAGTTTTAGGATAAAACTAAAAAAAAAATTCCATAAGTTTAAGATTTTTAAAATTATTTATTTTTGGGTCGGCCTTTAAACCTCGGCTGGTCCTGTTAGCTTATTTAATTGTTTACATGATTCGGTCATGTGGGTGAATTTATATTATAATAGACTAGTGTTACATGTTTTAGAGATCCGAAAAGATTTTGGGCTAGGCTAAACACATTTTACTTATTTTTTGAATTTATGATGTAGATTGGCTAAAACTCCGCACAAAATAATTTTTTCTAAAATCAACTTTTTTTGTATTCAAGAGGTTAAAAAAACGGCATTTTTAATGTAAATTATTTATTTATTCGAATAAAATCAACGGAAATTAGAAAAATCGGGTTAAAGATTTGAAAGCGAATCTAGGGTCAAAAAATAAACTAGGGACCCATTTAGGTCCGTTGAAACAAACCACATCGAAGAGCAAAGCTTAAAACTGAAACCTAGAGTTGGGGTGGGCAGCGAAGCTTCCTTTATCCTTGGTCCAATTTTTGACACCGGTCCATGATGTGATCGTTACATCTTTCCCGTGATTCTCTAATAAATGTATAAATTTCATCAATTTTTTTTCCATATACGCAGATATGGCATTCATCATATTATTTAGGTCAACAATTGAGAGTTATGAGTTAACTACAGAGATCAAACTTGCCATCATAGGGAATATCAAATCCATTTATTCCTAATCAAACTTAGTTAGTCGGGTATAAACATCAAAAATTTTAGAAAAAAAGGTTATAAAATTAAAAAAGAGCAAAAACAAAAGTAAAACTAAATTTTATTTTTGCATAATTACAATGATTAAACTGTTAATTTTTAACTTTAAATAATAATTTTATTAAAAACCGATAATATATTGTGTCGTATTTAAGTTTAAACTAGAAATACATATGAGATTAGGCCAATAGGGATGCATTCTTTTTTGTTTTACAATAATCCCTTTTTCGACACAAATATTTGTTGACGTGTGAATTCGATGCTATAAACATAAAATTGTTATTTTCCAAATGATAAAATAACATATTTGGCCTCACTATGTCTTATTACTTGAAACTTGAGGAAACAGTCAATAAAACCAGAATTTACAAAATTATTCTTTCAATCTAAAAGGATGATTATGATGACGAAGACTACCAAAAAAAATCAATTTATTGAATAGCAGAAACATCGTTAAAAAAATGTATAAAGGCTTGAAAGAAAGGACAGATGGTAGTGATTCAAATTTAAGGTCAAACTGGGCTAAGATATAACGTTTTAAGCTAGATTGATTTTATACTCTTAGCCCGGCCCGGCTAGATTCACAAATAGAACTTGTTTGAAATTTTCACAGAGTGCGCATGTAATACCATTTACCTATGATATAAAATATATCCTTTTTAGTTTTGGTTAATAACGGTCAATAAAAATAGGGCAATAAGAGATTTAGATTGTCCCAATTCTTTTTTTCTAATTCAAAACACATACCCCTTTCAAAATTTTGTCCTCCCGGATGGGCCCCGGCTTTGATCTCTAATTTGGATTTTGTTTGTGCTAGCCATTTTCTAATAAAAGTCAAATGCTGTATCATTCATTACAAACCTCCAAAGGTTTCATCTTCGAGTCCTTCCCAAAAGACGCCCCCGTCACTCGTTTCAGCGACGTTTGTAAAAAGGGTGTTTGATCGAATGGCTTCCAGTGCATTTGGGTTCGTTTTATTCGAAGTACCTAAAACATTTATATAGTTACACTTATTAAACACCAAAATTTAGGCAAAAATTCGATTTTTATTCGAGCTTAAGTCAAAAAAATGAACATATATTGGGTTATTTGAATAATGGTATTTTTCGGTATGTAAAAAATTAAAAAAAAATAAAAAATTAAAATATAACTAAATTTTTGAGAAAATGAATCTCTTAGTCATAGTATATTAAAATTAGATATTTGAATGGAAAGAATCGAACGATGTATTCCATGTTCAATTATAATGATTTGATGGTTAAAATGCTTTTTGTATTAAAAACATTTTCAATGTTAATAAGGAATAAATAATAGAGCCTGTATTTATTACAAAAATATGAAACTAAATTTTTAAAGCGCGTAATTTATTTTTAATTTAAATAAGCTTATATTTAATTAAATTAAAAATGGTAACTGATTTAAAATAAAAAAAAAATTAATATTCAATGATTGTAAACATAATATCAAAAAAACTTTAGAGATCACTATTCACATATGTTTCACTGATTGATGCTTTAAAACTATTTAAATTTTCAAAACTATTTTATACAAAATACAAAACTATTTTATACAAAATAGTTTAAATATAATTCTAAATATTGTGAAATTTTATACTTTAAAGTATTTTATCAAACTTTCACCAAACTATTTATAGTGTTTTAAATGTGCCAAAAAATTCACCCTTGCAATTTGGAACCTTTTTTACCGACCCATTAGCTAATATAAATGCCTCAAGAGAGTCGGTTTGCCAGTTGGCTAAAATGGCTGCCCAGCTCTGTAACTCTCTGGGAAAGTTTTTAATAAATAAATGCTTTTATCTAATATTTCAAAAGTATTTTATTTAAATATAGGTGTTGCCGTAGAGTTAACAATTAAAATTCTCACATAATAAATAATGTAAAAAAATTCCGGCCTAAAACTCTTTATGTGACTCTCTCCAGCTAATCCAATACTTAAGTTTCGATATAGAAGCACGTACACAGCTGTTTAATTAAAAATCAAAGTACCCGTGCAAACGCCGAAAAACCCAATCTCGGGATTGATGGCCCTGAGGGTTCCGTCCCCGCCTTGATCTCGGTCGAAGAAACGCATCCAGCAAATATCGTCGCCGACACAGGTAGTGGCTGACCCCGGAATCTTGGAATTCATCATGGCCATGTTAGTTTTCCCGCAGCAACTCGGGAAGGCCGCCGTCAAATAGAATTTTTCGGATCTGTGAACAATTTTTTATAAAAACATGATTATTGTTTTTGGGCCTAATAGATATTGAGGTGAATTAAAATAAAAGTAAAGAAGATACGTATGAACACCAGCAAAACTATTTGGGTAGTATGGAACTGATTTTAGAAGACTTAAGTTTGTACGAGTGAGTGAAGAATTTTTGAAAGTAAAAATATTAAAGAAAACTCTGTAAAACCATCATGCATTTGGTAGTAAGTTTAAAAAATTGACAACAAAACAAATTATAAGTGGATATAATTGATTGTCTTATAGCCGTGTAATAAACTCATTATTATCGTATTGACAACAATATTAGTTGATTATTTTTTAGTATTCACAAAAGAATTTATATATTGAAAGATTATATTATTGCGTTTAATTCAAAAGGACACAGCCAAACAAGTCTAATTTTATTTTTTAGGGCACGTGCAAAGTGAGTTTTTTTTTCGTAATCAATGGCAAATTTTTAAAAAGTTTCCAGATCTAGTATATGCACATAAAATGCTTTTTGAAATAAAATATTTTTCAAAAAACTTTGACAAAAATTTTTTTTTTGAAATTTTCAGCAAAATTTTACGAAAATAAAAACTCACTTTGCAAGGCATATAAAAGGCATGTTTCATGGCATCCTAGGAAAAGTTTGCATTGTCGTTTCAACGCCTTATGACCGTGCCAAAAAGCGTTTTGATAAACCAAATTGTTTTGTTTTAGGGCACGTGCAAAGTGAGTTTTTATTTTCGTGAAATTTTCAAAATTTTGAAAAAAAAAATTTTGTAATAAAACGCAAATTTTTAAAAAGTTGCCAAAATTAGTATATGTATAAAATGCTTTTTCTGAAATAAAAATTTTTTTAAAAAATTTTGAAAAAAATAAAATTTTTGAAATTTTCAGAATTTTAAAAATTTTACGAAAATAAAAACTCACTTTGCACGTGCCCTTACGAAAAACGCAAACCACTGACAAGACACAGCCTTATGTATCTATGCTACAAAATAAGGTTTTTAAATACAGAAAACAAGCAATAAAATCGTTGTTACCCGTGATGTTTTGAATCGGGCGGGGGCGTGTAGCTCATGATAAGCATATGTTCGGCCAACCAACCCTCGCGTTTGGCCAGGATGGAGCCCAGTCGGAGGGCAAAACATTTCTTGCCCATGAGACTGTTTCCACCGTAGCCGCTCCCGTAGCTCGCGATCTCGTTATTTGCCGGGATGTGACCTATAATTGTTCGGTCGGGATCACATGGCCAATGGTTCACTAAGGGTCCTGTTATATTATGATCATACATATATATGTCTTAAGGGTATTAGCATATTAAAAGAAATAGCGAAATAAACCTAGGGCTATACCCATTCGATTAGATTTTCATATATTGGGCGCGTTCAGACTCAGTTCTGAAAAATTTTTAAAAGTTTTACCTTTTGACATTAAACGCTTTTTTATAAAAAGTCGCCAATTTTTGTTATGAGCATTTGAATAGTTTTAAAAGAAAAGTTTTTAAAAAATTTTGAAAAAAAAGAATATTTGATATTCGAAATAAATTTTTTAAAAATTTAAAATGAGTCTAAACACGCCCTTAGACAAAAAATGTCACTGGTCATTTTTAAATAAGCTCAAGTTTAATCAGTTGGAGGTGTATTTATAAATATTAGAGGTATATATGACTTTCCGGTATAAGTTAAAATGGTAAACGTTTATATATAAATTCTTATAGATTTTGTAGAAATTTGCATCACTTTTTCCCAAACATGTATGTAAAAATGTAAACTTTTTAGTGGAAACGGAGCTCCAACCGAGTGCAGGCACTTGACGAAGGGAGTTCCATCGCGCAAGTGGTCGAGGACTTGGGGCGAGACTTGAGTCATGATGGTCATGGCGAACACCACGTACGGTGAATCGGTCAGCTCGATCCCAATCTTGGTGAGCGGTGACCCCAGAGGACCCATACTGAAAGGAATCACGTACATTATTCGACCTAACGTTAAAAATTAACCAAATCAAGACCGAATTTTTGAACAATTAGAATATCAGATTTACTTTAGGTTTCAGATAAGTTAGTTTTTTTTTTAAATATTTTGAAATTTTAATTTAAAGCAAATTATTTCCTGTCCCCATAAATAAGGCAACCAAAGCCTGAATTGAAGGGTTTAATTAAATTTCAGGCCCCTCATGCGTTTTTTTCTTATAAAATTTTGGATAAAACGAGGATTTATCTGAAAAGTGGACTCAACCAAAAAAGCGAAATATATGAAGCATCTTAGCATTTTCTATTTTCCATTGGGCAAATCTATTGGTAAAAGGATGGAAAGAGATTATAAGAAATATCAATTGATTTAATGAGGATAGATTAAGTTTTCAGAGCACAAATGTTCGGCCCGTCTCTCCATTTAACTTATAGCACAACGTCCTAAACAAGATTTTGCCATATTCAGTATCCCTCAATCACAAAAATGGGGACACATTTGTTTAAACGTGGCTTCTGATATTTTTTCGATACAGAGCTGACCTTAGGTATGGAGGTGTTAATTTTGAAAATTCTTTCGCTTACGACTCAAAGGCATATTAATATGGTAACTTTAATAACCTTTAACAAAAATATAGATTATAACATTTATGTAGTGTATAAATGTATACGCGGGAACTCAACTCAATTTTGTCAATTCTTGATAAGATTTAACAGTGTTTAGTAATTAAAATAAGACGAAATATGTAAAACAATACAATTTCACACCTATAAATTTTAATAAATAAATTTATTTAATTGCCCCAAAAAAAGATCTACCCGGTGTTTATTTAGCATTAGTTTTCACCGTCGAATCACATTTTTCTTTGCTTTAACATTTTTTATATTCTATATTCTAACTTCGGGTGCACATAATTTTTTGCATTTTACGTTTGGTTCATCAATCAGGGCGTAAAAATAATGATCGAGAATTGCCTTGCAAATATTTGTTCTTCTGACTATTCAACTACTAACTACGCACATTAAAGAAAAAAAATAAGGAGAAATTTTAAACCTTTCATGCAACCAGGGAAGCGATCTTGCCAGAGTGCCTTATTTAGGCCTTCGGGTGACATCCAATTCCCGAGGTTGCCCTTGACGCCCTCCTTGGGGGTCGGAATAGTATCTCTCTTATCCGGGGTACTGATGAAGGTTTTACTTTCCACGCGGGCCACGTCAGCTGGGTCTGTGCACGTTAGCCAACTTTCATATATAAAATATATGCTTAGTACCGTGTCCTATTTTATATGATTAATCAAAAATCAAAAAAAAATATATATATATATATAGAAAAGGTTAATTTATATAACATTTTCCGTCGCACACAGAAAGTAAAATTTAAAATTGCATTATTCATAATTATAAAACTTTTTATTTTTAATACATATAAATTAGTCATAAAACGCCATTAAACTAAAATAAATAAATATAAAAATTATGTTCATTATATATTTTAAAACTTTAAAGTTAATGAATTAGGAAAATTAAAATACTTTTCTAATTTGTTATTTTGGCACGTTGAAAACGGGTGGCAATAATGTTATTTTTGGCATAAAATTCAATTATTAGAGATATACATGAATATACCTAAAAAGGTGAGATGATTGCGTGTAATGTAGCATATTGAAAATGCGTCCAGATTTAAATCATTTTTTTGCAAATTTTTTGAAAAAATTAGTTAAAATGCTCATAAATGCCATATTAACATTCCTTTTAAACTTTGTCTGCGCCCAATTATTGTTTTTAATTAATGTTTAAAAATTATGTAATATTAAGCAGAGTGATTTTTTACATTTTATTTTTATTCTTATTTTATAAAAAATTTTCCTTAAAAGTGTTAGGTTATAAATTTGTTAATTATAAAATTCTACGAACTTGGCTTTTAAATTTATTTAGAATTTTTAAAAAGTATTCGCAACGATCCTGGGGGTAGAAGCACAAAGTTTATGAGTTGGATTTGGCAAGGGTAGAATGGACTGATTGGCAAAAATTGGCCCAATATTGAGGAGTAAGGCTGAAGTTCCCAAATTTCAGCACGTCAATATATAAACATCAAAAAACTGTAAAAACTTATGCCATACCAATTGTCATATTTAGTGAGCTTTTTGACCATGCCCTGAGCCTGCATCAGGGAAACCAGGCAATCGTGTTCTTCCGGTGACCCGTCACACACGAACACCACTTCGGGGCAACAGATTTCAGCTTTCTCCTTTATATAGGACAAGACATGGGTCGGTAGTAGGGTGGGATCGCCTTTTACGAATTGAAGCTTGTGAGTTGGTTCAACTGCACCATCTGTTGTTGCGCCTTCTTTCGTTCGGTCGGCATCATTTGCAAAGGGTGAGGCATAAGCCGATTGACCATAACTCGCGGCTATTTTGTCGGCAACCTCTTTGATGTATTGACTCAACGGGTGGACGGCCACATTGGGTTTCGGAGGACTATAACAAAAACCCTGTAACTGTAAGAGTTTCCTTCAAATTTTTTCCCCAATTTAAGATGGCTTACTCAAGTCTTTGCCTTTTTACATTATGTGGGTTGCTCCACAGAGATAAATGAAATTTAACACCGGGCGACTTAGTCATATGTAATTAGGCTATTAGAATATCATAGATTGTTTTGGGATATGGCGGTCAAACGAAAATTGAGTAAGGAAACTCAATGCTATTGTGATTGTATAATAATTTATTACAAAGTTTTCATGGGCCAAAAAACGAATTTTTATCGCGTCCAATATATTGTGTAAAACCTCCACTTAAATAATAATTTAATCAGACCAATTCTAAAGTAAGTAAGGGCCAAAGGTGTAAAACGGTTTATCTCGGGCCAAAAAATTATTGTAATTTTAAATTTTAACACAAACGCCCCGTAAAAAATGGAAAAAAACCGTTTCCAAAATCCCGTTTAAGATTTTATTTTGTTTATCCTGAAATTGGAATGTCATCACTATAGTCAAAAAAAAGTCCCATTTAATAAAAAGTCATTTAGTACAGAAAAAAATAAAGCTTCTAAAAAAGGCCTTTATTAACTTTCGCCCTTAAAAAAACCCCCCAATAAAGGCTGGCCCATTATAATCTTCTAGACCTGCCTCAAACATTAAAAGTTTTGATTAATAAGACGGTATACCCAAAAATTTATTAATTAAAACTTTTTTTAAATAGATGTAGTAATAAAAGACCTTTAACAATTTTGTAACCCTTGAAGCCGTTGAGCAATCAAATTATAGTTTTATAAATTGTAAATTTAACACTTGGTCTAGGTTAAGTGATTGCCTAGTAGCCGACGACTAAAAGGGGCTATGCCCTAACGGGTATGCCGTCTCTTTCAAGAGATGTAGGGCAAGGGGGGCATTGTTTTAGCAGGCGAATGACTCTGGCCTTCGACTTTTGCCAGAGTTGTAAAGTCTGCATGCTATAATATTTTCCGGAGAGTGCGGAGGATGGATATTATGGTATTGGTGGAGAGACGCGCTCATAATCCTATTGACCCTAGGGATTATGAACGTCGCCGCATAGCAATTTCAATGCTCCTCACCCCCCCCCCCCCCTCCTCCCAAAAATAGATTTTAAATGAATTATAAAAAAAATTCTAAAAACAGAAATTTGCACCTAGCCTATAAAAAATGTTAAAAATATTTTTAAACAGAATAATCAAATATTAACTAATCATTTACCTGGGATGTGTCGTTGCCATGAATATAAAAACAGATGTTATAAATATATTGAATTATATTTCGCGGTTTACCATTTTTGACTACGTGATCAACAATGTTATTGATTTACAAATAAAGAGTTTTTGGCACTCACTGTTGCAAGGAGGACTCAATGTAATGTGTTATACGTTCATATGGAGGGGGGGGGGGATAGTTTAAATATTTTTAGGTCGACTTAATCAACATATCAGTGAAATTTGTGAATGAATAAAAAGTTATCAATGTATTGATTTACTATAGAACGCGTTTAGACTCGTTTCATTTTTTAATTTAAAAAATTTAGAAAAATTTAACCTTTTGACATTAAACGCATCTTAACAGAAAGTCGTCAATTTTGTTATTATTAACATTTAATTAGTTTCTGAAATAAAGGATTATATAAAATCTTTTTTAAAAAAATTAAATGAGTCTGAACGCGCCTATATGTCACATGAGAATGAAATCAAGCTCTAACGTCTACAGTGCTGGTTACAATAAAGTGGCACATGTTAGAAAAAAATGAGCAATCGCCACACAAATTGTGAAATATCACTATGTTTGTCGCTAAATGGTCAAACATAGTCGGGTACGGCGGCCTCAATAAAGATGAGGCTGTGAGGGGGTGGTTTTTTAGCAGGTACTCCTAACCTTGCATGTACCGATGAATTTTGAGTGAAATACGGACATAAGTGCGGTTAATTTAATTCACCATATCAACATACCTTTACTTCATTTACGCACTGATCAATCTGTTATTCTTAAAAATTACTGGTGTGTGTTAGATGATTCCAATCCCAGTTTATTTATAGGCTAGCTTTGGGATCAAACGAGCAAATTTTTTCACCTCCTTACCAAACAAAAAAAAATAAAATTCTCATCTTGGTCATTTAATTATGATTGTAATCATTTTATTAGTGACCGCTATCAAAAAATAGTGGTAGATGGCAACATTATATGTGACAATGCTCATTTTTTTCTGACACTGGCCAATTTATAGTGGCCAGCACTGTAATAAACTATAGGAAATGTGATTAAAATAGTCAATTAAAAGATTTTGTATTAACCCGTCTAAAATTTTTCCAGGAAATTTAGGTGTGAGAGATTATATTATTATTAAAGAAAGGAATTAATATTAGGCTGGCCCGTTCTACGGACCATTACCATATTGGTAAAATAATAAATTGATCTTCAAAAACATCAAGATACTAATGTAGATATAAAAAAAGGGTTAGAATACAATATTATTGACTTAGGTGGTAGTATAATGCTTCAGTTAACCTCGAACGATTTAAAGAAATCACTCAATATTCAGGTCAAGGCGCCCCAGGGCATCAAAATAATTTTTAATTTATCTAAATTTCCACCGTTTATCCATCTGGTCCCTTAAGGTGATGCAAATCGATTAACCATATTATATAAAAAATGAGAATAATTTAGATACTTTTTTAGAGGTTTCCCCATACCGGTCCACCATATTGGAGGCTTTGGCACTTTTACCCGAGCAAGCCGACGTCTTAATTAGTAAGATTTATTCTCACTCCTGCAAATTGGAGTTTTTGTCATGGGCATTTACTTTCTGTTTAGGGCCACTACCTACACATGTGTGATATTGAACCAAAATAGGACTATGTTTAAATATAAACCCAAACCTCCTGCAATTAAGACATATTTGCAAGTCTTGTTTAAACTTGTAACCGGTTTTTTGCTCTTCATATTGTCGTCAACTAATTGAAATTTGAGGGCTTCGGCAAATAAATAAATTCCCACAACACTTTCCATCTCGGCCCGTTATAACCCAATTTGTTTATATATTCTAAAACACTGAGAATTAAAACAAAATATTTTAACCATAATTAAAAAATATATAGTAGGTTCGACCTGAATTACTCTTTACATTTCGAGCCCCATTTTATAATTTGACCTCTATGACGATAAAACCAGCTGTGACCTTGTTTTTATAAAGCGGTCTCTTATTTTCAAGGATTAAATATTCACAACTGGGTAAAGATAACCTAAATTTATTTATAAGATCAAAAAAAGGGTATCTAACGGTATATATCAAATCGGGAAATCCAATTAGACCAACTGTTTAAAGGTTACATTACCGAAACACATCTAAAGAAAAATGTGTCAAAATTAATTTCTCTCCCAAAATTTTATATATTTAAAAATTATTATTCATCATATTGTAAAATAAAGTTTAAGCTTAAAATTTTCATGAAATGTTTGCATTTCGCATTATTTTAATCTTGGTCACTACCTGGCATAGCCTTGTCGGTAAACCTATTTGATTGCCTATTTAATTATTTCGTTAAAAATTTCGTTGTAAAACCTATGTTTAAATATTTAAAAAGGATTGGCGCAAAATATTACCGCCCCAGGCGACAGTCTGAACCCCATCGTTGCAATATTTTGTCCAAAAAACTTATGCTTTAGAGTCCTAGACATCTCGCCTCGGTTTTTCTTATGAATGCGAGCCTTTAATGAAATAGATTTTTGCAAGTGTTTTTTATCCTAAATGGCCACTAAGGCGCAGCACATTTTCTTTATAAATTTAATATCGCACGGGACAAAAAAAACAACGCCTAAAAAATAAAATTTTTCCCTTTACATAACTCCCGAACAATTTTTTTTTACAAATTTTTAATGTAAAAAGGCCACTCTAACGATTGAACATATGAACAGATATATGCAAAATAATAGGTGTTTTAATTTTTGATTTTTTCAAAAATGCCATTTTACAACCCTTTCATTAACTTTCTTCTCAAACAATTCTTTTTCTCGAAATAAGACAATGCTTATTGTCCTTTTAAAACTTAGATATTAACATTGTTCTTTTACTTTGTAGGCCAGAATTACGGGTTGAAAGTGATTCTTATTTTTGCTTCAGAAGATTCAAAAGGCTTGCCTGAAAAATCCTTCGACGATTGGAAAGTTGCAGAAAATGAAGCACTTCGAGGAATTAACTTTCAAAAACTGTTTGAAATGTCCAGTTTGGGGAAAGAAAAACGCGAGAAAATATTGCCTATAACGTTACACGAAAGCGATCATACGCCCTTGAGCTCAGATTTTAGGTTTTACGATGAGCTCCCAACTCAGTTAGTTAGGGAAGATAAGACGCAACAACCGCTTAAGCTGTATTACGGTTATAAAGGAGACCGGCTAGTTGGATTTTTTGTGCGCGATATGACATTGGACGGCGTGGTAAATATATTATTTTGATTTTAATAGATATGTTTCACGGTGTATAGCTGAAATATAACTAAATCCCTAATACCTTTTATATCACGTAGCACTTCAAAATCTTTAACTTTTGAGTGATTTTGGTAAAACCAAAATATTTTGACATATTTTTTTTAAAAATTGATTACATTGACTTTTACGTCTACATTTTTTATTTTGTTTTAATTTTCCCAAACAATGAAATCATGATTTAAAGGCAAAGTGCATTGACGGGTCGACGCTATTAATCAAACGCGTTAAAAGTAAGTTTTGATTGATCTAAAAGCCCATTGTTTTCACTTTTCAAAATAAAAAAATACCCCCAATGTATAGCACGTCACAGAAGACGCATAAGTTTTGTATAAGGCGCCAAAACGAAAACAAAAAATGCCTTTAGATAATAATCGTTCGGAAAAATGAATAAATAACTCAGCTTCAAAATGTCGGCAATGCAATATTCATAAATTTGAAAAGTGCCAAATTGCATTTTACTTTACATATCGTAGTACGGGAAATTCAGGGTTGAAAAAAAATTATACACAATTGAGCCTTCAACGAGGTCCACCTATGATTCTGGTAGACTTTACCTTGCCAAACAAGTAATGACCGATCTCAAAACGAGTGAGCTCGTTACTAAAGACTTGGGTAATATTTTATAGATAATATTTAAGGAGATTCGTTTTTAAATCTTGGGCGAAGAAATATCTATTATAGGAGTTATTTTGATGTTTTCAATAAGTACCCATATTTTTAGTTTTTTTGTAATAAAATTAGATAACATAATATATCATACATGAAATGAATGAGCCATTACTATAGAATAACTAATATATAAGCGCTGCAATTTAGTTTTAAATTGTAACTATTATATATAATTAAGGGTAAATTTTTATAATATATTAGTTTTTATCTCAAAACTTAATTTATATAAACTTGCATTCAATGTTACCTAATTGGGAGGAGGCAGGATTAAAAAAATATTTTTAAGTTTGGATTTACATGGGACATATCGTTTTCTATGGCATATGGCATAGGGTTCTGTATGGATATTAAAATCAAAGTTGTACCTGTGAGGTGTGGAATTTATAGTTGAAACATAAATCCCAGTCTCATTTTTGGGGAATTCTATCAAGTATCTGAAGGCCTTAAGCGTTTTTAATAAAGAAAACAGCAAAATTAGATTTTTTCTTTATTAAATTATTATGCATGTTTATAAACAGCTTCCGGCAAATCCATGAACTTGGATGCAAAGAAGAGCCGTAAACTGGTTAAGGGGACCTACTACATCGAAGGCTCATTCTTGACTCATAATTACGATCTTACCAAACAAGAGGCACTATTGCTCGCTTCAGAAGTTTTATTAATATATATATTTTACTGTTTTATCACAAATTAGCGACGATTGAAATTCCCGATTTCTGCAAAACTAAAGGGAATACGAAATAAATTTCATGCCATATTTATAAAGTTTTATTTTAGAGTATTATTTGTTTAAAAATATTTTTTATATCTGTTTTGGTGTTTTGGTTTGCAAATAAGTCAATAAGATATTTAAGATATAAACAGGTAATCACGAAATAATTTTTAAATTTAGGCTTATTTAAAATTATAATAATTAATGGTTTTTATTATTGCATGTGCAACTCAATTTTCTAAAATTTGTAAAAAGTTAAAAAAATTCCCAGGTTCTCAGATCGAATAAAAATTAAGCAAGGTTTCTGCTATCAGGCTTTTTGATCCCCTTTATGATCCCCTTTTCGGCCAGATAAATTTTCTTTCTTCAACACATCAGACATTTTATGAAAATGCCAAAAAAAAAAACTTTTGCTAAAAACTATAAGTGTTAAAAATGTATTTAATATTTTACATTTGTACTCTTTAAATATAGTTTTTTATAAAATATTTTTTATGTATTTTATTTGTATTTGATAATTAATATTCAAAAGTAACAAAAAATTTTTAATTCAAGTTTAATCAATATTTTAATCTAATCAAATTAGTCAGAAAATTAATCTATTAATGGCTTATTTTAAATATTGCTTCAAAAACACTTTTTGGGTCTTTAGTTTTAAATCTTGGCTGCAAAAGGTGTCACACTTAGCATTTTTGCTAAAATATTTACAGAATAAAAAAATCTAACTCAACGAAAGATAAAAAATTAAAAAAAAATGTACATTATGTTATATAAATAAGTAAAACATGACTCTGATATTTTTGCAGACCTAAACACTATAAAAGTAATTAAATAGCTGTGTTTTTCAATAAAGACCATAAGAACATACATACGCACAACCAGTCTCAATGATAATATACAGGTCAACAATTTTTTGAGAGTTATGAGTTAACTACAGAGAATAAACCTGCTTAGGGAATATCAAATCCGTTTACCGTTTTTCCTAATCAAACTTAGTTAGTCGTTTATTAACATTAAATATTTAAAAAAAAAGGTTAAAAAACAAAAAAGATCTAAAAACAAGTATAAATTGAAATTTTATTTTTGCATAATCACAATAGTTAAACTGTTAAATTCAAACTTAAAATAATATTTTCATCAAAAACCGATAATAAATCTTTTCGTATTTCAGTTTGAACGCGAAATATTTTGTATTATCTAAATGCTGATGTATCAGCTTGGTATATTAATTAATTTATAATTATTTGTGATTATAAATATTAGCAAGGAATTATATATGCAATAAAGATTTTTAAATTTTTTCATTTTAGGGTATATATAGGTCTGTCAATTTGGTCAAATAGGCCATTTTTTGTTATAGACGGATCTAAGAAGCCAAAGGCGGAAGAAACTAAGAAAAACAAAAAATATATATGAGATTAGACCTCATGGGATGCATTCTTTTATGTTTTCATAAAATTCAAGTTTCTGACATTGATATTTGTTGACCTGCGAATAAGCTGTAATACACACTCTTTTTTTGCCCGATGGAATTTTCTGCATTTACGACTAATAAACTGTGGCCATCCACCAGTGTTTTGATCGTGATCACAAAAAGTTGATTACAATCACAATTAATTGGTTGTGACAAATAAATGATCATATGATATTCTGTATCTTGTTCATAAAAAGTTTTATTTTTCTGCCTTTACCTCGTATAAAAAAAATTTTCGATTAAGAAATTTTAGCCTTCAATTAAATTTACGCCAAATTTATACATTTGATCGAAAAAGATTAATTTTATAAAAAAAAATGTGTAATTTTCATACATCTTTATATGGATGGGCATGGGCTCCCAAAATTGTGAAACCGATGGTGAATTTTCAACAATAAAAAACGTGGTATTATGCAATAACTTTATATCGGTTAGTTTTATGTGATTATTAAAGGGGCACATGATTTAACAAAATATAAAACCTACTACAGCACTAAAGCCACTGTCACTGGTATAAGGAAAACTAGTTGTAACAGAACTTATTGAACAAGGATTATAATCATATATTTTTCTATCAAATCACCCCACTCAATCCTTTAAAACTAATTTGAAGTCGTTTGAGATAAGACATCAATAAAACAAAGGCACCTGTTTGTGAAACCTTCGTTATTTTATCGCCAAAATGTAATCGTCCTTACCACATAATTAAATATGTAACAACAGTTTTAAAAGTCATCTCATTGAGTTACCAAAAATTAAAAAAATATTTGGTGCTAAAAAAATAAAAACCGATTATATCCATAAGCTTTATGTATAAAAAATATTTAATTCATGATCTTGACCATTTAATTGTGATAGATTAATTGATCTTGTTCTATTATTTTGTGATCACGATTATAAATATAGTGGCCGATGGCATCGTAACTATTTTTTTAACATTGGCCACCTTAATGTGGCCAGCATTGTAACAAATATCTTTCAAATAAATGAAAAATTGGCAAAGATATAACCTGTGTTAAAAAAAATTTAAAATCCAAACTTTTATGAATATTTCTATAATAACTTGTTGTATTAGGTGGATTTTATATTCCGGGACCCCAGCATCGGTAACAATTTACGGTTCAAGCTGAAAACCGTCGAAAAATACTCACCGAATCACCCGGTAGACTTTATAGCTTTATAAATTAATGGTCGATATTGAATTTGATATTACCCCACAATAGATTTCGGGCGTACGGACTCCAGCTCATTTAAATTATTGTATAGAGGATAAAAATTATTTTTGTGTTTATAATTTTTTTTGTTTTACTACATTAAAAACAATGTTATTAGGACATTTTTAGTGCATAAAATTGTATTAAATAAATGGTGAAATTTTGATTAATAATATGAAAAGTGATTTAAAGCACGACGTAGTCCACCAAATAAACCTATATTGTTCAAAATTAGATTTCTTGGAAGTCCTTACCATACCGTTTTGTTACATTTATTATCCATCTGTCGCGGGTTAAAGTTGTGGCCAAACGAGTGAAATATAGATCACAATTTAATTTTTTGAGATGTTGAACATTTTCAATTTATCACAAGTCTGACAAATTCTAAGATAAATAATTTTTCTTCGACCTTAAAACTTAGGGTGGAATTTTTTTTTAATGTATTTAGAGATTTTGTTGATACTTTAGGTGTTGTCGCAGTACTGGCCACATTTATGTGTCCAGTGTTAGTAAAAAAATGGTCATGGGTCACATAAATTATAATCATCGATCACTATATTTTTCTCGTGATCACAAAAAATTGATCACTACCTTTATATGATATAAGCCCCAATTAAAGGGTCAGGATCATAAAATCTCATGTTGCATATCAGTATGTTGATTGACCATTTAATTGTGACCATGATCAATTAATTGTGATCCTGATTTATTTGTGATCACTATCTTATAATGGTCGATGGCCAAAATATATGTGACCAATGACCATAAAATACCATCACTGTAAAAGACTTTACTTGTATTATATTGTATATAGGATATTTTGAACGAAGCTAACCTAAAGGAATTTTGTGATGCCACGATAAACCGGCGGCTTCAAAACAAGGAGGACGTTACTTATTATATTTCAAAGTATTTTTGGAAAAAAATTATATAAAAATTTATCATAGAATGTGGTAAGAATTCATTGGTTTCTCGTTGAATTTGCTCAAAATTTGCTAAATGTTAAAACAGGCGCTTGAAGATAATATGATAAAATGATTTAATGTTAGCTATATCATGCATTAAAATATTATTAGAATTTTTAATAAACAATTGCTCAGTATATAAATAATTTTGCATGTAAAAACTCAAATATCAAAAAATATTTGATTTTTCAAATAATTCATGAACCCTAAACGCTGGTCCACCCCATTAATCCCAATTTTAAATAGTATGATGAGTTGCAAATTTTCAAATTAACAAAATTAGCCTAAAATAAATTTAATTACATATATAACTCAAAGTATAAATATATGAATTATTTAACCGTCAACTTATTAGTGTTGAAAACATATTTTTGTACAACTGGTTCAAATAATAATGTAATTAGTTTATTTATAAAAAAAAATAGAAAATATTTTTTTGCTTAAACTTAAAAAAATTACACATTTTTAGAAAATGTAATTTTTAAAAACGGCTTTTATTTTAAAGATTCAATTCATAAAAAAAGGTCAGGTTGGCCCGGATTTTGGACTAAAATTTTATTTCATTGCATATTTGAATAGTGAATTAATTTTTAAACGCATGACTAAAAATAAACATATATATTTTAATTTAGGAGTTGGTCGCAGGTGCAAGAAGGATCTTTGGTTACCGGTATTATTTTTTATAATTTGTCATAAAAATACGCTGCAAAATTTGAAGAAATTAAAAAATTTAAAAAAGAATATAATACAAGTCAACTAATATTAATGGCACAATCGTGAATAATATGAGAAACATGAAAGAATTAATTTTATGGATCATGTAATTTTGTTTTTTTAGTCTCTTCCGGCCTTGGCTCCTTGAATCCGTCCAATGACCTTTTTTGACCAAATTGACAGATCCAGAATACCCTAAAAAGAAAATTCCAAAATTTTTTTATATAAAAATCTATTGTAACTTATATTTATTCATCTCATATAATGAGAAAATAATTTTTTAGTATATCAAGTTCTTTCATAAGCTAGATAAAATAAAATATTTTGCGTTCAAACTTAAACACGACACAATATATTATCGATTTTTAATGAAAATTATATTTGAATTTAGCTGTTGTGAATATGCAACAATCAATATTTGTTTTTAAATCCTTTTTGTTTTTTTTTACCTCTTTTTCTAAAAATTTTGAATATTTATAGTTGACTTAAGTTTGATTAGAAAAAATGGTAAACGGATTTGAAAATCCCTGATTACAGGTTATCTCCTTAGTTAGCTCATAACTCACAAAAATTTGTTGACCTAGTATGTACACAGGTTTGCATAATTTAAGATTATTTAAAATACAAAATGCCAAAAATGTTGTGAGTTTTATAAAATAAAAAAGAAAAGCCAGAAATTTTCCTAAATGTTTGTAGTTTTCTCTTAATCATCGGTGTAGAATATTTATAACACATGAAGAAAACGAGAAATACTAAGAGAGTAACTAATAAGAAGTATAATTAAAACATAATACTCGATTTGACCGATTTTAATTTTATTTAAAATTACAATTTAAAAATATTAATGAGGCTTAATATTTATTAATAAATTAGCTTAATTGTTGCCTTTTTTTATATATAAAATTTATGAATCAAAACAAATAATTACATTATAATAGCAAAGTGGTGAAGGATTAATTAATAATATTAGCGTTTTGTTTAATTTGTAATATATATTATTCACATATAAGCCATAGCATTTAAATGCAAAATTTTTCAAACAGTTTAGGTTTAAATTAATTTCCTCAAAAAGTTATGTCCTAAATTGATTCTCGAGATCCATAAAAGTGTAACCATTTTCCCGATTTTCTTATGTTTTTAGCAGGTTTAAAATATGCCGCATGAAACATATATGTCAAATTGGCGTCATGGGCTTGCTATTTAAAATTGTAAGTATGGCCGTGGCACTATAATATTTAGAAGAATAATTATAAATGAGATTTTGTCGATTATTATAGGTTTTGCCACTGTAGGCGGTGTATGCAAGCCCGAATCGAGTTGTGCCCTCATTTACCCGACCTTCAAAACTTCCAGCACAATTGCTCACGAAACGGGACACTTGTAACGTTTTGTTTGCACATTTTTATAAAATCAAACAATGTTATATTAATTTTGGTCAATATGACATTTTCTATCAATCATTTTGATTAAGGAAAAAATTATATTAGTAGATTTATTAATTTTTTTAAAATTGGGAGATCGAAATACCGTAAATAAGGAAGGGTCCGGTACGGTTAAAGGCCAAATTTTATAAAAAACCGTTTGTATAAATATAAAAAATTTAGCTTAAATAAGTAAAAAGCCTATAATTTTTAGATCATCAAAGAATCTAAAATAAGTATAATAACAAGATATATAACCAAAAAAAATTTGCAATATAAAAATATGTAAAATCAAAACATATGGAGCTCAAGGCACATTGAGCCAAACGAATAATAATTCAATTTTATAGTATTGAAAATTCCATGAAAATCTTTTAATGATTTGACTAACTTTACCAAATCCTATAAATACAAGACATATCTATAAAAATAAACTTCGTTTTGCCTCTCAAATGTAATATTTTTGATTTATATTCGTCGAACACTTTCATTCTTATTAATTTATATATTCATTTTTAATATTTTTTTTGTATGATAGTCGAGATTCAAAATTTTTGTCCAATTTTTAAAAACTTTAATGAACTTATGTGTAATAAATGGCAATTTTCTTGGACAACAAAAATCTCTTCCATCAACATTTTAATGAAATCTTTTTAAAAACAGTGATATTTATAGGTTAGGAGCAGAGCATGACATGGGAAGCGAGTGCGACAATAAGGACATATGGGGCCTCATGCATTACGACGCCGCCTATCCCCAACTAATGCAATGGTCAGAATGCAGTGCCGATAAGATCAACACTTTTCTAGGGTTCTAATTTTAATTACTGTTTATTTGAGAGCGATATTTAAAAAATGCCTTTTATAGTCATCTAAACATTGTATTAAATTTATAATTCAGGTCAACAAATATCTATGTCACAAAAAATTATAAAAACATAAAAATATAGATCATAATGGCCTTACCTCATGTAATTTCCTTTTTTTTGTAGTTTCTTCCGCCGACTGCTTTTCAGAATTAAAAAAAATGGCCTCATCAAATTAATAGATTTTGCGACCTAAAGAATACCCTAAAAAAATTTATTTTTTATATAAAAATTCCTTGTTACTTAAAATTATCATCTCAAATAATGAGAAATAAAATTTTTTAGTATGTTTTTTTCATACAAAAATTCCTTGCAACTATTGATTACCATCTCAAGTAATGAGAAATAAAATTTTAGTATGCTCTTAAATCAGCATTTAGGTTATACAGAATAAATTGCATCCAAGCTTAAATACGACACAATATGTTATAGATAGTTTTAAAAAAAGTCAAAGGCTGAATTCACTAGTTTAGCTGTTGCACGTGAATAAAATTTTAATTTCATTTTGTTTTAAATCTTTTTTTTGACATTTATTCTATAAATGTTTATAGCTGGCTTACTGAGTTTGATTAGAAAAAATGGTGAAAGGATTTAAAAAAAATCATTGTAGTTAGCTCACAACACTTAAATCAAAGATCTGTTGACCCGTGTATTAAATATATATTTTCTCACTATATGTGAAATTTAGTTTGCCTTGGACAAAAAAACCTTTTGCATGTATAAAATTTTAAACAAATTTGAAATGATCCATATACCTGGCATTGCAGTAAGTTAATTCCAAGCTCTCTTTTTACTGGATGTCTTGTAAAACAAATGTATAATAATTAAGAACATGTTTTTAATTCCCTATACGAGCCCAAAAAAGCCAATTTGGGAATTTTAAATTTAAAATTTTTTTTTCTTCATTACATTTATTTTAGAGCGTTTGAACATAAATGTTTACGTAATGCGGCGATGTACAAAGAAAATAACATTTCCATCGGGGGTAAAATTGAATGCGAGGTGGGCGGAGCTATTTCATACCCCAGGGTAAAAATATTTAAGAAAGAGTTTCTTTTTTAAAATATTTTCACATTTCTTGAAAATATGATTATTAATATTAAGCCATGCATAGTTTCACTTTTTTAAAAAAAAATGAATAAAAATTAGTCTTGGTTTTTAAAGTGCCAGTATTGAATTAGTTTATTTTCAATTTTAAGTTTAAAAAAGTTAAAATATTACATCACGGTATAATTAGTATATCAGTCTTATTATAAACGTTGTAAAATCTTAAGCGATTTAGAGCAATTGTATTGCCTTTCGGTATTAGGATTTGCTCAAAGTAAAGTTAATCCGTATATTCTGTTAAGGAGCAAACTAAGCCTTAAGGAGGCTGAAACAAACAAACTTAATTTCTTTTTTAAACTCAATCCTCCCACCAATACAATTCAATTTTACTCGGTAGTTAATAATTACGCTATCACCGAGCGTACAAATAAATTAAAACTAGTTTCACTTAAAAAATTAAATGGCATGTCCTGCTTGGCAAAATTAACATACTTCCCTTAAGCATCAAATCATCTGAGAAGAAACAATTGCCTTTAACCTCCTAGTCGGCTTAAAAGCAGTGGCAAACCTTCCTGTCTTATGTGAGGAGTTGCAAGTTCAAATCCGTGCTCAAGAGGCTTTTTTTCGGAAAATATTATACATGTATACCCACATGGGTGGCCTGCTTAAGCAGTAGGCCTTAAAAGATATGCCTAAAATAAGAGCCTAAGCAAAACCTAGGTTGCCGGCCTGCGAGCAAATCTTACTCTATAGTCTGTGGGCAATGTTAATTGCTTTGCTCGGGTATAAAGAGTCAAAGCCTTAACGGGTATAACACCCCCTAAATGGGAAAAGGTTTGAGGAAAACCTCAAAACCACATGTTTATGTTTTTCAACCTCCTAAATTACCCTAAATCGTTTAATGCCACTACAACTTATGTCAAACTTGACTTTGAACTATTCGCAGATAAGACGGTAAAAACAAATTAATTAAACCCTTTCAACAAAATATTCATTCTAAGGTCTCCTGGCTGCCTTCTTTAAAAATTATTGGAAATTTCTACATAAGTTTGTGCGCTAAAAATGAATTAAAATTATAAAAAATTTGTTTGTTATGAAACGCATTTCTACAAAAAGACACCAATCCTAATAATGAACCCTAAAAACACTTTCTATAATGACAACTTGAAAAAAAATACTATCAATTTATAAAAAAAATTAATATTTTAGATTTTTGACAAATGTTTCCTTATTTAATAAAAATTTAAAAACTTCGGATTTAATTGGGAAAATCAAGTTTGATATTGCCTTCATAAAAAGATATTTTACTGTAATTTATTGTGATCAGATATTCTTTTATTTTTCAATCATTCTTTATAAATTTAATTACTACTTGCTTTTAATATATTATTTCCTATTTAATTAAAGAGTGATTGTGGGAAATACGTGTGCGAATTGGAAGGCTTTCCCAAGAAAACGTCTAAACTGGATGGAAAATATTGCAATCCTGAATCTGGTTCTCTGTCCTCAACGCCCACCACTCATGTATGAACCTTGATTATTATATGGTTATTTCTGTTTCAAAAGATATGAAGAATAATCATTTTGATAAATTATACTAAATCTCCATGCGCTATAAAAGTAGATCATTCTTTACTTATAAACTTATATGCATATTACATGCATTAAGTTATTCGACCATTGCATAGAAGGGTTGTATGAAGACCTCATTTATATCTTGTTTAAGATTCTCTATAGATTTGAAATTAAGGTTACGTCTCAGAAAATTAAAATAAAAATTATTAAGTATGCTTTTGCATTAACTATAAGAAAATTTAGCATTAAAACCTTAGAATACGATATATTTTGAAATAAGAATATCATCTAGAATTCGACAATCTAATTGTTTCAAATATAAAAAAAATTTTTTTTACGTATTTAAATCTTATTTGTTTATTTTTTCTTTATCACAAATTCTCATTGTTTATAGCTGGCTTACAAAGATTAATTAATAATTCCTAAGATGGCATGTTTGATCTCTGAAGCTCATAGGTATAAAATTTTTTGACCTGCTTAATATGTATATTAAATCATTTGATTTTCTAAGCTTTTTGATTCGAAAGACAAAATTTAATTTTATTCAATAAAGGCTTGTTACCGTTCAGCGTGTACACCCATATCGACGCTAATAAGGTCCGTTGACGGAGGCTGGGGTGCCTGGGTCACGGGCCGCATATGCAGTGGCGAAGATATTAGAGGGTATCGCATTAAAGAGCGGAAATGTGACAAACCCAAGTAACAAATTTAATTTGCTAATGCATATATAGCAGGGATGGGCAAGTAATGATTACTTGTAATTAAATTACAATTACTAATTACTCTCATAGTAATTAGTAATTAGTAATCAATTATTTTTTTTATAAAGTAATTGTAATGGTAATTAATTACATTTTTTAGTAAAGTAGTTGTAATGATAATGATTACTTTTTCAAAGTAATCATTATATTGAAGTAATCAAAAGGGCAGGGAGAACAAAGAAAATTTAAAATCGTTTTTGATATCAGAAGCAAAAAAAATGAAAAAAATTGACATATCTTCAAGTCAAAATGTTTCTAAAAATCAAAGTTTATACAGGTTTAAAAATTTACCTAAATCAAAATTAACAAATGATCTATACGATGAGGCAGAATTAGAGGTTGTAAAATATTTAAATGATAATAGTGAAAAGCTACCAATGTTAGAAAATTACCCAACAATTAAAAAGATTTTTTTTAAGTATAACACGATATTAGGCTCATTAGCCTCAGTCGAAAGATTATTCAGTCTTGTCACTTTATTAAATAGATTTAATAGAAACAGATTGTCCAATGAGTTGTTTGAGAAATTAATTGTTTTAAAAAGTAAATATAAATACTAAACCGGCTATGAGGATTTAGTAACTAATCAAACTTTCTTCCACTAACTCAAATATATTTTTAATTATATAATTTAGCATTTATATCCAAAATAAATGAATCTTTTTACATATTGTCTATATAATAAGTGTTTTTATTTTTGTGTATTATTATTTTCGTGTTTTCTAATTTCATATATAAAAATTTTTGAAAAAGTAATTGTAATTGTACTTGTAATTAGTAATTAATTACTTGAAAATTTATGTAATTGTAATTGATTGTAATTAAGTACTTTTTTAAAAACAGTAATGGTAATTAGTAATTAAATACATTTTTTTCTAAAGTAGTTGTAATGATAATGATTACTTTTAAAAAGTAATTGTGCCCATCCTTGAAATTTTTTTTTTTAAATTTACACCGCCCAAAATTAAATGGATTTTGGCCGGAATTTTGCAAACTCACTAAAACTGTATTTATTTCAACACATGAAATGTTACAATAATTGCACAGTTCCAAAATGGTATGAGGGGAGGTTGATCCCCACTGAAAAATAAGGGCTAATTCATATATTAAACCATGTTTGTAGCTGTCATATTAACTTTGATTAGAAAAAAACGGTAAAAAATCCATAAGAGCACGTTTGATGATCGTAGCTAGCTCATGTATCTCGAAATTTTGTTGACCCAAGTATTTTAAAAAATGTTTCAATAATATTTAGGCTTTTTAAATTTTCTTTGTTCAACTGCAATGAGTTACTTCTTAAGCTAACCGTTCTGCTCTCTACTCAATAATACAAAACTCCTTTTTATCAATTTTAGACCTGAATATGGTGGAAGTTATTGCGTTGGCAAATCAAAAATGTATTCTCTTTGTACACCACCAGTATATTATTTTAATATTAACCTTTGTACATACGAAATGTTTCATATCATGGTCGGGAATGGTATGGCCACAGTCTTATTATTATAAGAAATTACCATTATTTTACCCGTTTTCAGTTATCAAACACAAATACACCTTTGGGTTTACTTCACATTACTCTAAACATAATTTTGCAATATTTATTATAAATACCAAATTATATTTGTATATTTAATGTTGCAAAAAAAAATTTAATTTGTTCATATATTTTTTTTAATTAAACTTATTTAAAATATAATTTAGAAATAGAACATATACAAAATAAAGGGTTTTAGACCCGATATTTTACTACTTGCTTATCAATTAACCATTTAATTATTATTTATTTATGTCTGGGCAAGATTTGTGGGAGGTTTTATATAGGAATTAGTAAACTTTTTAAGAAATCTTGTCAATTCAAGGTTCCCTAAAAATTTTGCAAGCCAATAAACCAAATATGATTTTTTTACTTTTTTTTTGTAAAAGACAAATGTATTTTTCCTCCTAGTGTCCCATATCGAACGCAAATAGGCTTGATAAAAATTATTAGTAATTTAATATTTTTTTATTTTTTTTTTAGGTAAACCGCATACTTTTATTATTTTAATTAAAGGTATATCTTTAATATTATTTATAACAATTATACATTTTTTTTATTAATAGGGTAGAAAAACTGCAACATACAATGGGAACGCTTTGACATGTGGAAAAAAGAGAATGGCATACGACATCACGAGTATTCATTCAACATATTTGTATTTTTTTGTAAAAGTTTTTTAACTTTATTGCCGTCAACTGACACTTGTTTAGAGTTCATTCATTTTTTCAAAAAAAAAAAAGAAATTATTTTAAGATTTTTTTCCTTCTTTTACGTAAAACGGATTTAAAACAAAAACCCAGTCTATATATTATTAGCATTTAAAATATTTTTATGAAAATGAGTTTTTAGAAACAGAAAAAAAAGAAAAATAATTAACCACTTTTTAAAAATTTTTTTATGTAAAATAATTGAACTCTTGACTCACTTTGATTTAATTAAGTATATTTTGTTTTATTTCCCATTGTTTTTTTTTCTTTATTTTCATTAATTTTAAAATATTTGAACAAAAATTGGGTTATTGAATTTTTTTATAATTTCCATATGATTCATATAAACAAATCGGTAAAGAAACATTTTGATTTTAACGAGTCTCAACACTAAGTGACGCCCTATGTTAATCAGTATCAATCGTTGAGATAATTTGAAATTTTTAACTAATTTAATTTTCTTTATATAACACCAAGTTTAGCATTTAATGTAGTCTACAAGATATAATTTTTGATTTTGGCATTGAAATGCTCAGAAACCGACCCAGGTTTTTTTTATAGGGGGAAGGAATAAATTAGACATTAAAGGATGTTTAAGAAAAACTATGGTGTGAAGTATATTATCATGTAGGCTTAATTTTCATTGCATTTTTAAACGTTTCACTAAAATATTTTGGAAAGTGGGAGGGAGAAGAGGCAAGGCAAACCAGGTCCGCGCTCTCTCAGTAGGTTAATGCTGAAGCTTGACATAATAATGTTTTATTATAGATTTATTGATATAAAAAATTTAGATGCATCTCTAATTTTTTTTCTTTTCATTAAAAGTAAAAGTATATTTGTAAAAATCTAAAATGGAACTTGATGAACAATTTTAGATACAAATTATATTAAATAACAACTGGGTATATTTAGTTTCTTCAGAAAATGAACACAAACCTTCAAAATTAACCGTTTTTCGATAGAAAAATCATTGAATTAAAAACGGTTTTCAATATATAAGAAATTATTTTATTTTTTTTTACTCTTATACATTGTTAGAGCAATATTTGGGATGCCAGCTGATATGTCGAAATAATACGATAAATATAATAATGACGGCTTATTTTCAAACTGACGGAACTATTGTTAAGGTTAATGGCGAGTCCCGTATGTGTATTGGTGGCCAAGCTTTGGTGTGTTTTAATTTTTTTTTCTTAAATTTTTTTTAAGACTAATTTTTGGGAATTAGGCTTAATATAATTTCTAGTAACTCTGGCTGTTTAAAGAGTTATTTTTAGAGCCTATCAAAATGCTTTGTACAAACTATGTTTTGAAAGAAAAGCTAAATTAGAATGTTTTAGGCGACTTTATATAAATTTAAAATATCTTTAATTACACAGGTCATAAAATATCTGGCACAATCGTGAATTTTATGAAAATATAAAAAAATTTATTCCCATGATGGCCTTATCTCATATATATATTTTGTTTTTATTTTCTTCCGGCCTTGGCTCCTTACATCCGTTCATATCAAAAAAATGGCCTATTTTGACCAAATTGATAGATTGAGAATACCCTCCTTATAACTTATATTTATTGTATCAAATAAATTTAACAGTTTAGCTCTTGTATATATGCAAAAAAAAAATTCAATCATTTTTGCTTTTATAATTGTTTTTTTTTGGCATTTTTTCTAAAATTTTCAATGTTTATAACTGATTAACTAACTATGATTAGAAAAAACGGTAATAGGATTTGAAAATCCCTAAGATGGCAGGTTTGCTCTCTGTAGTTTGCTCATAACTCTCAAAAATTTGTTGATATGTATAATTCTTGAAAAATGTCGAATAAATTGATTTGTATAAATTGTAACGGCAGTTTAAATAATTGTTTTAATAAGTTATAACACAACTTTTGTCAGAATCTTGCCTTGGTCCCATTATATCAAGATCAAACATTATAATAATTACAGAATAAAAGCAATTTTTCAATCCAATAAACACAATTATGACAATATTTTTGAGATATTTGACCCTGATATAAGTTGCTGATAAATATACTTTAAATATGTCTTTATCGCAAAATCAATTTTAAATATCATTCGGATGGATTGGATACTTGAAAAAATTAATTTTTTAACCGAATATTTTTAAAAAGATTAAATGTATTTGTAAATGGTTAAGTATATCGACGAGGGATGTGGGAATTCATTAACGCTCAAACCAGTGCGAGATATATGCGGTGTTTGTAAAGGCCGGAATGAGACCTGCAAATCCGACAAAGTTGAAATTATTGATCGAGAAGTAGAACTCAGTTTGTGGAATGCGACGACAATTGGTAAATCTTTTTTAGGGTTGGTGCGCCCGTGAGATCAATATAGGCCTCCGAAGCATCGAAACATTGTTATGAATACTGAAACTTCAACTCAAGATCAGCTTTTTGTTTTTTTTTCAATTTTATTTTTATATTTTATGTATTTTGGTTAAATATATCTTAATTTCCTTAAAGTTTTATAACATTATGAATAATTTTGTTTTTTAGGGTGGCGAAAAAATGGCATGTATCAAAAATTAGCTACTTATTTGAGTTCTATACATAAAATTATTAAAAATAAAAAAAAAATTAAAATGGCCGTATTTACACCTCTCCTAACAAGTAAGTTATGGGTAATGGAATTTATATAATATTAATATTTTTGATATGTTTTAACGGGCAAGTTAAAATAATTATACAAAGTGTACCATTAAATACAATTGCATTTATCCCGCCGAGATATTCACCTGCAAAAAGTTTTTTTAACATCTAATGAAAGGAAGTTAAAAAAAGGAGGGTTTTGTGAGTAATAAATAAGTTTTTTTTTATAATACTGGTTAAATATGAATATTACAAAGATAAGTTTATGAAAACAAGCATGCTTCCCCGTGATAGCCTAATCTAAAATCCTATTTTTCGTTTTTCTTAGATCCTATCGGCTTCATACATCCGTACATATCGGAAAAATTGCCTTTTTAACATATTTAGCGACCTCGAAAATACCCCGAAAAGAAATAAAAATCTTTTTTCATGTGAAAATCTTTTGTATATATAGGGGAGACCGGGGCGAAATGAACATATTTTTGCAAAATCGTTGCTGCTGACACATTTTTAATCCAAAAGAAAAAATTAATGGCTCATTTTATAGAAAATTCATTATATTTTATAAAATAATTTGTTTAACTAAAAAAATATAATTCTGTTAAAAGATATTGAACAATGTATAAATCCACTAATATTAACCATTTTGCCCCATATACGGGGTGAAATGAAACACTTCTGAGGCAAATTGAAAGTGTGTGAAATTTATTAAATTTACAGCTTTAATTTCAAATGAACCTTAAATATTGAAAAATAAATAGAAATTTAGATCATTTTATTAATAATTATATCATAATCAATTACCAGTGGCCCAAAAATCCCAACATCAAGGGGTTGAAGTCTATGTGAACAATGAGATGGTAGTGTGACCACTTTAATCCCATTATCTTTAAAAAAGTTCACTGCTTTTATGGATATATGAGATGCATTGTTATCCATCATTAGGACTAAAAATTCCACCTTAAACCTTTTCTATGAAAAATGAAATAAGGTGGAATTAATTGCCCAACTAGATTTATGGCTCACATGGTAACAAGGCCCCATTTCAGCAGAAACAATTGTTCCTACCTAGTATTTAATTAATATAATATATAATAAAGTTGCTTAACACCCTTCTGTGCAACCACTTTAGATGGTGAAGGAACTGTTAATAAACCAGTTCCATCTAAATTGAATATCATGAGGTTCAAAATGATATTTTTCCATTAGATCTATTATGTTCTAGTAAAACCCATTGAACTGCTTCTGTATTGAAACCAGATATCCGGGCTAAATGGTACATTAAGGGCTCTTTAAATGTTAGGGTGTTTTTTTATAAAATAGCTGAACCAATCAGGTCCAGCTAATTTTTGTTCAATCCAACTGGTAGGGGTTCTTTTGTTAAGTATGACAGCATATTCATATGCTAGTTTTCTAATCTAATTTATAAAAAATTATTTATTTCTTTAAGAGATAGGCCTAAATAACATTTAGAGGCAAATATAACATATTGAATAAGATTTTCCTCCTCTGTGAGACTAAAGTTAGTTTTTCCTTTCAAATTATGTTGAGAACGTCGAAAAAGGGTAGAATACGGAATTTTAAACTCTTTAGCTGTTTGGTAAATAAAAATAGATTGGAATTGTTTTTTTTGAGGTTATAAGGGCTTCTTTGAGAATGTTATCATCTGTCTTCAAACTTTTTCTTTTATAATTTCGCATGAATGGTTTCGGCGTGGGGCGAAATGAATGTGTTCATTTCGCCCTGCATTGAGTAGTGTTTGCAAAATCAATATTGTTCAAATAATATTAAGTTTTAAATTGAAAATGTATTATATTCTTACAACGAAGTGTTTAAATCTTGTGATTATAATAATATTTTAGAGGTAACATTTTATTAAAAATAAAGCAAAATTATTGTTGCTTAAAACATAAATTTGAAATAGCATTTTTTCTATAATTAAAATTTTCTAAATTTTTTCAAATGGATGTATGTGTAAATATAATGAATCGATAGCTTGTTTAAAGGTCTACAACATCTATAAAATTTATATATATTGAATGATTTTTGGCAGAGATATATCTATTAATCATTTCACTCCACCAGCCATTTCGCCCCGGTCTCCCCTATCCATCTTAAATAATGAAATGATATTTTAGCAAATCAATCTCTTACATCAGATTTAAAAATGCAGAAATTAACGTCTAAACTTAAATACAAAATGATATAATATCGGTTTTATAAAAATATTTTTATAACTTTAAATTTTTCAGTTCAACTCATGTGAATATGTAATAATAGACTTAATTATTTTTGTTTTTAATGTTTTTTGTTTTGTGACAAATAAAATTATGTTTACAGCTGATTAACTATGTTTGATTAGAAAAAACGATAAAAGGTATGTAAAAATTCCTAAGGTGGCAGAGGTGAGTGATCTCCGTAGTTAGCTCATAACTCTCAAAATACGTTGACCTGTAGCTTATAAATTGCTTTTTTGAATATTTTGATAGCACATACAATTGCGAGTTTGGCAGCAGGAATCACTGATTTCCAACTTTTTAGCGACTGGCAATTGTCTGGAAGATCTCCGAAGACAATGCTTCGTAATTTATTATTTTTATACAATTTATAATAACGGAATAACTTGAGTCATTATCAAATTTATTATTATTTAATTTATTCAATTTATTATTTTTGAAATATTATATTGATTCACCAAAATATCAATACATTCAACAAATGATACATAATATTTATTTTAAATTTTTTTTTGTTTTATTTTGGACATGATTTTAGGTTTAGAAAGGGGAGGTGTTATCGCTTTGGCAAATAGGCTACAATCTTTGAATTTTCCTCAGGAAGATTTGACTTATACAGCGAACGATACGGGAGAATATTTAAAGGCAAAGAAATTAAGCTCGCCTTTGATTATAAAGGTAAAAATTTCATGCGTTGTTACATTAAATATTTTTTTAAAATTTATTTTTTTTATACTTAAAAACTTTTATTTTGCTAATTTAGTGTAATTAATTTGCGTTTTATTTAATAAAATTTATAAAAATAAATATATTAAAATTTTTTTTGCGGAGATTACTTGATATTGAATTACTTTAAGGGGCATAGCAATTATAAAACCAACCCATATAATTTTGGTATTTAACTTAAATTTTATATAGTATATATACTAAATTAATAGATTTAAAGATAGGATTAAAAACCCTAATTAATATATGTTTAGAATCTCATTTTAGCAGCACATAAATCAAATATTTTTCAATCTGTAGTTCTTCATAATGTAATGATAAATATTCTCAATAAACTCGTGTATAGTTTTCAATTAAATTTTTTAAATGAGCCTGCCTTTAAATCTTTGTACACCTGTAAACTTTAAAAATCGAATTAAAAACTTTGTGTATAAGTAGAGATATATAAGATAATTAATTTGATGAAAAAAAAGGAACAAGGTTTTGAAAATTGATAAAATGGTAGTTTTTAATACTCAAATTTAATATAATATTTGTAATAAATGTGTCCTGGGATGATCTCACAAAAATGCCCACAAAAATGCCCAGTTTAAAAACCCGGGATTTCAATTAATTTAATATTTATTACCGAACAAATACGATTATCTTAAAATCAAACGTAAGAGAAATATCAAAAAAATACAATGTATATATTTATAAAAAATAATGTGTAACTTACTATAGGAAAATAGCTAAAACACGAACCCCTGCTCGCAAACACCATTGATATATAACAGTAATATGGTCATATATAATATTGTATTGCAAAATTAGGTTCGAACAAAACATAAAGAAAAATTTTCAATCTTACCCTTAAACGTTAAAATTTTAAGTTTTACTAAATGTATAGGTTTTCGTAAAAATATTTCATATAATTTAATGATACACATATAAGCTTAAAAAATATTTTTAGAGAACGAGATTACCAACTATTTTTAAAATTAATATAATTCGTTTAAATTGTGATATATCTCTACCTGCTATTAAATATTTTTCGTTTCAGGTAATACTCAATGGGGGCGAACCAGCAACTGCGCGTTATTCCATCAATTATGTCGAAATACAACCTAAATTATAATTGTTTGTTACAATTAAAATACAACAATAAATTCCCTACTTTAGAATATTTATTGATATTTAAAACAGAAATTTAAAAAGCTTAATGATTTGCGGCATAATATTATAAACAAAAAAGTATAGAAAAAAATGTTTTTTTTTGATATTTATGTTTTGTGTAAACAAATGTGGTAAATATACATCAAATAAATTTATCAATCATTTTTAAAATACCCAAGTGACAGGTATAGTATTATTGCTTAAAATCTTAATATTTGGTTTCAAATTTGTTTTTTGAATTATACTCTCCACAATAAGGGCACGTGCAAAGTGAGTTTTTATTTTCGTAAAATTTTGAAAATTCTGAAAATTTAAAAATTTATTTTTTTTCAAAATTTTTTCAAAAATTTTTATTTTAAAAAAAGCATTTTATGTGCATATAAATTTGGCAACTTTTTAAAAATTTGCGTTTTATTTCGAAATAAAATTTTTCAAAATTTTTTTGAAAATTTCACGAAAATAAAAACTCACTTTGCACGTGCCCTAATATAATTTTCTTAATACCATATATGTTTGTTTATATAAACATTATTTATAAAAATCCTTAATGATTACACAAGTTTTTAAAAGCAAAATTAAATAACAATCATAAGAATCAGTAGATTTAAACTAAAACACTATGGCACGACCAAAGGTCGTGCCCGCACTTTTTTATACCCCCCCCCCCCCCCCCCCCAAGCTTTACAATTTGCTACGCATGGCCCTTTTAGGTTAAAATAATTTTTATTTTTAAGAACTTGTGCCTAGGGCATGTCAAAACTACGGAATTTGGGAAGGAGCCAAAAACCGCCCGGAGTTTTCCGCACATAAACTCCGAGTTTTTTAGTTTAAAATTTAAAAAATGTTGGATTTAATTTTTTTGTCAAAACTTATTTTTTATATAAATAGTTGTATATAAATGCAAAAGCACCTGATTATGCAAATATCTGACATTTATATTTTCTTTTATTTTTATTTTTTTAATTTTATTTTATGAGAATTAATGTAAATTTATTAAATAACTAAATTCATGTCTACATAAAATTTTAGTCGATAATATTTGTATTTGGTGGTGATTTTTTTTATTAGACGAGTTTCACAACTAATATTGATAATAAATATTATGGTAATTTTTATCCAATTTAAGTTTGCTGATAATGTTACTAAATTGTCGCAAATGCGAATAATGCATTATAAAGCTAATTTTTTATTGTTTGCGGTAAAATATAAGTAGTTTCTTAGGAATTTTCTCATTTTGTCGTCATGTGATAATAAAAAATTTACGCAAATGCGATTTATGCAATATTTAAATATATAAAAATTTAAGTCCGGAATCATATTTATTTTATTTAAGAATGGTATTTTCCGGTATTAAACATATAATAAATTATATATAAAGAAAAATTAAAATATACAGAATTTTCGAGAATTTAATTCTCTTTGTCAATGAATAATAAATAATAAAAAATAGAATGGAATTGTGTATTTTATGAAATATTATAATTGGATGTGGTCAAAAGTTTATTAAAATGCTGGTAATAGTATGAGAAATAATTTAAAAAACACATAGAGTACGTATTACTACAAAATTAGTAAAAATTTTTTCAAAAGGGTACAAATTTGTTTTTAATTAAACTAGGCTTATTATTTATATTTATTATAATTATTTAATTTAATTAAAAATGGTAACTGATTATTAAAAAATAAATTAATTAATTAAATAAAAAATGGTGATTATTGATAAAATGTGAAGTCGCTTTATTTAAAATGTAATTATTATCAATTCTTCTATTTAATGAATGGGGATTATTTTGTATAGCGAAACTTTCTAAGATTTTTCTTTTAAAATTGTTTTGTCAATGTTTAAGATTTGTAGCGTGAGATTTAATGAGTGGGAGGTTAAAAGGTGATGTTATGCTAGAGTTGATTTAAAAAATTGGTTGTTTTTTACAGCTGATTCATGTTCTTTAGTTCTTATATTTAAAAACCGACTAGTTTGACCTATGTAAGAAAAATTAAAATTTTTACAATCGAATTTATAGACACAATTAGATTTTGGTTGTGAAAAGTTTGTTTTATGAACTTATAAGAAGATTTAGTGGGTTTAAAATATACATTGGCATAATTTTTTAATACATGGCCATTCTGGCTCAGGTGGTTAATAAAAGGAATACAAATATTAGGAAGATTAAGATTATTTTTTGATATGGGTAAGTCTTTGTTCTCAGAAATTACGTTTTTCGTGTGCGAGGTTGTAGATGGGTTTTTATTGTTATATTTCTAAAATATTTTTGTTCGGGCATTTATTTATTAGTAGTGTTCTGGTAAACTTTCTACATTTTATTCCTTTGTGAATGTCACTTAGTTGTCTTAAGTGCCAAACTTTTATACATTAGATCTGCTAATAATTACACTAAATTGTCGCAAATGCGAATCATGCAATAAAAAAATGTTTTCCCATAATTAAAATGATAGCATTTGCCACAATTCGGTGACATTGTCACTAGTTGCCCAAAATTATTGTTTATTTTACAAATTTACTAATACATTGTAGCCCGAACTAAAGTCAAAAAAATATAATCATTATAAAATTATAGACATTTACGACAGTTAGGTGGCATCGACTCAGCAGGCTCCACATTAAAAAAATTTACCATACTAATAATAAGGTTAAAAACAAAAAAAAACACGAATAAGTTTTTCCAATATTTAATTAATTGCATTTGCGACAATTACAATGTCACTAGTGGCCTAAATTGTTTTTTTAAAAATTACTTAATACATAAGAGAATAAAAAAAACTAAAATTTAGTTAATCCGCGATTAACATCGTGGGGTTCAAACGGACCCCGGACCCCAGTACATCTCGAATATATCTTTAAAAATCTTGTATATTGTGGGCCAAATTTATGTAACCTTCTTAAATATATAATTAACAAAACTAACAATTAAATTTTAGTCTAAGTCTAATAACAAAATATGTTTAAAATTTAGAAATAGAATTGGGGCCCGTATGGATCCTACATAATAATTCAATGTTGAAGGCCATGATATTGCCTGAATGTAAATTTAAACTAAATTAATTGCAACTTATTTTTTTAGGTATTCTTTCATCATAGGTTTATATATTATGTATATAAATGTTTGTATTGTAAAATAATAACAGAAATTATTTCATTTTCTTTGTAAAATAATTAGTTTTTTAGTGAATAATAGCCTAAAATAATTTTTTATTTTAAAATTTTTTTTCCATGAATCTGAAGTTTTACGATTCAGACTGATTATATTAACTGAGACCAGCAGATGTTCAAGCTGGATCGAAGTAAGTGGGTTTAAAGGTTTGACTAGAAA
>CM060242.1:46304093-46611025 GCA_030555515.1 Acutogordius australiensis
ATATATTCGAGCTGAATCGATAAAATTTTTATTTTTCAATTTTTAAATTAAATTTCAATAAAATTTAGAATATAATTTGTACAGTAAAGAAGCATATAAAAAAACTAAATTTGAGTATTATCCACTAAATGTGCAAATTGAATAAAAATAGAATATCTAGTTTTGTGACAAAAACTCAAAGATGGGTGATCTAATTTTTATGTAAAGTTTCCTAAAACTTACTCGTGTGCAACTATTCTTCAATTAAAAAATGCTTTTGGAAGGCAGAAAAAAGGATATTAGCTATCTCGTTAATTTATTTTTTTGCCAATGCTGCCTGTCAACAACTTTTTACTTGAAAATATGTTTATGGAATATAAGTTTCCCCAAGTGTTTTTTATAATACAATGTAACTCTTTGTAGTATGCGTGATAAACTATGCTCAAAATCATAAACAATGCCTAAAAAATAGAAATTATCAGTTGAAGGAAATATTGGTTGTTTTTAGTCTAAAATTTATAAATTTCCCACCTTTCTTAAAAACACATTAAAAAATTTCTTCTGAAAATACTCTAAAATCACTCTAGCCAACTGGCATAGATTGCAACATTAAGTGCAATACCAATCTGGTCTGCAAAAACAAATGTTATGATGTAGATTCAATCCTTTACAATTATCAGTTTTTTCTAAGATTCCAAGAAAAATTATAATTTTTTATTCTACAACCATATCAATGTCGAAAAATTTCCGATATAACTTCTTGTAGGCTGGCAAGTAATGACCTGCGTAATTTAAATATTTTTAGAAAATTACGGAGAATTAAAGTAGCTAAAAATTTTAAATATCAATACTTATGAGAACAAAATATTGACATGTGAACTGATTTGGAGGTATTCAATATTGAGACAATAGGATAATATATAAACATTGGTCAATATCTATGACACGACCGTGAAATTTATGAAAACATAAAAGAATTTATACCCGTCATGGCCTTATCTCAAATATATTTTGTTTTTCTTAATTTCTTCCGACCTTGGCTCTTTACACCCGACCATATTTAAAAAAATGGCTTTTTTAACTCAATTGAAAGATTAAAAATACCCTCAAAAGAAAAAATTTATAAGTCTTTTTCTCATAGAAAATCCCTTGTAATTTATATTTATATCAATAATTAGAAATAAAAAATTTTAGTATATCAAGCTCTTACATCAGCATATTGATAGTACAAAATATTTCGCGTCCAAACTTAAATACGACACAATATTTGGTTTTTAATAAGAGTTTTTTTCGAAGTTTTAATTTAATAGTTTATCTTTTGTAAATATGAATTCAAATTATTTTTTTAAATCTTTTTTTTGGCATTTTTTAAATTTTTAATGTTTATAGCTAACTAACTAAGGTTGATTAGAAAAAACGGTAAACGAATTTAAAAATCACTAAATGGCAAGTTTAATCTCTGTAGTTAGCTGAACAAAAATTTGTTGACTAGTGTTTACAACTTGTGGAAATTATATTTTAATTTGCGATTCTATAATCAACTTTAACAAGTAAAATTTTTTTTATAATTAATTAAAGGCGAACAAAACTGAATGGTCTTGCAAATTAAACAAATTTTAGATATTTACTAATTTTTAAACTTATGAAAAAAAAATATGATTTTATAATTTATTAATCAATACAAATATATAATCAATGGTTCTTAATTGAATTCTGTCCTGTGTTTTGTTCAATATATTATTTGTGTTAAGTTTGTATCTATCACTATGTGTTAGGCTAATGTGGCCTACCCTGATGTATTAGAACTTCTAACCAGGATTTCTGAAATTAAACTTTGGAAGTGCAGGTTAATGGTAGATCGAAAAAAATGTGATTTTCATCCTAATGCTATTGAATTTTAATAATATTAAACGTCTCAATCATCTATCCCCATGAAATATTTTTATTCTAAAGCTTAATAATTTGAGAGAAAAGTAATTCAAGCACGATTCTAGACCCCTTTTGAAGAAAAACTGCCCCCCCCCCCTCCCCCCCAAAAAAAGACATATATAATAATATTATTTTTTCTTCCACAAAACATAACTCTATTTGCTCCGCCGAAAATATCTTAAAAATATTATTATAAAATATATTTTTTTTAGTGTTTTCATTCATCAACACTTCTCACCCGTTAGAGAGATTAAACTACCACAAATTATTTCTGTTGTTATTAGATATAAAGAAAAATTTGATGTTACAGAAAGCTTTATATATGTGAAAGCAAATTATAAATCATGCCTAAGAAATTTTCTATCAACAATCTTTTGTTAGAATATAATCTAGAACCAAAGAACCTGATTGCACAATGCTATGATGGGGCCAACATATTGCCCGGAGAAAAAATGGTGTTCAAGTGTTTCTAAGCAAAATAGCTGGACACCATGTCCCGTGTATTCACTTATTTAACCGCCGATTGCATCTTGTTGTAAAATATTGTCTTGAAATTTTAAGTGAAAAGATTTTTCTAATTTTTTTTCTTCCCTCTATAAATTTTTTCATTATGATTCAATCAAGGAAGTTAGTGAATGCGGGACCATACCCCGGTTGTTGCTCTATCGGTGGTGTGGTCACTAAGACGCCATTTTTTTTTTAAATTACAAAAAAATTTTAAATACTCTTTTAAAAATAATATATCTTAAAGTCACAGGGCTGAAGAGTCGGGGTTTTTTAACCCCTTTATAATCATCAATTTATTTTTTTTATCATTCGAAAAATTATTTTATTTATTAAAAAAATTAATGATCAATTTTAATGCAAAACAATTTATATTTCTAAAATTTTTGATATAAGAAACCATTGTTTGTTTTAAACAATTAAGAAATACAAACACATATACAGATTTATTTCAAAACTGTTTTAATATATATAATACTTTTTTATATGACAATAATTTATCTATGGATTAAAGAAAAACTAAACCTAAAGATTTTTCTGATTTTTATTTATTTTTTAATCACAAGTTTTACGATAATTTAATATGATGAATTAAAAAGTATTTATTTTAATATTATTGATTTATTTGATTCTTTTGATAATAGATTCAATAATTTTTATTTAAATTCTTTAGACTCCTTTTATAAATTTGATCATCCTTTTTTTAGATATAATTAAATTAAAGCTTCTTTAAAAAATAAGTTGGTTGGTTGGTTTGAGGTTTCCCCTCTACCTCTCCCCACTTAAGGGTGCCATACCCGTTAGGGCTTTGACACTTAACCCGAGCAAAGCAATTAATATTGCCGACAGTTTAAATAGTAAGATTTGCACGCACGCCGGCGACCTAGACTTTTGGCCTACGCTCTTACTTTTAGACATATCGGTTAAGACCTACTGCCTAAGCAGGCCACTCAGAAGCTTTAAAGTGGTTGTACATGTATGCTATTTTCCCGATGAAAAAAACTGTTGTGTACGGATTCGAACTCCCAACCTCCTGCGTCTAATGCAGATGGTTTGCCACTGAGCTATCTAACCCGATTAAAAATAAGTAATTTTGATAAATTTATTATCTAAAGACATTGACCTAACCAAATTTTTAATAAGGCGTTAATAATTTTGTTAAATTTTTAAATGGTTATAAAGATGCGTTTCCTGATTTATTATTTTTTATATAAGTTTGTTATTTGGCTCTTCAACGTCGAGTTGTGAGGCCACATTTTCTTTTAAGAAGGATATTAACGGCTGGCAAATAGTGACCTGCTTTAAGGTGAATTGGTTCTTTTAGGACACGAAAAATTATTAACTGGGGCGTTTATTTTAATAAATATTATGATTTTATCAAAATCCTCTAGGATAAAATTGTTAGATCAATACACTGCTCATAATCAGCTAATTATTGCTTATTTAAAACATGGTTGAAAATTTATTTAAATCGCATTTAACGTTTATGTTCAAGTTTTATTTAATTTTTTACCCTAATTTAATGGGTGGGTCTGAAAAGCAAAATCCCAAAAAGCAAAATCCCAAAAAGCAAAATCCTAAAAAGCAAAATCCCAAAAAGCAAAATCCTTTAAGTAATAAATCATTTTTTGGCGGGAAGCTTTTTGGAATTTTGCTTTTTGGGATTTTGCTTTTTGGGATTTTGCTTTTCAGACAAAAATTTTTTTTTTGTTTTCTGGCATGTGTCGGTGTTTTAAGAATTTCTTTGATGTTTTAAGTAATTTTTTTGGGATTTTGCTTTTTGGGATTTTGCTTTTTGGGATTTTGCTTTTCAGACAAAAAATTTATTTTTTATTTTTTTGGCATTTGTCGGTGTTTTATGGATTTCTTTGATGTTTTAAGTAATATTTTGGGATTTTGCTTATTGGAATTTTGCTTTTTGGGATTTTGCTTTTCAGACAAAAATTTTTTTTTTCGTTTTTTGGCATTTGTCGGTGTTTTATGGATTTCTTTGATGTTTTAAGTAATTTTAAGTAATTTTTTGGGGATTTTGCTTTTTGGGATTTTGCTTTTCAGACAAAAAAATTTTCTTTTGTTTTTTTTTCTTTTGTTTTTTTGGCATTTGTCGACGTTTTAAGGATTTCTTTGATGTTTTAAGTAATTTTAATTAATTTTTTGGGGATTTTGCTTTTCAGACAAATTTTTTTGTTTTCTGGCATTTGTCGATGTTTTATGAATTTCTTTGATGTTTTAAGTAATTTTAAGTAATTTTTTGGGAATTTTGATTTTCAGACAAAAATTTTTCTTTTGTTTTTTGGCATTTATCGGTGTTTTATGAATTTCTTTGATGTTTAAGTAATTTTATGTCTGAAAAGCAAAATCCCAAAAAAAATACTTAAAATTACTTAAAACATCAAAGAAATACATAAAACACCGACAAAAGCCAAAAAACAAAAAAAAATGTTATGTCTGAAAAGCAAAATCCCCAAAAATTACTTAAAATTACTTCATACATCAAAGAAATCCATAAAACACCGCCAAATGCTACGAAAAAATAAATTTGTCTGGTAAGCAAAATCCCCTAAAAATTACTTAAAATTACTTAAAACATTAAAGAAATCCATAAAACACCGACAATTGCCAGAAAACAAAAAAAAATTTTGTCCGAAAAGCAAAACCCCCAAAAAATTAAAAATTACTTAAAACATCAAAGAAATCCTTAAAACGTCGACAAATGCCAAAAAACGCCAAAAAAACAAAAAACAAATTTTTTTGTCTGAAAAGCAAAATCCCAAAAAGCAAAATTCCCAAAAAATTACTTAAAATTACTTAAAATCGACAAATGCCAAAAAAACAAAAAAAATATTTTTTTTGTCTGAAAAGCAAAATCCCAAAAAGCAAAATCCCCAAATACTTAAAATTACTTAATACATCAAAGAAATACATAAAACACCGACAAATGCTAAAAAACGAAAAAAAAATTTGTCTGAAAAACAAAATCCCCAAAAAATTACTTAAAATAAAACGTCGACAAATGCCAAAAAAACAAAAAAAAATTTTTTTTGTCTGAAAAGCAAAATCCCAAAAAGCAAAATCCCCCAAAAATTATTTAAAATTACTTAAAACGTCAAAGAAATACATAAAACACCGACGCCAAAAACCAAAAAAAAAAATTTTTGTCTGAAAAGCAAAATCCCTAAAAAATTACTTAAAATTACTTAAAACATCAAAGAAATTCTTAAAACGTCGACAAATGCCAAAAAAAAAAAATTTTTTTTGTCTGAAAAGCAAAATCCCAAAAAGCAAAATCCCCAAAAAATTACTTAAAATTACTTAAAACATCAAAGAAATACATAAAACACCGACAAATGCCAAAAACCAAAAAAAAAATTTTGTCTGAAAAGCAAAATCCCCAAAAAATTACTTAAAACATCAAAGAAATCCATAAAACACCGACAAATGCCAGAAAACAAAAAAAAATTTTGTCTGAAAAGCAAAATCCCCAAAAAATTAATTAAAATTACTTAAAACATCAAAGAAATCCTTAAAATGTCGACAAATGCCAAAAAAACGCCAAAAAAAAAATTTTTTTTGTCTGAAAAGCAAAATCCCAAAAAGCAAAATCCCCAAAAAATTACTTAAAACATCAAAGAAATCCATAAAACACCGACAAATGCCAAAAAACGAAAAAAAAAAATTTGTCTGAAAAGCCAAATCCCAAAAAGCAAAATCCCAAAATATTACTTAAAACATCAAAGAAATCCATAAAACACCGACAAATGCCAAAAAAACAAAAAAAAAATTTTTGTCTAAAAAGCAAAATCCCAAAAAGCAAAATCCCAAAAAATTACTGAAAACATCAAAGAAATCCTTAAAACACCGACACATGCCAGAAAACAAAAAAAATTTTTTTGTCTGAAAAGCAAAATCCCAAAAAGCAAAATCCCAAAAAGCAAAATCCCAAAAAGCAAAATCCCATAAAGCAAAATCCCAAAAAGCAAAATCCCAAAAAGCAAGTTTCCCGCCAAAAAATGAATTATTACTTAAGGATTTTGCTTTTTGGAATTTTGCTTTTTGGGATTTTGCTTTTTGGGATTTTGCTTTTCAGACCCACCCTAATTTAATTTCTAATTATAAATAACCAGTGTTTTTTCATATATATTCTTACAAATTCGCCTACTTATACAATTTGTTATCATGAATTAATCTTATATAACTATTCATTTTATCTAAAATTTAAATAATAGTTAATTTTTATCATTTATATATATCATATTTTTAATCATGCACATTGATGCCAAACTTTAAAATTATACTTACAATTAATATCCAAATCTTATATATTTTTAAGCAACTAATATTAGTGAAAATAATTAAACTTCACACTTCTAATTTAGGAGCGCAATAATTTTTTTTTATCTTGTAAATATAATATATTACTATTTATTTGTTAAAATAAAAACGTTGAACATGGAATTAATTGTTGTACATGTAATTTAGTGTTTTAGGTTGTTTAGAATATCTTATGAAAGATACATAAAATAAAATATTGGGCTAATTAATTTTGGCTATTATTTTATCTTATAATCAAATTTATAAAGAAAAAAATAATTCCTCTTATTATTGTACAATATAAACATTTTTTGTACTTATTTGTAAATCTATTATAAATACCTAGAATAAAAGTTGCAATTTAATATAAATTATTATAGAGGCAATATTATGTTTAACATTAAGTGAGTAAGGTGGGGGGGGGGGGGGGGGGGTCCTTATAGACCCCATTTCATTTCCAATTTCCAGATAAATTTTATATTTGATTTAAACAAAATTTTATTTGTTATCTTTGTATATTATTTTATTTAAAATAATTCACAAGATGTTATATTTATGTAGATATTTGTAATTTGTGCTGGGGTAAATATGGGACCAACAATGATATTCGCATAATGAAATTAAATATCGTATCTTGTTTATTTATGCAACAACAGTCTCTTTAACTGCATATTGTGAAATGCATTTATTTTGATTATTTTAGTGATTACTTTTGTTTTTATAGTTTAATTAAGACAAAGCGCACCATTAACACGCATGATAACCATGTGAAATGAAAAGAGGGAGTCTCAAAAAAAGTTAGTTATACTGTTTAACTTTTAGGTTATTTGCCAACTGGAGATTTTATTGCCCTAGGCTTAAAAGGTCCAGGATCTACTGAAAAGACAGGGGCTGTTTTTTCAAAATATGCCAATGTAAAACAATCATCCTTAGGTATTTTATGTGTTTTTTATTTTAAAAGGTCACTCTTCTCAAAATTTAGGTTCTAAAGCTCTCTTGGCTTATGAGTATAGAGCTAAAGAAGGTATGAAAATTATATATTAATTGGATTCTAGTGCACATTGTTTAACTATTTTTTTTTATAGTTAATCCTACGGAATTTTTGGAAAAAGTTTTTAAAGCAAAGGACACAAATAATCATGAATTGTGTGTAAATTTAATGTTGGGTGCTGTAAAAGCTCTAAAAAAGTTTGCCACTCCTTCTGCTTCATCTATTGCCCTTGGTTTAAATCATTTAGTAAAGCCTGAGATCAATCCTATTTTAGCTCTGGCCTTAATGATATTGGCAAAAAAATACCCTTCAATATTCCATAAATCTGAAATTTTAGAAGTAATAATTGTATTTTTTTTTATTTTCAGTAGTGCAAATAGGTCTTGATAATTCTATAGGAGGTTTATAACATATAAATTTAATGATTTTGAAAAAGGGAATCTCTTTGAAATATTTTTTTAAATTTAGTCTATTAATTTAACAAAATGCCAAAAAAAATTTTTTTTATTGAAATTAAGGCAAGTTAGCTACAAATTTTTGTTATTATTCTAATCAATTTTGTATAGAAGTTAAATTAATCTTTTTTCTAAGGAGTTATTGTTATTTTTATATTCTACATGTAAATTCATTGGCCTTTATACCACCCATTTTTGATCACATTGAATAGTAAAGAATATATATTTTTACATATTTTTATATCCATTGACCTGTGTATAGGACCTAACATAATTTATTTTACTCATTTGTAATGTTTTGTAAATAATGTTTATAAAATATCAGAGGAATATTAAAAATCAATGTATATATTGATTAATTTTCCATTTTTTTGGTTATTATTTCAAAATTTCAGTGTTCATTTAGGGTTTATAAGCATTTTAAATAAATAAAATTTAATAGGCTTTCTGCTCACTACTTCAACGTGAAAATGTATCTGGTCCAGGTTCATCTGCCTCAACCCTTTTCTCATCGGCCTCTGGGGCATCAAACATTGGAAGTGGCTCTTCTTCCCTCATTAATCAACAGACCAGAGCAAAGTTTGCTCATTTTTCTAATTTAGCAATACTTATCTGCAATTTACTTTGTACAGCATTTCTTGATGAGGAGGATTGGCCAGACATATTTGTCAGGGTAATTACACAATTTTAAACTATGTTTTTAAATGTTTGCAAAACTTGAGGTGTTTCATATAAATTAGAGCAAATTAATAAACATTCCCTCATTTTTTTAATAAAGAGTTCCCAACCATAATGTGTGTATTGTTAAGTGAATAATTTTAGTTTCAATCAGGGCTGGGAAAAAGAAATAAATGGGCTTTTTTTTTAAAGTTTTTGAGTTTATTTCCCCAATGGCCCCTCGGCATGGAAAATAAGGCCCGGTCAAAAAAAGCCCCTTTTTTCAAAAAAAAACTCCTATTTGTTTTAAGAAAAAATTACCCACATCATTATTCTTAAAAAAAATTAAAATTTTTTGAAATTATTATTAAGAAATCAAAAAATGGGCTTTTGGGGCGCTTTTTTAAGAGCCACTCTTTTATTTGGGGGGGGGGGGGGGGGGTTTGCCCCTTTTCTTAGTGAAAACTTTTTTTTGCCCTTTATTTGTAGCTCCCTTTCTTTCTTTAAGTTATGAGGAAATAGTTGAGCCAAAGTTTTTCGGCTCATTGTTTTTTCAGCACTGGTTTCAAAAAAAAAAGACTATTTAGGTGCTCATTTTTTTCCCCTCCACTTTAGAAAAGTTTTAAAAAAATAAATTCAAAAATTGTTGAGCCCTATGATTGTGTAGACTCCTCTTTTTTCTTGAACGGACGGCTGGGGACATTTTATTCTATATTTTGATATTAATAAATAATTAGCCCATACAATTTTTGATTTAAATAACGCAATTAAATTTTGAAAATTTCCTATGAATACTATTTTATCTTTTTTTTTCTTCAAATTCATGTATGGTACAGCAGCAAGCATTACTAATTTAATATATCATCCATTCAATAATTAAGATCTGAGATAATTTCTTTTATTAAGTTATAGAAATAATAATTTTTATTTTAATATTTTGACATGAACACAGGTGTACATAGAAGATTCCCTACATGAACGTATGTGGGTTGATAATCCTGAATGCAAAGCCTTTGTTGACAATATAACTACAGTCTTTCCTACAAAACTGCCTTCTACTTCAAGTTTTAATGGTACATATTCTTAATAGTAAACATATCAATCTTAATGAAACATAATTACTAATAAACCAACTATATTGTATTTCATAAATTTTGTATTTATAAAATTTATGTGTTAATTAGAGCCACAACCTGCTACTACCTCGACGAGTGAATGTGTGCCTATATTTCCAAGGTTTTAATTAAATAATTCATTAAATTAATCAATTTATTTCTCATTTTAATATAGTGATTCGTTTTTTACATAAAAAATAACATTATTTTGGAATTTTATAATAATATAATTGCATATTTTTAACGTTTTTTTCTTTTTTTTAACATTGTTTTTTTTTAATTACAATCTTTTATAGCCTTTATATAATTTGTGTTAATCAAATATTTTTTTTTAATTGTGTGGGTAGTTTTGATTTAATACTCACTACATTATAGAATCATAAATATAATTGATTTTTAGTTTATTAAACTATTCTAATTTGGAAATTTGTTCAATTAAAAAGGAATTAAATTTAAAAAATTTTTGTTTATAGATATATGATGGCAGGGAAACAGATTGAATCGTATTGCCTCGAAGCTATTACAGGCTATCTATCTCATTCAAACGTTTTAAGCGGAACGACAAAGCAGTCCAGTTTTTCTAACTTATCACTCCCCTCGGCGGCTACGACTCAGGAAAGCGTCTCCAAAAATTTTCTTAAAACCTTGACGCGCTTATCTTGTTACGAAGAAGTTCGGCTTTTAGCGTTACCCCGAATTGAAATGTGGTTGCAGAACCCGAAAGTCTATTTTAATTTTACGTATTTTTTTACTAAATTTATCTCAATTTTCAATTGATTTTTTATTAGAATTGTTTTTTCATGTAAAATAAATGCCTTCCAAACGTTAATTCCTCCAATTTTTATAATTGAAAGTATATATTTTTATTTTGAGCACGTGCAAAGTAAAGTTTGAGATCAATGTTTGATATTTTTAATCTTGTCGAATTACAAATAATGAGGATAGATAAAAATTAATATAACACTTAATTTGTAGACTTAAATAAATTTTTTATTAGTATAATATAATTGCTTTAGTTTAAAAACGGCGTTTTGCTTAAAATATATAATGACCTTTCATTTTTCTCCTCTCTACCAATTTAAATACTTTGATTTTTAAATTTCACATTTTTTTGCGAAAAGACAAAAATCACTTTGGACATAGCCTTACGTCCTTAAATTTATAATATCACAGTTTTTTTAATATACAGAATTTAGATGATTTTTAAAAAATACATTTATTTTGCTAATATAAATTTGGTAGTGTCGGATCAAAAAAATTTAAAAATGTAAAAATTTTGTTATGAAGAATACTTAGACAAAAAAATTTATAGAAATTTAAATTTTTTTCGAATTTTTTTTAAAAGTCCCTATATTAACGATTAATAAAATATATCAGATTTCTTATGTCTATGTAGTTATTTTGCCATGTTTGGTTATACTTAATGCAAATTATACTGCGAAATCTATTTTTACTACCATCTTTAAAATATTTTTTGGGAATCAAAAAAAAATCTGTTCCATAACATTAATATCTAAAAAATTAAAATATATTTTTTTATTGTTTTAAAGTTTTTCCCCGTTCATATCGATGCTTAATTTTTACAGATTCATACATAGTTACAGGCCTTCATTTTATAAGTTGGGATCTTTTTTTCTGTCACCATTTTATAATTAGTTATTTATTTTAGCTTGGAGCTCAAGCCCAAGAACTCCTTTCAACCGTTTGCCTCAACATTGGAAACTTTTACAGCGATGAGGGTGACCCCAATTTCCATTGTTCAAACGAGATCACTGCTTTTCTCAAAATTCGTTTCCAAAAAACCAATAAACCGGCCCTGTTTCAACATTACCTTAATTGCTTTGAGTAATAACTAATAAAAAATTTATAAACGTTAAATAACTTTGAAACATACTAAAATTAGTTTGTGATTACAGAATTTTATTTCAAAAATTCAAGTATAACGATTAGTAGTTTTTGTTTTTTTTCTTTCAAATTTTTGAAAAAACATTAATTCTTTTATTTGTTTTTATTATCTCTCGTGTAAAATTTTCAAAGTCAATGCTTTTTTATATTTAAACATTTTCTACAGATCACTCCTAGTCGAGGAAGTAGCCCCTGGAGTTCGAGAGTTGAGGCCTGAAACATTCACCGTCCTCCTCAAAAATTTGGTTCAAAACGAGCTTTCTAGCTCGCGTAACCCTAACAATATGCAGTTGTTTAGTCTCGCTCTGCAAATTCTTCCCTCCAAAACTTCTCAGGCATATTATCTTAATTTTTTCTCACATTTTAGAGCTTTGTTTCATAGTTTTAGGGTTGTTTGGGGATTAAAAATGCCTGCTCATTTGTTTTTTTGCCCGAGAAATTACTAAATATTGAAAGTTCTTCGTTACTAAATTGTAAACGGAATTATTGGATTTACCAATGGACCTTATTTTAATAAAAAAATATTTTTTATATTTTTTAATGATTTTTGCAATCACTGTCATAATGAAAAACATACATAGCCAACATGTTTGATAAAAATCATCTTTTAACTTTAATCAGTATTCATTCATTCATTCATTCATTCATTCATTAGTTATTTCTCTATTTCTATTTTATTAATATATCCAAGACATTGGCTAAACATTTTTCTCAATTCTTGTTTCTCAATCCACGCGAAGAAATTGGGAAAGCCCTGAAAGTTATGCTAAAAGAGATTGTCCGAACGTTAAAACCCAAGCAACATCTGTTTGATCACGTGACCTTTGCTCAGGGGCTATTACCTAGAACCCTAAACGAAAACACTGAATTTTTATCAGCTGATACTGAACACAAAGTATATTTTGTATCTTTTAAATATTTTATTTTGTAAATTTGAACGTTGTTTGTCCCTTATGCCGTGTCTTGTTATTTTTTTTTAATATTTAAAACTTTAACTCTTAGATTAATATTTTTACGTCTTATATGGCCTTGTAAATTATAGTTATAAATCATGTGTTTTTTAAACAGCTTTAATCAAAAACATTTAAATTTGTCCATTTAAAAAACTAGTTTTTAAAAATTAAGTTAAATCAAAGTCTGTTTATAGGTCAGTAACTATTCTGTTTTATGATCATACTTATTTAAAAATTTTTGAATGAATCAGGATAAAGGAAAAAATTGGTTTAATTTTGCAAATAATAATCATCAATTATTTTGTTGAAAGTATATTATTTTTTTACAATCTAACGAATGGCTTAAAATTGCCGCAAAATTTTTTTTGGGTTTGGACGCGACATAAATTATAAAAAATCTTATTCGACATATAAGAATTAATTTTTTAATATTTGTTTTTGATATAGGAGAGATATCTTTATTCGTTAATTGATTTGCAAACCTTTAATATGTATCTCACCTTTAACTCGACTGTTAAAGACTCACTCATCGCAAATTACCTACCAAATACGTCCACAAAACAAGTCTAAAATCTCTTTTTGTTACGAATATTTTTCCTTTCTGGATCGAGTATTTGAATAATCTGGAATTTTATTTTATTAAAAAAAGTTAAATAGATTTATATTTTTTTTTGAAAACTTGATCATCGACTTCAAATATGATGAAATTGATTGTTGCAATGATTATTACATTTTTATTAAGCAAATTGCACTGGTTTCTAAGAATCAAAAATTTTTTTATAAAACATATAAATATCGCATGTATGTTCATTCCATTTAATAGAGTCGTTAGCCAATAAATCTAGTTAAACATTTGGTATTAAAAGAATAAAAAAGAATGAGAAATAATAAAAATTTCGATGGTTCGTGGGTTGTTTTAGACCTATTTTAACACTCTAATTTTGGTTTGCAAAAAATTATTACAATTTTGATTTAAATTTTAAAATTTAAATTTTTTTATATGCAGGCAGCACAAAACATAACGAAAAGTTCACCTTCCCAACTATTGGGGACACCACATTCAGATATAGAGGTCTCAATAAAAATGCAATCTTTAGGAACAGTTGAGAGTACTGCAAACGAGAAAACACTCAGAGCTTACAAAATGCAGTTATCTCATCTTCAGACCCTCGTTGTTGATTGGTTATTTACCCTAGGTTTTAATATCAAAATATATATATTTTGGTCGTTACTTATATAAATTATTTTGATGGAAATTAAATTTATATAAATTTTAAAAGCTGTATAAACCATTGCCATTGCCAAATCAAATTGTTAAGTAACTAAAGGTCGAGTTTACTCTTTTTTTAAAAATGGAGATTAAAATTTCTGAATTAATTATATTTTGTTTCAGATTATTTTTATTTTTAATTTTATTAAATATTTTCATTCATGTTTTATTAGTTAAAATTTTTAATTTATTATTTACGTCCAGCTGATTTGTTTATCAAACCACAACCTCCAAAATCATCACATACGATGCTTGATTATAAAGAACCTCAATTATTGAAACAACCAAACCTTTCTATTTCTTTTTATCAAAAATTCGTTATCAATACGTAATTTTTAATTTTTTGTTTAGGATTTTTTTCTCTTAGTTCCAAAATGTGTTAGATAAAACAAATCTTTTTTATATGCAATTTCTAATTCTTAAAATTACGTTTAATTTTTTTAATTTAAGGAATTTTTTTTAAAAAATAATATTGCGATTAAAATTCTTTTTTAAGTCATCTCGAATTGGCAATTGATTTTTATAGGAAAAAATTTATGCACGGCCTTAATTATCAAGCTTATTTGAAATTACGCGTGCTTTAAATTTCTTCCTATTTCTTTTCGCACATGTCTTATTAGGCACACCGTACATTTTTTGTAAACTCTTTTAGTTTTTAAGCGAATCTTTTTGTGTCTTAACTTTTTTACTATAGGGCAGGTGCAAAGTGAGTTTTTATTTTCGTTAAATTTTGAAAATTCTAAAAATTAAAAAATTTCGTAATAATTTTCAAATTTTTAAAAAATTTTTCAGAGAATTTTGTTTATGCGCATATAAATGCTAACCTTGGCAACTTTTCAAAAAAATGTTGAGTAAAAAATAAAAATTTTCAGGATTTTCAAAATTTTGCGAAAATAAAAACTCACTTTGCACGTGCCCATATTTAAAATTTAGTCAAATTTAAAAACGTTAGTTTATACCTTTTAATATTTGGTCAAACTATTTAGCTCATATGTAATAAGTCTGTCTATGGGTTGGCCTAAGTTATATTATATAATCGATCAATTTACGTTTCATATCATTGAATATACATATTATTTACAGACTCATCAAAGCGTTTTTCATTTCTGAAACGGACGTTTTGTACTTGCTTAAAGAGGTCGGGGCCATTCACTCGTCCACGGCCATATCTAGTCTCTTAAATTCTGAAACCATATCGACTCCACTAAATAGTGCACAAGGCACTTCTACAGCCAATCTCATTACGTCGCCACAAAACACTGAAAAATTACTCGTGTATCAATACCTGACACGAAGAACTCCCGTTAATTTAGCGAACTTGACTAAATTTCTAAGCATATTAGCCCTGCAGTCTACTTTGACGAATAATGTTGAAAGGAATAATTACCAGGATAAATCTATTGGTGAACACGAATATGGAAAGGTTTTTTTTTCTAGATGGCACAATTTTCGGAATTTTTTCAAATATACTATTTTGTACAATTTGTCTAGTTATGGAAATCAAATATTATACTATGATAAAATGTTATACATATAAATATAGTTACAAAGCCTGATTATTAGTTTTACGTGATTGCCTTATCAGGGCTGTTAAAAATACCGAACGTTCCTTCCCCTTTCCGTACAAAGGAATTCCTTCCTATTTTCCTATAGTACGGAACTCGGAAGGAACTCCGATTTTTCTTTAATTTTGACTCCGGGAACGTTCCCGGAAACCTTAAAATGCATGTTATTAAAGCAAATTTACCTACTATCTAGCTTAAAATTTACTATGAACTTAGAGTAAATTGAAAATACTATTTACTCTTTTAGTACTTTACCCTTTATTGTGTAATGTAGGTGAGATTAAATATTTTTTGTTTATTAACATTAGTTTTCTTCCCCTTCCCGGCTAGCTCATTGAAAGGTTTCCCGGAAAGTAAAACGGGAACGTTCCCGGGAATGGAATTCCGAACTCCCATTCCCGGTTTTTAGCCATGGGAATTTATAACAGCCCTGGTAATTAAAAAACATTTTTTTAACGCACTATTATTTATAAACATCCGATTGACTTTTATTTAAATATTTGTCATTTTTTTTGACCTCCTTTCTTTCAAACCAACTTTACTAAACATCAAAGTTTTTTTGATGTTTAATTAAAGTGGTTTAATATAAGGGGATTTTGATGTTTAAATAATAAAAATGGTTTAATATAAGGGGAGTCAAAAAATTTTAAGACAATATTTATTAATGGAAGCCAATTGAATCTTTATTCTCGATAATGCGTTAAAAAAATGGTATAGCGGCATTAAACAGGTAAAACTAATAAACAGGCCTCTGAAATACAATAAAATTCTGCATTCTAATTAAGAAATGGCACAGTTTTATAAGTATTTGTTTATCTGTTTTTGTTAAACATTACAATTTAGTATCTTTAAATTTTTAATTTTATTTGTACCATATCTTTTCCATTATTTTTTTTTATTATGATTAAATTTTTTGAATTAACCTTATTCTTGAATAAATTCTTAGATATCCTCGAATACAGAAACGCCGAAATCCCTGCCATCATCAGCATTTACTTCCTTACAATGGTTCGACCATAGTTTTAGGAGCCAATTTTTGTCTACCATTTGTAACATTTTGTATCGATCTTGTTCTTCTATCCAATTGCCACGCGTATCACAAAATAAACACGGCAAAGAATCGTATATCACTATGCAAAGCATTTCGGACATCTTTAAAGGTGTTCATAATATTTTTGTTATACTTTATGATTAAGAAATTTTTGTATGCAAAGTGAGTTTTTAGGGCACGTGCAAAATGAGTTTTTATTTTCATGAAATTTTCAAAATTTTGAAAAAAAAAAATTTGAAATAAAACGCAAATTTTTAAAAAGTTGCCAAATTTAGTATATTCACATAAAATGCTTTTTCTAAAATAAAAAATTTTTTTAAAAATTTAAAAAAAAATAAAATTTTTGAAATTTTCAGAATTTTCAAAATTTTACGAAAATAAAAACCCATTTTGCACGTGCCCTTATATAAAATTTTGAAAATTCTGAAAATTTAAAAAAAAATTTTTGATTTTTTTTAAAAGCTTTAAAAGCATTTTATTTACATATACTAAATTTGGCAACTTTTTAAAAATTTGCGTTTTATTTCAAAATAAAATTTTTAAAATTTTGAAAATTTCACGAAAATAAAAACTCACTTTGCACGTGCCCAGAGTTAAAATTTTATAAAATAATTATTTATATTTTTATTTTAATTAAATGCACCACTAAATTAGTTAATAGTTTTCGGGGTTACTTAGATTTCCACATAAGAACAGAACAATGCTCACTAGATTTTTTCAATTTTTTTTACAACTTTTTTTTTAAATATTACAAATTACTTTTTGACTTCTAAATTCTATTTTTTATCCTACTTTATCTTTTGATGATTCTTTTAATCTTACTTTTTGCTTTATATTATTTTATATAATTTTATGCATTTTTTAGACGAAGATTTATTTGTGTGGAATTCAATCGAACCAACCATTCATTCGCTAAAGATGGATATTGATCAGAATTCAACAGCCGACGATCAGCTGACTACTCTTTCCAATTTTATAAGATTCGGACTGTCGCTTCGCAAATTAATTGAATACCCGGTTAAGGGGTGTGAGGTTCGGGCTAGGGAATTAACCTTTCGCAGTAGAAAAAACAGTTTTCTAGGTGGAACACAGCCAAAGAAAACAAATATTTCTGCAAAACAGCTGAATACAGGATTACCATCGGTTAAAAAGGAATTCATGGATATCACAGTCTCCGGTGATGATTCTGAAAATGAGTGCGCCACTTCAAACACTGTTTTTGGAAATGAGGAGTATGAAGATACTGCTGATGAAAATGTTGATAGTGGCATGGAAGGAATTGCTCCTTCATCATTTTATTGGAAGGTTTGTTCAATCCTTTTGCTCGTTGTGAGCTCCTCACCCTCAAAATTTGGTAATTTGTTTATTTATCAATGAAATTTAAGTGTTTATTAAATCTTGTTGAAAATGTCTTCTTAAAAATATGCAAAAAATAACCATTGGAATGTTAAATGTGAAGCGATTATATTTTTTGATCTAAGTTAATTTTTCTGCGCTAGTAATTTTTTGCAAAAAAAGATTTTTTTTACCTTTATATTTTGGTTATTATTTAAAAAAAAGTTTTTTGGAAAAAATATTACACTAAAAGTCCCCACTATATTTTAAATTGTAAAAGGAAAATTTAATTATTTATTTAAAACCAAATAAATATGAACCTTTTAAAGTTTTGATATAATTGTTTTAGCAATCAGGTGGCACAAATAATACTCTTAAACCAAAATTATGGGGAAATACTTTTTTTTCTAGTAAAAAAATTTATATGTATTTTCCAAATTTAATAATTCATATCTAGTAAACTAGATATCGGAAAGATTTCTAAAATGGAAATATTTTTAAAAAAATTTACCTTTTATAATTAGTCGTTTTAATTTTCTAATTTATATCTGTAATTTTTTTCTAAAATTGAGGATTAAAATCTAACCGATATTTTAAAGAAGATTTAATATTAAAAACAAAATTATTTTTTCTCTTCTCGTTTACAATAATTTTTTAAAAAAAATTTGTTTTCATGTATTTAACTACCTTAAATTTCTATGTTTTGTACGAATTTTTATATAATTTTATTTAATTTTTAGGTCCTCTAGTGTGGCAAATGTTTTCTCAAACATCTAAAATTAGCGATGTTACCAATGACCATGTAACTAAAGGTAGCGATAAAGTAGTTACGATTGAAAACGATATTCAACGTTCAATCCAATATTGTGTAACACAAAAATTTAAAAGTATTGAAATTGGAGCCAACCAGAGACGATCGATTAATAGTGAAAGAATTAAACAGCTTGCTTCTATCAAGGAAAAACTTACCGCGCTTAGGGACAAAGTTAAAACACTCCTCCCACCACCACCTGCTAAATTGGCCGCACACGAAAAAGTAACTCCCACTGGAAAAAGAAAAAAGGAATCAGTTAAATTGGATGGCGGCAGTCATATAAATAGCACTTTAACATCTCCCATGGGTCCATTACCAGTAACCTTATTGTCAAATATAAAACGAGAAAGCGGTCTTGATGTGAAAAAAGAGACTACGTTAGATAAAACAGGTGGATTATACTTAAAAAAAAATACATTTTAATTTAACACATAAAAGTTACATTTTATAAAATTAACCCTTATTTGAGATTTATCCTTATTTTCAGCCTGATAGGGATGTTTAATGATTGTTAACTAAGTTTTGGTTATAGTTAATTAATTTTTTTTAAGTTTTAACTCTTATTATTAAAATTTTTATGCGTTCGATAAAAAATTTTCATTTATTTGGTGTTTTTCGACTTTAAAATTATGCACTGAAATTACCAATGTTTTTAATTATTTAAGTGTTTGAAAGCTCAATTTGGGCTTCAAAGCCCTAAAGATAACAAAATTCTAATCTAATATAACTATAAAACTCGTATTTGTAATTAATTTACTTAACCTCCATTATAACTTTGTTAGATGTTACGGATTTATCTTTTATACGCTCCATAATAATGTTTGTTTTAAATCAACGTTCCCATTCTTGGTATTATATCATATCTCCTTTTTATATAAATTTATTGTTTTTAGACCCAGCCACAACTGAAGAAATAGTTAACTATCTTGGGAAATTAATCAAAAGACTTGAAGATTGCTTAAATAACCTTAACTTCGCAAATACTAGGGTTTGCCATATTTTTTAGACATTTCTATTATTTATTTATATTGTAATATATTAATACAATAGTGATGCTTTTCTTTTCTTATTTTGATTTGTTTAAACTTTATTTAGGTTAGATTAAAACTCGATTTTTATTTTAAGCCTATTAATATAATTTTAATTTCAATATTACTAGTGCTTAAATTGAATTATTTTTCTCTCCTACCTGATAAAAACTTTAGTTATCGTATTTGTTTCGAAAACTCTATTGAAAAAAAATTCAATGTTTTAATTTTAAACAATAACTTTTATTGGTAGAGACAAGTTTAAGCTTGAATATGTGCTCAAGTTTAGGTAGCCTGGTTAATATTTTAATGAACACTAGAAAATACTAAAAATACTTATTTTTCTGAAAGCCTAGATTTAATACATAGGTTCCTGGTGTGCGTCAAACCTCACCTACGGTTGCGTTTTTTAAAAATTCTGCTATGGTTAAGATGGCCTGTTTTTATTTTTTTAGTGAAATTAAAATTTTTCTAGGAACTTAATAAAAAAATGTTTTCTAATCATATCTCATCATAAATGGACAAATTACATATCTGTATAAAATATGGGCCTAAAATATTTTTTTTAATTTTTTTTAGATTTTATAAATGGAACTGGGTAGAGCTATTAGAACTTAGGGGAAAGGTTTGTCCGATATTTCAATATTAAATTAATTTCTTTTATAACATATAACGTATGAATGGTATATAATGAATTAGCTCCATCATTCGGAAAACATAGATCCACTCGTCCTATTATCCACAAACAAGTCGAACACAGCCTCAGAGATTGAAGTTGGAAAAGAATTTAATTTTGAAAACAGCTTTTTGCAATTCAATTGGGACCTTTTGGATCAAAATTTGTGTGCCTCGTTAGATACGAAAGAAAGCACCGCTAAATTTTGCGAACCTGAAAATTTATTTAACAATGATGTCTTATATTCAGATGGGTAAAATATTTAATATTAACATGCAGAATTATAATAAAACCTTTTTATGGTTATAACATTGAAAAATATTAAGGAAATTAAAGGATTAATCAAATAATGCCGTTTATTCCATTTTTATATGGTAATTATTTTTTTAAAGGTATTTTTTTAGTAAATAACATAACATATTTTTTAATTTGTATTTTGCACCTATTTTTGTGTTCGTTATCGCCATCGAAACTGCACATATATCGGGAAAAAATTGTAAAAGAAAAAAAGGAATTTGTTGTTATGATATAGCATATTGCGAAAAACCAAGCAAATTATTTACTCAAATTTCTAAGTTCATTTTTCAGCCCCGTAAGCATATTTTTTCTTTATTAATTTAATAAAATGGTTAAAAAGACCGAAGTTAAGACTATTTTCTGTCATTTTTTATATTCATTATTGTATTCGATCTATCAAGAATCGATGACTATTAGCTTATAAATTTAGGCTATTTTTGTTACAGAATTCACGGTTCGCACCAACAAGGCGCAGATAACAGCTTCAAAAACACTTTTCCCTACATCCTTAAACGTATAAACTTAATGCTCAGACTTGGCCCCAAGTTATGTGGTTGTCGACAACCCGACTTTCTAGTTGACATGATCAACCAAGAAACAAATCGGGATTCGGGATTGCTCGATGACGAGATTGAGAACAGGGAAGAAAGCGTTAACAAGCGACTCGAATGGGTCTCGGAGCTCATCGAAACGAGTGATGATCAAGACATTTTACAAGTAAATTATTCCATATGACACATCACATGTCAACAAATTTTGAGTTATGAGCTAACTTCAAAGATTTCTCATTTTGGCGTTTTAAAATTTATTTGCCGTTTTTTTCTAATCAAGCGTTGTAAGTCGGCTATAAATATTGAAAAACTTAAAAAAAAGATTTTAAAAAGTAAAATATCCAATTAAAATAATTTAACAAATTGAAACAGCTAAATTGCTTATTTCAAACTTCTAATAATATGAACGCATAAATTATGTCTATTTGTGTTGGGATACCAAATATTTTGAATTTACGAAAAAAAAATTCATGAAATTTTTCTCAATTTTTTCAAATAGCCATATTCTTAATATTAACCTAGCAAAATTTTCGAAGGCCAAAACAACTTCGGAAAACGAAAATATAAGAGATTAGGCCAACATGGGGATTATAATTTTAATGCAAAAAATTTCTTTTTGAAAACATTGATATTTGTTGGTCAGGATAATTGCAATAGCCCCACCCATCTCTTTTGATTTTGAATTTTTTCGTCTTAGACTGACTACCTTATAAAAGATTTTATTTTCAGCTTTCCCAATTTTTTTTTAATTTAATCGTGTATACATGCATAATGACTTTTATGACATTTTTTAATTTAGCTGCAGATTCTTGGTAACTTTTGTTTTTATGTAATATGGCCACAAGGGTCAGGTTTAATATCCTTAAACAATTACTTGTAAAATATGAATTGAGTATTTGAATAAAAAATTTGTAAGCACTATTATCAAATATGGTATGTTTAGGTGCTACCAGTGAAATGCCTGTGCCAATATTTAGAAGTTCAGTTAACGGGATTAAAGCAATCCACAACATTTTCCGAAGGTGATATACCACCTGACAAACCACAAGATGAATCGATGAGTCCTGAAACTACATTAAACCATAATTATCTCACCGAGGACAAGCGTCTCCAGTTTTTAAGGAATAAAGAACTATACCAATTAATGGGTTATTTAAATTTTTATTTTTTATAATACATTTTTTATTAAATTTTTTAATGAAAATATGAATACAAATATTAAAGGTATAATGATATATTTGTTACCAAGATCCATAAATAACTAACGAGTTTATTAGGATTGATTTCATAAATAGATAATTTATTAAAAAAAATATAATTATTTATAAAATAAAAAAATTACTCTAATAGTATATTGTATGTTTTCTTTTACCATCCTATCCTTATTATTTCTATATACGGTTTTATTTAGATATCTTTCGATCAAAACTTTTTCAGAGAGCCAAAGTTATACCTTTAAATTAATTATATAGGTTTATGTAAAGAAATTTTGATTGAAAGGCTCGACTCGGAAACTATGGGCGCGCCAGGCCCACTTATCACTCTTTCCCACGCCAAGACTACTTGGAAATCTCATTCCCAGCTAAAATTTAAGAGACTTCACGAGATCCTATCTAAATTTCACACAATCCTTTCTCAAGTTTGTATTATTATAACCAGGGCTGGAAAAAACTAAATGGGCTTTTTTTTAACAAGTTTTTGGGTTTTTTATCCCAAATGCCCACAAACTCGTGGGCATGGCAAAAGAAAAGCCCCTTTTCTTGCTTAAAGAAAAGGGGCATGTTTAAAAAAAGCCCCTTTTCTTGAAAAAACTCCTAGGAGCTTTAAGAAAAAATAACCCACCCATCAAAATTATATGAAATTATTGTAGAAAACATAAAATGGTTTAAGGCTCTTTTTAAGAGCCACTTTTTGTGGGTTTTTTTTGCCCCTTTACTTAGTAAGGGCTTTTTTGAATACTTATTTTGGCCCTTTATTTTTGTCTCCCTTTCTTTTTTTATGTTTTAGGGGAAAAAATGAGCCAAAGTTTTTTGGCTCATTGTTTTCCCAGCTCTGATTATAACTGTTAAGATAAGACATGTAAAAAATAGAAGGTAATATTTAACTCAAGTGATATTGTTTTTTTTGTCTCGTATCAAGAAATTATACGTATAAAACGTAATATTCTTTTAGCCGTAAAGATTAGGCGCTTCATTGCCTTATCCAATAACAATTTAATCAAACATTTATTTATAACATATACAACTTAATATGTCAATAACTAATATTTATTTTTACTTTGTTAGTATAACATAGATCAACATATTTTTGAGAGTTATGAGCTAACTACGGAGATCCAACCTGCCTTTTTAGGAATTTTTAAATCTGTTTACCGTTTCTAATTAAACTTAGATAGTCAGCTATAAACATTAAAAATTTTAGAAAAAAATGGCAAAAAAAATAAAAAAGATTCAAAAAAAACTGAATTGTAATTTTTATTGCATGTTTACAACAGCTAAACTGTTAAATTCAAACTTTAAATAAAACTTTTATTAAACACCGATAATATATCGTGTCGTAAGGACTCGAAATATTTGTAATATCTAAATGCTGATGCAAGAGCTTGATATACTAAAAAAATAATTTTTCATTATTCGATATAATATATGTAAATAAAAAGGGATTTTTATATGAAAAAAAGATTCTTAAATTTATTCTTTTTAGGGTATTCTGGATCTGTCCATTGGTCATTAAAGACATTTTTTCTGATTTGGACGAATGTAAGGAGCCAAGGTCGGAATTTAAAAAAACGAAATACATAGATAAGGCCATCATGAAGATATAATTTTTTATGTTTTCAAATTCACGGTTGTACCAATGATAATTGTTGACCTATGTAATATTCAAAACACATGTGAATTGATTAGTTGAATAGTCTTTTAAAATCAAAATCCTATTTGGAAAAAAAATTTTTTTTTGGCCAGCCTTTAATTCCATGTTTTTCATTTATTACTTTTTAAAGAGGTATATAGCTTGTTGTCTCTGTCCTATGTATTTAGGTTACGTTAATAAAATATATACTAGTTTGATATTTTTTACCTATTTTTAGGATAAAACAATTTCAACCCAAAATTCTTCCATCAATCCCTCTCAAATTACCGATTTTTTCAACTATTGGTGTCGAAATTTAGGTCACGCTTCAACGTACATTCGTTCACAATGCTACAAGGTTTACTATTTTATTTGCGTTTGTTGTGCTATTGCGTTATAAATTAGGGTTTTCTTTTTTTTCATTTATGGAACTTGAATTGAAAATTCCTTATAATGTTTTTATATTTAGATCTTGTCCCTAACTAGCTTATACAATGTACTCCGATCCGACGTTTGCCTCACCTTCGGTTCAGACCCAACTTTTCTTACCCTGGCCTTCTCTCCACCCAAATTTTTAATGTCCCCAGATTCGCTATATTTTCGCCAACACTACCTATCGACAACCACAATCCAAAATCGAAATAAAATCTTGCCTGCTTCTGATTCCATCTCCGATCAGCCACCAGATCATCAATTAAAACTCTTTGCACAGATGGCGTACACTTTTATGTGCACTATTCGAAGTAAAATTTATGATATCGCTCCGGTCCAATGGGCCTCGAGCTTTTTTGCCATTCAAAATGCCATTTGCGAAACTAGTTTGGCCCCCAATCAGCATGAACAATTGATCGACCAAGAAAACCCATATTTGAGTTTTATACATGGAGTCGGGCGGGCTTTGGCCGCTTTCGAAACGGATTATGGGCGCGTGCGCGCTTACCTCGTCATATTTTTGGAACTTTTAACACCTCATCGTTCTCCTGAACAAGAATTGCGCATGGAAACTGAAGCTTCCAAAGCCAAAGAAAGGGCTTTTGACTTGAGCAATTTGGCGACTGTTATGATGGTATGCTGAATTTTGTTCAAAATTTTAAGCATTTTTTGCTATAATTGAATAAACTTTATTTCTAAATCGACCTTAACGAAATATATTGTAACTTTTGAAAAAATTATAATTTAAAACGAGCATATATCTAAGTACAACTACAATACCCTTTTTCTTTTTGGCAGGTGCTTTTATGTAAGAAAAAAGTATTGCCATTGTCGAATTTAATTTATAATTTGTAATTTTATTATTGTTAATAACACAGGTCCACGAATTTTTGGGAGTTATGAGCTAACTACAAAGATTGGTAGAGAAATTCCAAATTCGTTTGCCGTTTTTTCTTATCAAATTTAGTTAGCTATAAACATTAAAAATTTTAGAAAAAATGCCACAAAAAACAAAAAGATTATATTCAATATAACATCTAAAAATTCAAACTTTATATAAAAATTTTTAAAAAACCGATAATATATCGATTTTTGTGTGGACCCGAAATATTTTATATTTTTTAAATGCTGATGTAAAAGCTTGTTAATTAAAATTTTTTATCTCGCATCATTTGATATGGTAAATAAAGTTACAAGGAATTTTTATCTATAAAAAAGATTCTTATTTTTATATTTTTTTTAGGGTATTATCAATCTGACAATTGGTCAAAAAAGGCCATTTTTTGTTATGGACGGGTGTAAGGAGCCAAGGCCGGAAGAAACTAAGTAAAACGAAATACATATACGAAATATGGCCATTATGGGGAAGAATTCTTAATATTTTCATAAAATTCACGGTTGTGTCATTGATATATGTTGACCTCTGTAGCATTAATTTAATTTTGCGTTTTTTTGATCAAAATTTGAGACAGAGCTGCTATAAAAATTAAAAACTTAAACTAAATGACTAATTTCGGTAAAATCTTATTAAAAAATTAGGAAGCAGAATCAAAAGTATGTGTCGTGGCTTGCAATTAATATTTAATCTCAATATTGTAAATTTTTATTATTATTGGTCGAAGTCGCAGGTGACATATTTTGCCCTTTATTTTACTTTTATTTGTATGTCACAGACCGGATATCGAAACAATAATCGACAAAATCACCAGAATTAAGGGCCATAATTTAGATTATTTTATTGCAGATATATAAATTACACCTATCCTTCAATAAATTTTTGTAGACTTTTATTATGCAAGTTCAATATAAATACATATTTTTTTAATGATTTATTTTATTTACATATGTAAAATAATAGTACATGTCAAAGTTCATAACGGTGCGATACGCTTTCATCAAGCTATGCCTCGCCTACGAGAAGGATCATCTGGCCAATGACAATCGTGGAAGTACCGGTAACGGGGAGAAAGTTTCAACGCTGGCCGTGAAATTGTTCGTTATTTTTATAAAAGAAACGCTGAAGATACAAATTGAATCCGGGGACTTGGAAATATTGAACAAATCCTTCGCTAGTGCCGCCCAGCTCTCCTTACCCCCAGACCTCGAAGTAAATTATATAATAGCTTATATGAGTTATGACAATAAAATTTACAATAATTAAAAAATTATTTTTGAAAAATTATTCACTTAGATATTCAATTTAAAACAATATTTATTCCTTTTTACGAATTTTTGGGCTGTTAAACACAAGTCATCAGAACTTGAGTTCTTAGGTTATTGTATATATGCAACGACAATTATCAGGCCTAATTATTAATTTTTTTTTAAATTTCTCCTCTCGACAAATGTTTTATCCTGTACACATCCTATTACACTTTTGCTGCCCCAAAATTCTTTATTTTAGAAATTATATTTTTAATCTATATGACATTTTCATATGATTATAGAGCAAGTGTCCTCCGATGGAGGCTTTCAAGATACTACAAAGGCATTTTCTTCCTCCTGGATATTGCTTGGTTTATCCTTCCATCGTTATCAAAGCCAATTTGTTACTTATTCTAGCTACTAGGAATATAAACTGCGGAGGTCTGCATTTTTTTTTTGATTCTTTAGCATTTTTGACTGTGTTTTTAGGCTTCTATTCTCCTCTAAATTTGCTAAATAAATTAGTTTTCTTAATATTATAACTTTTTGTATTAAAGTTATTAACAAAATTTAATTTGACCATTTATATAATATTCATGATTTTAATTTTTTTAATAGCAGTTTTATTTTATGTTTGTTAGTTGAAAATTTTGAAGAGATTGAGCATTTGACTCAATTTTGGTTTCCTACGGATGGGCGGGATAGCATCCCTCCTACCGAGCAAGGACAAACTATCTCCATTATTTCCGTGATTCCATTTACATCCTCTTCTGCTCACGAAATGAGTCAAAAAGATGAGAGCGAAGGGAATGAGAGACCTTTAATTGAATTTATAGGCTCAACTTTGGACAGGGATATGTTATATTGCTTGACGCTCGACACCCACAAATCAAGTTTAAAAATTACAATTTAGGCCACTGTCAAAATGAAATTCATATTTTTTTTTAAAAAAAAGATGAAATTTGGATTTTTTTCCTCTAATCTAAATGGGAAAAGAACGTTTAAAGTCGATGTATTTTCTAAAAGTTTTGATATATGAAAATTAACATAATTATCATTTAGATTTATAGAAGTAATATTTTCATCTGAATTATTTTTTATGTCATTTTACAAATAATTATTTAAATAAAATCTTGAATATTTCTATTAAAATTTAAACATTTTTTATTCTAGTATGTTTCCTCAACTCTGTTTTCATTTGTAATTAATTTAAACTTACTTCTTTTTTTGTTTAAAATAAGTTTCATAGTTATTAAATCGAAAATTTTGGCTAGATATCCCAAACACTACCATTATTGACGTTTTCCTAAGGCAACTTGAAACACTCGCCACTTCCGAACCTTCTTTGGGCTTAAACAAGATCTTTAACTCCTTATCAATGTCTGAATTACCAGATTACTCTATCAGGTTTGTGATAACATAACTATTGACGTGATACATTTTATGGATATTTAGAGATATGTTTTCATTATAAGGTAATATCACATTTAGGGTCAATATATAGTTTAACAAATATGTATTATAACATAGGTCAACAATTTTTTGGGAGTTATGAGTTAACTACAGAGATCAAACCTGCCATCTAATTATATATCAAATCCGTTTGCCGTTTTTCCTAATCAAACTTAGTTAGTCAGTTATAAATATTAAAAGTGTTAGAAAAAAAGGTTAAAGAACCCAAAAAGATTCAAAAACAAAATTAAATTAATTTAATTTTTGCATATTCACAATAATTAAACTGTTAAATTTAAAATTCTAATAATATTTTCATTAAAAACCGATTATATATCGTGTCATATTTAAGTTTTGACGCGGTATTTTTATTAACTAAATGCCGATGTAAAAGCTTGATATTTTATAAAAAGGTGAAAGTATAAGTAAAGGATTTTAAAATGTTTTATTTTTTTAGGGTATATTTAGATCTGTGAATTTGGTCAATATAAGCTCATTTTTCGTTATAGACTGATCTAAGGAGCCAAAGATGGAAGAAACTAACAAAAACAAAAAATATATATGAGATTAGGCCATCATGGGGATGCATTCTTTTATGTTTTTATATAATTCACGTTTTTGACATAAATATTTGTTGGCCTGTGTAATTATCATATTTAATTTAAGTTAAGCATGAAATTTTAACCAAAGCATGTCTCTCTTATTATGAATCTCAACACTTTAGAATTTTAGCCGACATTTTAAGAAATTTGACACACTTTTTAGGATATTACTACTCTATTGCATATATAAAAATTAAATTAGTCGAACCATTATTAAACCTGAACTTGTCATTTACTCTGTATATTAAAACTTTTTGTTTTTTATTTATATTATAGACGATTGCTTACACTTTTGGATTCAATTTTTTTATTAAATCGATCTGATCCTTCGTACCTTTCAATTTTTGCCGATATGCCTAAATTGGAACAAATCAAGGTTGTTTCAACGGTACATCAACGCATAAATGAGGTCTCCGTGAGGACTGACCTTGTTGGGGATAAGGTTCCGGGCTCAGATGCCCTTCAAGCCCTACAAACTTACGAAAATAATGAGGTTACAGCTGAAGATACTTTACAAAGTTGGTTTTAAGTTTTTTTTTGTCTTTTTTTACTTAAATGTATATTTTTTGTTTATTATTATAGTAAATTTTATTACCTTTCGTATGTTATATTTGTTAAATATCCAATATTAATTACATTTAGATTTAGAAAAGAAGTAAGTTTATATGACTTTCTCTTAATACTTTATTTTAAAGAGACCTAATTCAGAGATTTAAAAATTTAAAATCAAAAAGTTTTATTTAGATCAATATTTTTTGTATATAATTTTTCATTCGTTTTTTGGTTATACAATTTATGGCCTTTCTTGAACATAAAAATTAATAAAAATATCAATGACGTTTTTTGTGGCATTAGAAATTATAAAGATATAAAAAGTATATTATTTTGTTTAAATAATTTAAATAAAAACATCAAAAAACAAAAAAAAGTTCAAAGCAAGAAATTTTTTATTTTTAGCCTAAATAGATTTTTTAACGTCTCCGGCCAAATTTTTTTTTTGAACTTAATGGAATTTTACATAAAATCATAAAAGGTAACATTTGGAGAGTTAAACTTACGAATATTTTAAAAAATATTAGGGCAATTGAAAACAAAATTTTTAGTAATCATATTAGATCTGTAGCAATATCAAACAATTAGAAGTTGTGGCTAAGAATTATCTTTTAATCTGATAATAATGGGTGGGAAATATAGTTTAAAACATTTTATTAAATATAATTAGTTGAAAATTTAATTAAGGACGTTTATTTAGTCAACGGTTATTGTTTAAAGTTTCATTTTTGGTATTTTTGTGAAAATTTATTAATAAGTCTAGCGGAAATACCGGATTAAAAAAATTGGGCTTAATGGTTATTTAAATTGTGCTTAGTTTTAATTTGGGGATCTGGGTAGTTTGTAAACTACTTCATCTAAGACAAAAGTTAGAATCACTTAAAATTTTATATATATGACATTTCTAACAGCCTTAAAAGTGGACGATATCAATATGGAAGAAAACACTACCCAAACTATGGAACATACCTCAATTGACAAATTATTTGAGCTACTAAAAATGTTAAATTATACAAATTTGCAAAACCTTATGACTTCGACATCTGAATCTCATAACAAAATTGTGTTGGATAATGCAATAGATAACATAGTAAGTCTACTGGACAACCTGTCACATAATAAAGCACCGTGGCAAATTGATTTAAATATACTAAGTGGCTACTGTTTTAAAATAATGCAGTTTCTTGACCTTTTGGATCGAATATTTACTAGATGGTCCAAACAAAGACCTACAATGAAATCGGAAAAAATATTGACAGATTTCACGAAATTTGCACAATTTTTGTGCCTATATTTACAATTTTTAGATGAGATGCTGAAAAACGTAGAAATAGATTTTATATTGACGAATTCACCCCTCAACCATCAGCTTCTACGCGCTAAACGCAGCATCTTTATCTTTTTTAAAAGTTTTTCAACACCGCCCAATGCGATAGAGAAAGAAAGTTTACATGAACTAATTACTTATCTCCAACCAGCAGATACTCAAAAATTGATTGATAAATCTGAAACCTCAATATCCGATGATATGGATATTGAAAATAAGGATTCCAATAGTAGTGATTTAGTGGTGCCGTCGGGGATGAAAATAGAGAACGTCGATGATTGGAGTGTCAAAATAGTTGAATTGCTTGACAATCTTACTTTGGATGAAACTTCAAATATTCTTCCAAATGTAGAAAGTCAATTACACGAATATTTGAAATTTGTTTTAAGTTCATCCACCAACTTGGGAGACGCTCCTAATTCCAGGAATAATTGGATATCGCGGACAAACTCTCTTCAATTGCTTCTATACAAAGCTGCTCTTAAGCTTACTAAAAACCCAAAAAGGTAATTTAATTATTGAATCTTTGCGTCTTGTTTAATAATTATATGATTAAGCGACTCGATAATTCTCTAATAATTTATAACTTTTGTAACTAGATTTTTTAATAAACTAAGTAATTTTAGATTATTGTGACCTTTTTTCTAAAGTTGTGAATATGTTGGTAAAAATTAAAAGCAAATTTAGAAATGTAAAGCACAGCTTTATTTAAATGGGATTTTGATCTAGATTTGATGTCGTTTCATAACTAAAATTTATAACACAATGTTTAAATTAAAATTTTACATAAAAAAATTGGGTTATATTTAAAACAAAAAATAAAAGTTACAATACGAGCCTTTATTTGCTTTTTCTAATGAATCTATCTATCTACATATTATTATCAAACTTAATTTATTTATAACTCTTTCAGAAACTCGGAACATTCACATCTAATTGGCCTTTTGCTAGATTGGTGCTTAAAATTAAATCACGTTTGGCCGCGGCCTGACCTCAACGACTCTAAATATCCAAGCCCGCCCGTAATCGTAGAATCCTTTATCGATCTTTTCTTTAGCCGGTCCTCAAATTTGAAACATATCCATCGCATTACCACGACCAATAAAAATATAAACAGCGAAGATGATTGGAAAAGGTTTGGCGTATCAGCTGTTAGTCATGAAGCCAGCTGGTCTACCATTGCTCTAGTCCTAAACGGTTTGTTGCATCAGCCACCTTCTACAATCCAAAAAACAGATGTTTCCGTTGAAAATAAAGGAAATAATTTACCCCGGACGAGATATGACCCCGGATTGGTGCTTGATTTCGTAGCTAACTTGTTTGCCTTACCTCGGCTTTGGCAAGGGCGGGACATGAGGAGCAAAGCTAAACACGATCACGAACTTATACTCGATGTCTCGGAAGCCCAATTTACGGCCCTTCTCGATTACGTTTTCGCCGAAGCTGCTTTGAAGATGGACTCTTTAACGTACAGAGAAGGTAACTTGATCGCTATTTTTATTTTTCTACGCTCTTTTGTATTTATATTGCACAGCTTCCCTGGCTCGCTTAATCCTGAGATATTATAAATAAGATTTTAATTATGCGTTTACCTTGCAAATTTAAACATATCTGAATGATTTTTACATCAAATATACCGCGTATTTTGAATTTATTTACTTAGATTTATAAATTTAAAGGCGTACAATTAATTAAATGATTCCTATTTCATATTATTTTATATGTTTTAGACTATAGCGAAACTGAAGGCGCTTTAATAAACCGCCTCGACGCTATTATCGCCCCCAGTTTGCGCAACAAGCCTTGCCTCCTACCAAGTTTTGTTGTTTGGCTCGAGATGCGCCTACATGGCTTCTCTGTAAGAAGTAGCGAAGAAATTACGATTGCGACAACTGACGCATCTAAAGTCAACGAACGTAAGGAGACACTACAAAGACGTCGTTCTAAAATTCAGGGTCAGCTGATATATGCACAGCTGGCGTATGAAACCTACGTTCGGTTCCCGAAAACAGCATATATATATGCCACACATGCTATCAAAACAAATTATTTTGGCTCACTTATCCGTTTTTACCCATGTTTGATGGCCAATATCAAATCAAATTTTGAGTCTAGACAAAATTTTATGCCTATGGACTTTCTTTCCTTTGCATTTACAGCTAGCCCGGCAACCTTTTCCGCTGATACCCTCGTATTTAAAAGTATCAAAGATGGGCTCGTCGCTAACATAACCCTGCTGGCCATGGAAGGTGAAAGTGATCCTTTTACCTCAAACTCAACCTCCTCGAAATTGATGTCCGAAAACTCCTCTTCTTCCGTGCTTCCCGCCTCACTCACTCTGAGTAATGCACGTTCCGAGGCCGAAAGATGCCGTGATTTTTTGCTTGCCCTCGCTCGAAGCCACCCAGCCCTATTGATTCGGCACGTCCCCCTGGTGGTCACCCTCCTTCAGGGCCGAACTCACCTTCAGTTCTCGGCCTTCCTGGGCAAAGGACATTATGCCATCTGTAAAACGTTTGTAACCTTGGCCCACACCTTACAACCCTCTATATTTGTAGGAACCGACGGCGACAAAGAGTACAGAAGTAGCCTTGAAGCCTTGTTCGACATCTTTTTCCAAATGCTTGAATCCTACGCACAATTTCGCTACAAAATGGGATTCTACGTTAAACGTTGCATTTGCATGGCCCGTAACTATGTGCGCGTTAACGAGACTTGTGGTCGCGCCTACCTGCAATCTAAAATGGATATTATCAGGTGGGAAATTATAAATACTAAATGTATATTTTCATTAGTGGCTTATTTATACATATCTAATTTATTACATGCGCCTCATTATAATATATTTTTAATTTTCTTTTTTGCATAAAACAGTAATCTTGGTACCCAATATTCCGACCTTTTCACATCGACTTTTTGGAAGGCACAATTCATGCAACATACAAGCACAAAGCTCAATTTATCTCTCCTTAAAACCTCGGCCCCTCTCATAGCTTTAGACGCTGACAAACCGTCATCCCGAGCTCGCGACCTTAAATTATCCACTTTAAATTTAAATCTCGACATAAATTTAAGTGACTCCATACCAAACAATTTAGTCGATCTCTTGCCCGACATTGACTACGATCCCACGGCTTATTACACGACTACTAATAAGCCCTGGCAACAGAACACAGCCTCACACGAGTTCTCTGGATTGTCTCGACTCGAGCCCAAGGGCCAAGAACTTATCCAGAGACTCGGTTACTGGTCTTCGTCTCAGCAATCGATTGCCCCCGGTTCTACTCTGCAACTTCTTCGTCAACCTCAATCAGTATTTAGTGAAGAAGGTGTGTTTTCCTTGAACCATTTACGCCATGACTTTTAATAAAGAATCATGGTTTTGTAAAAACAGTTTTCCTTAACGCCTTGCGTCTGTATAAAAAACTTTTAGATAGTGCTAAGACTGCAAATAAGCAACTGACGAAACACATAAATCACGGCTCAGCGTATTATAATCATAATTTTGAATGTAAAAAAGAATTCGGTTAAAAATTCACAGCATATAAAAAGAAAAATTTTAAATTTTATTTTTACAATTGCCTAATGGCCCTTTTTTTATTTTTGCTCTTTATTTTAATATAAGGTTTACATAGTCGTTGGGGCCGGTTAAAGCTGCTCATCTCTTAATCTAAAAAATGTTCCGGTTTAGTCACTTGATTTTATAGTATGATATTAGCTGATTTTTAAAATTTTAGTAAACCAAATCGGTTTTTTAGTCTTTTCTACCCTTATTATGATTTCCAGGCTCAACCCGCAAACGTTGAGCTCTAATATTGAAAACTCTAAGTTATACAAAAGTCAAAAACCGCAATTTTGTGCCAATCTTTTTAATGTATATACCTTTGGTTTAAATAATTTCTCTTTTCTGCACAGATTTGCTCTCGCTCCTCTTAGAAATCCAATCGTATGCCCAGGCCCGTCCAGAAATAGTTGACCAATATGTGGTAAGGTTTTATCGTCGTATAGTTCAACTTATATATAATTTAAAACCATTATTTAATGTATACTAGTTTGTCTTTATAGTTTTTAAAAATTTGCAACACTTTGTCGAATTTTTACAAATTTTATCACAACAAATTTATACGGCCTCACATTAACTACCTTACGTTTTTAGTCTTTTTTTTTTAATTTATTTTTTAAATAACAATTTTATTTGTACCTCACAATCAAAATATACATGAAAAAGTTAGGATTCATTTTGTATTAATTCAATTGAAGAATCAAAAATTAATTTTATGGTGTTCAAATTGATTTTAAATAAAGATATGTTTTTATATTTATCTTTTTAAGTCATTTGATTGATTGTATTTATTATAATTGTTAGTACTGATTTTTTTATTTATTATAATTTATGTTTAGCATTACCTTCCGGATCTGTTAGAGTCAAAATTCGTAGTTTCTGGCAGCCCAAACCTCAAATATGTGGAATGCATCCTCGAAACAATCCTGAAAGCTTCCTCCTGGCGATACATAAGCCCCCAAGCCCTGGTCCTTTTTTATCAAAGCTACCATCGAATGCTTACTACCCCAGGGGTGGAACTAAGCCTTACTAAGTTTCTATTCAGCTACCTTCCCGAAATGTGTATTATATATCCACGTAATAAACTTATTTATATTATTGTATAGTTTTTTTTGCCTCAATAGCTTAGTGGCAAACCTTTGTCTTAGACGCAGGAGGTAGGTTGCTAGTTCGAATCAGTGCAGAGTAACTTTTTCCTTCGGAAAAATAGTATATTTGTGGAAATACTTTAAAGTTTTTGAGTGGCCTGCTTAGGCAGTAGGTCTTAAACGATATGTCTCAAAGAAGAGCCTAGGCTAAAAACCTAGGTCGCTGGCGTGCGAGCAAATCTTACTATTTAACCCACGACAATAAATATTGCTGCTCGGGTTAAAAGAGTCAAAGCCTTAACGTGTATGGCGCCCCTAAATGGGGAAAATTATGGGGGAAACCTTTGACCATTTGCTTTTTTTAGCGGAGTCGATTTATTTTACAGATTTGTTTTTTCGCAATGAAGACATTTATCACATTAAATTAAATTATAGGTTTATCCATAATTGCTATAGGTGTTTTTACTAACACTGAAAGTGTGATTTTTTCATAAAAACAGAAATTATACAACAAATTGATTATAAGAATAGCATTGAAAATAGGTTTTTATTTTTAAATTATTTGCATGCAATTCAAAAAAAACTTATCCTTCTTATTTTTTTCTTTATTAAGCCCAGTTTTCCTATTATAAATATTCAAAAGTCGAAAAATGACAAATATAACGTTTTCTAACTCGAGCCTCAAAATTAAAAAAATTTTAAAGTGTAAAGAAATTACCCAGAAGCTTTAATTCACTTTCATAAGTTAGAGAGATATCATTTAAGTGTGCTCGTAATATATTTATCATTACAAATGGTGCATTATTAGAATATAAATTCTAGATTTTTTTAAAAGGTATGTTATACTAATGTGATATTTACTTTATCTCTATCAACCATATTTTAATTTTTACTTAATTTACGTTTAGAGAATGCCTCAAAGCTATTACAATTAGCCTTTAATGCCGAAACAAAATATTCTCTCTCTATCATTAGTTATATTACAAAAGCTCTCAAAACTCAAAGGGGATGAAACACTTGCCTTTCTTGCTCTATTTTTATATATTCAAGCATTCATATTTATATTTATTTTAGTAATGTATAAGATTTATATTCAAAAAAATAGAGTAAAACTGTTATATGTATTCTTATAACGCACGTCAACAAATTATTGAGAGTTATGAGCTAACTACTGAGATCAAACTTGCCATCTTAGAGATTTTTTATTCCGAGTACCTTTTTATCTAATTAAACTTACATTGTTAGCTATAAACATTGAAAATTTTAAAAAAAATGCAAAAATAAACAAACAATATTTAAAAACAAATAAATATTGAATTATTTTTTGCATATTCACAATAAATTAAATTTCAAAATATATTGCGTCGTATTTAAGTTTGGATATTATTATCTAAATGCTAATGTAAGAGCTCATACTTAAAGGTTTTTTTTTTTCAAATTATTTGATATGATAAATATAAGTTACAACATTTGATCAAAAAAGGCCTTTTGTGTTATGGATGGATCAAAGGACCTGAAGGCGGAAGAAATTTAAAAAGATAGAGAATATATATAAAAAAACTGTATTTTGGATTAATGTTTTAACCGTGCCTTGAGGTTCTGATCCGGTCCGCCCAATACATATTTAAGGCTTGAATTGCCCAACCCTAATATCGGCTTGGTCAAAAACCTAAACTTTTACTTGGAACAATGCATATGTTGCTCGTATGTTTTAAGTCCTGAGTTAAAATTTTTTATTATAAATTATCAATCTACGGTGTTTTGGTGTAAATCTATCCGACATGGTAATATCACTTTTTAGTCTTTAACTTTATTAACGATATTCAGAAAAAATGAAAATTAGAAAAATATCAGCCTTGCCCAAATTCGTTTTAAAATAGACCCAGCCCGTTTTTTATGGCAGTGCTGACACCGGTCTCCATACATTTTTTTATTAAATTTTATTTCTGTAATGTTGAAATTGATGAAATTTTTTAATATTTACAATTTTTTTATTAATTCTTGTGGGTTGTGTCCAAAAAGTCTGAGGTGTTTAGATGGATGCGTTTAATTTAATTTTTTTTATTTTTTTGGAAAATTTAACCGTGGGATGGATCTGCCATGGAAGTTTAAACTAGATTTGAATTAAATGATGTGTCTAAGGTTCAGACATTTTACAAATATTTTGAGTTTTTTTTGACAAATTTTAGTGCGACGCGTCCGCCAAGTTGTTTAAACTAAAATTTGAAATTGATGCGTTCGAGGTATGGTTTATTTACTTTTCAAAAAATCTTGAATATTTGGCAACACCATTGGTTACGTATCTTAATGTGAATGCGTCCAAGGTTAAAATTAAAAATCATATTTTATAATTTTTGACAATCCTATGAGTTTAGCAAAGACGATGTGCCCATATTTTATTTAAAGACTCCACATTATTAAAAATTTTGAGTTTTTAGAAAATATAAGTGGTTTAAGGTTGTCGAAACTAAATTTTTGAACAACATCAATGCGTCAAGAGTTAAATTTTCAAATTTAATTATATTAAAAAATGGTTGTTTTTTATTAATAACCTGTGTGCCAGCGAATATTTTTGCAATTGAATGATTGTCCTGGTACATCATTTGGAGATAGGCTGAAAATAATTTAAGAATTGAAGTTTGCATGTAAGAATTATAAATTTAAAAATTATTAATGTAAACCTTCCCATCACATTACAGAATAATGTAAATTTTAATTGAGAAGCAAAATTATCAAAATATAAAAGAAAATGCAATGATCGAAATCTGATTGTTGAATTGAAATTTATCTAACTAAACTAATGTTTTTCAATTGGTTGACACAAAAACTTTTTTCGGTTGCTAATCACTCGCCATTTTATGAGGAGTAACAGTCGAAAAATTAATTCTAAAAAACCAACAACTGATACAAATAATACTGGTATAAATCGAAAAAGTAAAAAAGATTCTGTAACAAGACAACCAGAAAATGACGAAGAATCAAACGAGGAAAAAGAGAGTAGCCGGTCAAGTACGAAGGGAAAATCTAAGGCAGGCGACGAGGCGGAAGATGACATCTTTGAGATGGACGTAGATAGCAAGATGATCATAAATTCACCTTCCCCCACATCCCGGATTGAAAAAAAGATAGTACTTAATACGCGAACGAGGTCGCGCATCGCAGAAATCCGAAACATATGGAAAGAACGTGAATCAAGGGCATCCCAGGCTCGCGGAACAAAGCTAGGAACCCCGAGTCCGGCCCCAAAGCTCATGCTCCTTCACGGCTCTGAAACGGTATCCTCTCGCCTGAGCAGATGGGAGGAAAAGGGTGATAAAAGAGCCAATATAGCACCTTCTTACCCAAAATCATATCCGGTTGGAGCTGCCGCCCTGCCCGGAAAGCTCAAGTCTAGCGGTTTTAATGTTTTCAAAGACGCGAAAGCGTTGAATACAGATAAGCAACCAGTCAAGAAAATTACTGGTCCTCCAATGACGGCGTCCAAACCTCCAGCTGCCGCCTCGTTAGATGCATCAAATAAGCAGCAACGTTTAATAAAGACGCCGGTAAAAGGTCTTCAACAAATCGCCGAACCCGAAATTGAAGATGCATTACCGGTCAAAACCGAGAAAAAACCTCAGCCTCTTAATTTAGCCAGAATGGGGGCAGTCCGCTTGCCCATGATTCGGCCGGGAATTAGACCTCCAGGGGGTGTGGCACTCCCCACAATGATTCCGGAGCCCAAAGCCACTGAACCCCCTAAGGTGTTTCCACCTGCTGGAGGGATAGGAATTCGCTTACCTGGAATGGGAAAAATGGATCAACCTGCTATCAAGAGAGCAGTCGAAACAAAGGAAGTGACGCCGCGCACGAGTGATATTATGGACTCTGCTTTTCAACTTCCACCCTCCCTTATGGCATCCATGTCGGACACATCGGCATCGGCCGCAAAGAAGAATATCCCAAAGGTGTTATTAATAAATCTATGTTTTAGTCTTCAAAATGCTTGCTCTGCTGGAAATTTAGTCAAATTGTTTCAAATTTGGATAGCTTCCTTAATTTGTAATAGATTGGCAAAAAATAAATTTTTTAGATTTTACAATGTGATAGTAATATCTCTTTTAGCGATATGAGGAAAGAGGCTACGCCTATGTTTAAGGCGTCATGCATTTTTCTCGGACCCTAAGAAATATTGGTTTCCCCTTTGAAAGACTGATTCTGAACAGAGCTAGGAATTCCCATTTTTGGGTCAAACTCATTTTTTTATTTTTCAAAATTCAGAAAAAATAAAGGGTTCTAGCTTTAATCAAGAAAATATCTATAAAATTAAAGATTTTCTTCTTATATTCTATTTATTAATAATTGCTTTTTTTATCTTGTCATAAAATTTTTTAAAAACATAAATTTGAGTTTAGTCGAAAAATGGGTTTTTTTCCAGCTCTGATTCTGAATCTTAACTGTTTTATAGTAGGGGATATTTATTAATATTCAAGTGTCTTGCCTTAAAGTATTTTAATCAAAACAGCTATTTATTTATTTAAGTAAACCTCAATTTATATATATCAAAACTAATTATAATAAGGTTTTACCAAAATATTACTATTGCTAACACCTTTGGTCCATTTGTCATTCACTTCCCAAATTAAACAAATCCAAATGTGAAAATACATACGTTGTGTTTTTAGATGTCAGCAGGTATAGCAAACATGGACAAATGGGGCGCCCTAGGTGGCGCAGTGGCCCAAATGGCTCTCAAAAAGTCAGGCAAGCAAGAACCTGTCGAATCCATCCCGCCTCCTCCTCCAAAAGTTCCTTCGAAGGAAACGATTATTCAGGAGGAAGTGAGTTCCAAAGTGTCCGATATATCAATAGAGGACATTTTGGTTATCCAAAGGTCCCCGACTCCCATGACAGTGGAGGAGTTTGAGAAAGAAGACGTCCCTTTCGTGGAAGATGAAGAAGAAGTTAAACATGGTAACAAATTCCAATTATTTCTATTTAAGCAATGGCTATTTTAGAAATAATTTGATAATGTAACATCGATTACCAAAATTTAATTTAAAAAAAATAATAAAATCCCTTGATGTTAAAGTATCTTAAAACAAATCATGCCCTCCGTATAAAATATTGTGCGAAAAATATAAAATGACTTTTAAATTGTTTTGGTGCTACAAAACAGGCCATCGTTACTTCTAAGTAATTCTGCTATAAGTAGCTTTGAACATTATCTTCAATATAATATTGCAATTTTGTGTGGAACCTTTACGTTACCCTTGTTGCACGGTATAAAATAAAATTAACTCAATTCGACCCAAATTTATTTGGATTGTGGCCCATCCACAAGCCCCGTTTATTTTTCCCGTCCTTCAATTAAAATCGAAATCCACCTGGTGAACTTGTTAGACCAAAATTTTACAAAGCAAATCATAATTTTTGAAATCTAAATGGACACAAGCATCAAATAACTCAATTTTTTATTAGTTGGGCCACCAAACTTTAATTGGACCTTTCTATTATTTTAAATTATTGCCAGGTCCGTCCATAAGGGCGAATTCTTTGCGACGGCGCCTTTTAATCGCAAATTGTTCGCCTTAGGTAATGTAAATTCTTGTGTAGTTTAAATATAACAAAACTAAAATATTCTATTTTAATTTTCTTATTGCCATTGTGCCTTTTATATTTCATAGATTTAATAAACAGTTTTGGCAACTATTTGATCGATTTTAATTCAGAGATTCAAATTTGAAAGTTATACGGAAATGTTCTGTCAAACACAAGGTCGGCACGCTTTTAAAAGTGATTTAGGCAATGCCTGAGCACTTTATATTGTATTTATGATTGCCAAATTGCCAATATGTAAGGCGTCATGGGAAGCCCTATTTTTCAAAATACATAAAAAAGCAAAGCAAATAACAAAAAAAGCTGCTTTAAAAGGCCATTATTGGTCTTACAAGCGTTTTAAATTGACCCCTTAATAAAGATTAAAGGTACGGGTTTAGAAATTTTATAAGAGCGAGCCATATTGGTGACACAAACTAAATACGACAAAATTTTGATCAATCAACCAATATAAAATAAGATTGTTTATCAAAACCCAAGCAAGCCCTCGCCCATCCCTTACAGTTGTCACAAAACCTAAGTAAGTGTCCTTAAGCTCACGATTAGAATATTCCATTGGTGTTTGTCGTAGCGTCGGGCTTAGCCCATTTTTGAATGATACATTTTAGGGCTGTAAACTAAAATTTAATTTTTGAATTAAAAAGATTAAATCTACCATAGATTAGGCGGCAAAAATATTGTGACACGTCTAGTTATGATAGTAAATATAATTTTGCTTAACAGACGCCATAGGGCAAAATTCGTGAACATATGTTTCTATTATTATCCATTTTAGATCAATCCGAAACAGAACGTAGAGGCTCCGACGACTCTGGAGGTATATTTATATTTGTAAATTTATTCTATTGGCACAATCGTGAATTTTAAGGAAACATAAAAGAATTTATCTGATGGATATATCGTTTTTCTTAGTTTCTTCCGGCTCCTTACATCTATCCATATCGAAATAACCTTTTTTGATTTAATTGACAGATCGAGAATACGCTATAAAGAAAAATTTTAAGAATTTTTTTTTCATATAAAAATCCCTTGTAACTTATGTTTATCATCTTAATGAGACATATATTTTTTTAAGTATATCAAGCTTACATCAGCATTGAGATAATACAAAATATTTCGCATCCAAACTTAAATACGGCACAATAAATTATCGGTTTTTAATAAAAGTTTTATTTGAAGTTTGAATTTAACATTAGCTGTTGTAAATATGCAAAAAAAAAATTCAATTTATTTTTGTTTTTGAATATTTTTTTTGGCATTGTTTATAAAATTTCCAATGTTTATAACTGAACAACTAAGTTTGATTAAAATCGGTACGAATTTAATCCCTAATATGGCATATTCGAACTTCGTGGTTAGCTCATAACTCTCAAAATTTGTTGACCTGTGTAATAAATAATTGGGCAGGCCTAACAATTTAACGCTCTCAAGTCAATTTTTCTAAACTTGTACAACGCTAAATTATAAAAACAACCAAATCTTTGTTAAAAAGCACGTTCAACATGGACTTTTATTTTTGGTTCCTATGTTTTGGTACATTAAAAAAATTACAAATTCGTTTATTTCCAACAAAACACCATCATTAAAATGTATTTAAAATTACCAAAAATTGTATAAAATTTTTTAGATTCTTATATCAGACATAATGCTTAAAAATACATTTGGCAATTTTTTTTGAATATGAGGTTTTTTAAAAATAAAATATAAAATTAGTTCTAAACGTGGCCATCGAATAATTTGTATTTATGTATTATTTTATACATATTAATTCTCAGAAAGCTTGGTTTTTTTTATTTAACATAGAAAAAGAAAGAAATTTATTTTAAAATAAATATGTTAAGCATACTCCTACACCCAAAATACATTATAATCCGAAAAGCCATTTGTTAGAGAGGAGGTTTTAAATTAAATAATAATTCCACCATTTTTAAGAGAAAACATTTATAGTGTTTTAGGGAGTTAACTTAACCGGGTTGCCCGGTCAAAGTAAAAGAAATTAGCTAATTTTGAACTGAATCTTTGACAGATACATTGCCAGCCATAGAATTGCATTCGTTCCTGGAGGCGAAGATGAAGCCTAAACCGCAGCACAGGAGACCAGCATCTAGGAGAAAGTAGACAAACCTTCACATCTCACAACTACTTGCATTGTTTTGATTCATAATGATTTTTATACTTGTGCATGTATAATTGAAAATGTATACTTATACGGGACATTATTTTTAAATTGGGTGCAAGCTCACTTAATCGTGCCAATTTAAAGTTTTTTAACAGATTAGCTTGTATATATAAAAACAACAGAAAAAATTTGGCGACTATCTTTTGGATTGGTTTTTTTGTTTTTGGTGAAAAAATTTAAATTTTTTCTATTTTTTTTTTTTTTGGGGTAAAGTTAGTTTTTTTATTTTTTGGGGGTTTTGGGGTTTATATAAAAATGAGGGAAAAAAAAAAAATATAAATATATTTTTAAAAAAAAAAATTTTAAGAAGGGTTTTTTTTTTTTTAAAGGGTTATCAATCAATATATTTGTTTTGTATCATTTTTTGACATTTTTTTCAAAATTCTAAAGTTTATGGCTGGCTTACTAAGTTTAATAAAAAAATTAATTAAAAATATTTATACCTATGAATAGTAAGTTTGGTCTCTAAATAAAGCTGTTATACCACATAAAATTATCGATTCAATCAAATGTAATAAAAAGTGTAAAGCGCGCATTCCAAAACACGTGCAAATGTTTTTAAAAAAGATTATAGTTTGATGTATTTATATATGAGACAAAAAAATAGTTAAAAGTCGTTTAATATAATTTAACAAAAATTTAAAGAATCTAATTAGTATTTTATTATACGTTTAAATATATGAGTTAAAGCCAAAAATCATTTATTTTTGGCTAATCAGTGTTATTTTACATAATTTAACAGAATAAAACAGCATTATATATTTGAAGCTTGTTAAAAAAACCAACTTATTTGAGTGTTCTAAAATTTGATTTTTGATATTAGCCCAAATCCGTTTTCCAATGCACGCTTTTTTTTAGCAAAATCATAAATACCGTTATAATTTAGGTTAAAAAATGAAGTAAAACAATATTTTTAAGCATATAAGCTTTATTAGTATAAAATGGTAAAAAATTTTCATTCAATTTGATACAAAATATTAATAGTATTAACATGTTTCATTTAGATATACCCGCAAAAGCGCAGCTAAGAGTTATAACTTTAAGCTTAAATAACGAGACTTTAAGAGACTTTAATCTAAATCTGTGCCTATACTTAAATTAGCCAAGAAAAAGATTTAAAAAATAAGCGATAAAGATAGGAATTGAATTTAAATTTGTTGTATAAGGTCCTTGATTTGATAAAATATATTAAGTTTGGACTTAAACTTAAACAATATGTTCATATTTTAGCTGCAAATATATCACAATTAAGTTTTTAAAAAAGGAATAACTTCATTGATGGAGGTTAGGTTTAATTATTTCACAGATTTAAAAATTTAAAATAAAGAAATAGTAGAACTCCTACCATTAACATTATGCAAAGGGCTAAAAATAACGGAATTTGTGCAGTTTTCGTTTGTATTTACGGAGGCAGCCCATTCGTACCAGACATTTGTCTTATTTCGGCATCTCCAAATGTCTAGAGTTATATTTTGAGGAGTTGTTTGTTGCTTTTGTGAATCTCGTCGTTTTTTAACAAACATCGGGGTCTATATAGTCAATTTGTTAGAATTATATATAATTAACTATTTAACAAAAATTTAAGGCACGCAAAGTAATCAAATTAAGGCTATTAACATTCGAATAGTGTACCGTTCGGGTCATATTTTGTAAGCCTGCTGCTTTTCAAATTTTATATAAAAAAGTGCTAATAATAAGCCAATAACTAAGAGTTTAATTATAACAATATTTAAACTTTAAATAATAATTTATTTTTAATCTTGGTAAATTTGCTGTATAGATGTCTAGACGCAAAACATTTATAATTTAAATGTGGATCTAAGGGCTTAATGTTTATAGATTCAATTTATTCTTTCAGGTGTAATATCAAAATTTGAGCCATCTAGTAATGTACCAACAATGTCGCAAAAAGTAAATTTTTAAATATTTTGTCAATTTTTCGACTCTCTCTTAAAACAACTGAAGAAAAGCGTATTGTAAGATAGTTTACAGCATTTTTATAATTTCACAAAACTTTCATAAATTTTTGTAATGTAAAAAATAAAATATAATGTGAATTATATAACAAACGATAGCAAACTCATACATTTTATGGACAAATTATAGTGCAAAATATTATGTGATAATTTTTTATTTTTTATTTAGAAATTAAAAAAGCTGGGTCAAAAGAATTAATGATGATTTTTAAAAGAGTAAAAATTATACGGAAAAAAATATTTGTAAAATTACTAACTAACTAAAATTACATAAAGATTTTAAAATTAACACATTTTTATTTATCATAATTATTCCTTGCAATAAAAAAATGTAAAATAAAAATATACTTTGATTGGGAAATATATTGAGAACCAACTAAACATATTTTCAGTATGTGTTTTTGGTAGAGTACCTATATGCAGGTTAATATAAAAATTAATAAATAAGTTGGATTAATGTTATAAAATTTATTTTATATACATTTTCCTCGATTCATTACCTTAAAAATTAAAGCTTGATTTAAATCTTATCCAAAATTTTAATATCGAACTTTAGATGAAATAGGACACAGGCACAAAGTTTTAAAGTCTGTTCTGAGTATAAAAATTATGGATTTTTCTAGCGGTTACAAAAACAAGTAATAACCTTCAGAAAAAATTATTTTGGTAAAACAAAATTGTGCATAGCCCCGACTAAATTTCATCAAAAAATATCTTAAAAAATATCCGTTTGGGCTTAATCTTAAAACTCAAATTTTTAAAATTTCTTTTGAAAAAAAAAATAGAGTTTTATTAAACGTGTCCTCATATATTATATTTTGATTGGGCATACTTAATAAAACATGTTTATAAAGAGTGGCCTCGAAATATCCTACGAAGCCGTGAAGGTAGGCGTCAACTTGGAGATTTGAATCAAATGTAAGCCTTTTCGTTTGCTTAGACAAAAGATTTTCAATGTTGTCATTGTGAGCAGTCTTTTGAGCATCATTTTTGGTTTTATTGTAAGGATGTTTGAACGTGAACACGGGCTGAGGGGTTGAAAGGGACATGGCGCGACAAACGTTAACTACGAACGGCATCTCGTAATGCGAATAGGTTTGAGCGGTGTTTGTCTGAAAACCACGATGAGATAATAAATCAAAATTCGTGTGTTTTGTAACAATTTTTAATAACGAGTTTATGAATTAATAAATTTTAAATATTTTAATCTCGTTTTATTATACAAAAAAATCAATTTTGTTTATTAGCCATATTTTACATGAACAATAAACTTTTAAAAATTATATAAATGACTTTTAAAAGTTGTGGGAGATTGAGTTTAGACATATTCATTTAAAAGTTTTCATATTTTTAGACAGCCTTATTCAAATAAATTAAGAGCGTGTTTGTTACGAAATGGCTATTATTTAACTGTCTAACAATAAACTTATCAGGATAAAGATACTTAATTGACGCTTCCTGGAGCCATTTAGCCAAAGCAAGAGCTAATTAAAGTTATTTTCTGTTTGATAACCTCCGCCGGAGGCCTTTAAAAAATTTTTTTTATAAAATAAATTTAATTATACCCTATAAATAGGCTGATGCACTAAAAAATATTAATTCTAATTTTTAAATTTGTTTTTTTCCACATAAATATTTTACACATAATAAATTTAATTGCTTCAATAAAATTATATCCTGCGTTCAACTATCAGTATATTTTGATATAACAAAATAGGGTTTTAAAGGTTAGGAGAAGTAAAATTGCTATGCGGCAAAGTCCATGATCCGTTACAATATAAAGTAAGTACTTTTTAAATTAATATAATACGGCATACAATATCAACCCTGACAAAAAAAGGCCAGTGTGACACACCTGTAAAATAGATTAAGCTAGCCCTTCAAAAAAGAGGCACAGCCGACATGGCACAGCCTTTTTTAGCCTTGCCAGGTATGACTCCCTATGGACCATGAATAGTTCAAATCTAAAAACATTATCAGATGGTAGTGCATATAATTTCATCATTTGATATACTGTATAGTGTGAGTTATCATCATGTAAATACATAAAAGCAAATTTCTTAATATTATAAAATATGCGTAATAAAGCAAAATTAACACGTATGGATAACAAATCATTTAGATCGGCGAAAAAAAATTTATTCATGATTTGTATAATAAAAATGTAAAATAGAAGAATTACTTTTGCATTGTAATCGGTATGGTCCAACGTATGGACTTGTGAATGAAGTTTCCAGGACATGACGGGCTCTATGAAAGAGGTGTATTCTTGGGGTATGGATACCCCAGTCTTTTCTGTTACAAAAAAAAGGACAGATAAAGATTAAAATAGAATTCAAATAATTGAATAAATCAAAAAAACTAATCAATTGCAAAGTAAATATCAGATGGTAGTGCATGATATATCATCATTTGAGAAATACTGTCTAGTGAGTTTTCATCATATATAATTAAACAGATACATAATTAAAAAATAAAGTAAAGTTAGAAACAGCTTAGTTTATGAATTTAAGAAATTGTGTCACGTAGAAATATGTTAATGTAAAGAAATACCAATTTGGGCAGGAGACAACGTTACAATATTATCAAATTAAAAACAATTTTTTAAAACACTTTTGCAATTTGTAAATGAATTTTTTTTATTAAAGATTGTCTAAAATGATCGTTAATAGTATTAATACACAATTAAAATACATATTTTAATTAAATAAATGCAATATAAACAGACTATAAAAAAGAATGCAAAAATTTTTTTGAACGTTGCAAATGTCAGATGATAAAGACAAGTTAAAAAAATCTAACAAGTAAATAAATAACCCTTTAAATATTGCTGAGCCCCGTACAAACACTCGGGGCTTAGTTCGTTGTCACCGAAAGAGCCTAGCAGTTCGCTAATCATGATATCGGCGCAGTTTTTGAGTTCTATTTCACGTTTGAAGGATGATTTCGAATTTTTGTGGAAATATGCGGATGAAATAATAGTAGGTCTGCTAGACTCTAGTTTTGGATTTGAGTATTCACTTTTATAGTTTTTATTATCTCCGGACGATTTTAAACTTATGGGTAGTTGAGGGTCTTCAATATTTATATGGGTTGGTAGATATCGCATATCTCCATGTATGAGCGTTATAGGCAGGTCAGCCCATCTCATTGCTAATTTATTTTTGAGTCTAAATGCAAGAAATGTTATTTTAAAGCATTAAAAAATAATAAAACTTGTCTAATAAAATTAAAAAGTAAAATAAAATTTTGAAATGACATGATTCGAATATCAAATTAAAGGCACAAATACAAAAACTTGCAAAAAATCACAAGATTTAATACATTAAATTATTTTTAATCGAATCAAAACAATTTAAAGAGAAAAATTACACAATAAAACTAAAAGGATTTTTTTCTACGGCCAATATTTGGATGTTACGATTGGCTCTTTGAGCGGCGTTGAAAGAAGCAATTATAAGAGGTCCCCTTCCAGCACCGACGACCATTAAAAGGCTATATGAGGCAAATAGTATAAAAATAATACAAGATACACTTTGTACTTTCAATCAATCTATCTAAAACAATGTCAGTCAAAAAATGTGAAATTAAAAAAATAAAATTTGTTAAATAAATTCTATTTTTATGAGATAATTAAATAATATTTTAGAGGTTTTAAAGGAACTTGTTTTATTAATTCAATTAAAAACACTTAAAAGATAGTTTTATTAAGGAGTATAACGTTACTACCGAAAAAAATTGTTGCCATTTTGCCCAATTTTATAATTGGTATGGTTTTTTACGTTTATTTCATTAATTCAAAAAATTCAATCAAAAATATTAATCAACATGAAGAGTCTTCTTCCATATATTAGCACCTATGAAGGAGTTTACAATTTACATCTTAAAAATAAAAGCTCACATTGATAATTTTTGGACAAATATTTATATTCAGAACACGCTTTAAAATTTTAACAACGCTCTTTAATTATTGTCGAATGTTACTGGGTTTTTTTGATGCTATTAGATTACAAGATAGTTCAAGTGCCAAATTATAAAACATTTTAAATCTTTATTAGTAGTGCATGTATAATTTAAAAGCATATTTAGTTGTCCAAATTAAAAAAGTTAAAAATTTTTATATATAAACTAGAGTGTATTAAATTTAAAATTCAGCTAACTACATGGATATTAAGAATAGCTTAAATTTTTTTATAAAAAGTATTAACTATATGCTAAATACTAATTTTATTTTAAAGTTAATAGTTGTTAAACTTGGCATCTCTGTATTTAAACGTTGGCCATGACAGAATAAAATATAAAAAGCAATCTTAAATCTTACAGCTTACAAGAGATGTTTCGCATAAAATTAAAGAAATAGTCTTGGAAGTTTAATTAATTTTATTAAATTTTTCTCGGCCTAAAAGGGCAATTTAATATAGATTGATCCAGTTTTAAACCCAATTGAAAAAAACTATAACCTTTCAAAATTCAGCATATATTGGACCATAACACTTTAACGTATCAAGATAAAATTATAAAAAATATCAAAATTTTGCAAAATAAATAATCTAGACAAAAAAAACAACAGAAGATGATTTCAAAAATCAATGAATGTATGTTAAATTATTAAGTAAAGAAGCATTATACTAGTTTTGTCCTATTTTTTAAACAATTAACTTAAATAGCTATGGTTTGCTCCAATAACATGCAAAAACAATATACATCATCATAAATTACACAGGTCAACAATTTTTTGAGAGTTATGAGTTAATACAGAGATCAAACCAGACATCTTATTCAAATCGGTTTACCGTTTTTTCTAATCAAACTTAGTTAGTCAGGTATAAACATTGAATATTATAGAAAAAAGGTTAAAAAAAAACCAAAAAATTAAAAAAAAATTAAGATTTTATTTTTGCATATTTACAATATTTAAACTATTAAATTCAAACTTCAAATTATATCATTAATATATTATGTCGTATTTAAGTTTGGATGCAAAATATTTTGTGTTATCTAAGTGCCGATGTAAGAGCTTGATATATTAATAAATTATTTTTCATTATTTGTAATTAAAAATATAAGTTACAAATTTTTATATGCAAAAATAATTTAATTACATCTTTTTAGGATATATTTGGATCTGTCAATTTAGTCAAAAAAAGCCATTTTTGTTAAGGCAGATTTAAGTAGCCAAAGACGGAAAAAATTAAAAAAACGAAAAATATCTATGAGATAAGGTTTTCATTGCATTCTTTTATGTTTTCATAAAAATTCACGTTTCTGACATTGATATTTGTTGACCTGTTTTATAAATAACAAAGGCTGTAATGATAAAGCGTTTACGTCGTAGAGCTATTTCTATAGAGAATACAAAAGGTTTCAATTTTCTCTCTCCTTATTACGTTTTGGATACAATAAAGGGCAATTAGACAAAAAAGGGATGACTTTAATTCATATATCAACCAAGGCTCAAAATTTTGCCAACTGAATGAAGCATCCATAATAATTTACAAAAGCATTTTTCAAACATTAAGTATCACAAAAGGTTATGCAATTGTTTCTAAAAAAAGGGCCAAGATAATACTGTACAATTCATAATTTTTATTGAATCTGAGGTAAACAAATATGCAATATGTTGTTCAATAAAAATAATGTAAAAAAACCTAACGTGGTCCGGGTCATCTGATTTACTCGGTGATGTGTCCAGAAGGCAATAATAAATAGCCTGATATAATGTGAACGAAAATCAAAAATATAATAGAACTATGTAAAACAATAAACCAAATAAAACGAAAATTTCATATTTCAAAAAAACTAAAAATTTTATGAAGAGACCCCTAAAAATATTTCCTCTGTTCCAGCAAAAGCTTAATCAAAAATTATGATTTATCTCTAAAAATAAATTTTACTTTTCATTTGAATAAAATGATTCTATTTTTTAAATCTATTAACCATCTGTTTTGCCCCCTTAAATTCAAAATCTAAAAAACTTCTGCTATGGTTTAGCTCAAATATTTAAGCATTATATGGGTAATAATTTTGCTATTAACATATAACTAAACAGTACCTCTTCGTATTGGGCATATTTTTGATCGTCCAATTCAAAAGTCTCATATGTATACGAATCCAAATGGTCGCTTAAGGGCTAAATAAAAATAGGTTTACACTTAATAATTATATTTTGTAACATTCACATATATCAAAAAGCTTGACGAAACTATAATATTAGGTTTTTTTTTCAATTTAAAAATTTTGTTTCCTAACTTAAGGCATTTTTACAGGAAGCTGTCAGTTTTTAAAATTAAAAAAGTTCGTTAGATATTTTAAAAAATATTTAAAAATTTATAAAACACCCAGTGTTAAACACTGGCTATTGTAGCATTTTTTATTTGAAACTAATTTTGCAAATACCACTTAAAATAGTAATTTTGAATAAATAAAATTTTATAATATTTCAAGTTTTAATTGAGCAAAGTATATAGTTTAAGTTATAAATATGGCATAAAACAATCTTTAAATAATATTTTGTCGTTTTGAGCGAAAACCCCGTAAAAAAACTATACTTGCAAAGGAAATTGCAACACATCTTCGTAACTTCCATTCATTTTAAGGTCTGGATGGTTATTTTCGTATATCTGTTCCAAAAAAAAAATTTGGTAAAACATTTGATAAACAAAACGATATCTTTATACAAATTAATATAATATGCAAAGCATTTTTAAAAACAATCATATTTATATATGATAATCAATTCCAAGATAATATATAAAACTAACTTTTCTCAGGTGGGATAAATATTCTAAATGAATGTTTATGGGTTCTTCAAGAGATTTTGCCCTTAGTATGATTAATGGGTTAATCTGTCAACATGTAAACATAAACGAATAAAAATATAGATAAATACAACCAGAGATAGAAAAGCCTCATTTATGGGACATACTCATTGTTATTTTTCAAAATTGGAAAATAAACGGTTTAAGCTTTAACCAAAAAAATAATTATAAAATTTAAGACTCCTTATATTCTGTATTTATTAATAATTGATTTTTCATCTGTTATAATTTATTTAAATTAATAAAAAATTGAGTTTAGTCGAAAAATGGGGTTTTTCCCAGCTCTGGTTTAATTGTCATTAAATTTTTTTATAAAAAAAAGTTTGAGATCCAAAAAATGGGGTTTTTCTCAGTTCTGGATTAGATATCTGACAAAATAGTTCCCTTAAAAGACGTTAAAATATTATATTACTCAATAACAAGGATAAAATTTGTACTTTAAATAGGGTTTGAAAAATGTTTCGATGTGCTTTGGTCAGGATTGGATACCCTAATTTATTTGTCACAAAAAGATCAGTTGGCACAATAACGTATTTCAAAGGCTCTGTGATCCATCGCTGGACATGTTCAAGTGCATTTTCTGGTAAATCAGCTGTTAAAGTTAGGGCTAATTGTAGTCTGCTATTGTTAATGCCACAGCTGTTAGCATTAGTGCTACCCGGAGAAACGCTTTCAAGACAAAGCTCCATGAGCATACCATGCATTTGATTCCAGCTAGGAATAAAATATAATGTCTTAACAATAAATGTTAGATAAATGAATTTCATTAAATCATAAAAAAATTGTATCTCAAATGGCCTAATCTCATAAATATTTTTTTAAGTTCACTTTTGGCACCTTAGATCACTCCTATCAAAAAATGGTCTTTTTAACTAATTATGCAACCTTGAAAAAATCTTTTAATAAAAATAATTAAGAATCTTTTTTTTTCATATAAAAATATTATAAAAATACCTTTTAACTTATATTTACCATTTTAAATAATGAAAAATAAAACTTTTAGTATATCAAGCTCTTTAAATCAGTATTTAGATAATACAGAGTATCTTGCATCCAAAGTTGAATACAACACGCATGTTTTTAAAAATATTGATGTTTGAATTGCAAAATAAATTTCAATTTTGTTTTTAAATCATTTTTGTTTTTTTTGAAATTCTAGCTGACTATAAGTTTCATTAAAAAAGGTAAACAAATTTAAAAATTCCTAAAATGGCAGGTTAGATTTCTGTGGTTAGCTCATAACTCTCGAAAATTTACCTGTGTAATAATGATTGATGTTTGTATGAGAGTCAATAATTGAATAAAAAAAAATCAAGAACATTTTATGTGATTATCATAGAATAAATAATATATAAAATAGTTTTAATATAAAGATTAATATAAATCAAATTAAAAATCTTAAAATTAAGTATATGAAAACAATTAACATTATTATATATTAAATTCTAAATGATTATTTTTTAGAGAAGTATGTCAGAAAAAACTTAAAAATGTTACAAATACTTTAAAAAAATAAATATTCTTATCTAAAAATAATGGGTAACAAATTTTATTAATAGGTAGATATCGATTATACCATGCATGGGCAATTAAAAAACTTAAGTTACTCAATTTTAATGTTATATTAGGGCACCAAATTAAGTTTTTTTTTTGTAATTTATTTAAAAAATTTTTTGTAAAAAAAAAAAAATTTTAAAAATTAAATTTGGTTTGGGGAAAAATTTTTTAAAAAAAAATTTTTTAAAATTTTTTAAAAAAAAAAAATTTAAATTTTATAAGAATAGTTCAAAGTATTTAAGTTTATTAGTCTCAGGGATGCAAAAATGTCATTTATCATTATTTTGAAGCAATGTTTCTAGCAGACTTAAAAATCAATTAAAAAAATGGAAAATATAAATGATGAAACCCATAATTATCTTGATCTTATAAAACAGTTTACACAATTTTTTCAACAATATTTCAATATTAAATGTAAAAAATGTACATGAAAAGGCCAAAAAAAATTAATTTTTAATATAAACACCTATTACAAAATGAATACAATAAATTATATCAAAACATATCTATTTAAATCAAAAAAAAGTATGAGATTGCTTTGCTTTACAATTTTATTCATAAATCAAAAAAAAACTTCAACATCATTTTAGGTATACGAATACAACAAATGAATTTTTAAACAAAATTTTAATCAACTTTTATAGTTTAAAACATTGTTAAGAAAATATAAAAAAATAAATAATACATCATCCAAGTATGATCATCATCTTTAAAATTAGAATTATGCAAAACATCTCCATTGATTAATGATGAATTACAAGTCATAGGAAGTTCAAGAATTACCTAAGATACGATAATAAGCTTGCAATGTCAAATGATTATTAAATAAAATATATAAAACTTGCAGATGACTGAGATCAGAATACATAATTTGATTTAATTGCTGAGAAAAGTTAACATGATCATGGCTATATTGTTCATATGATATTAACACAGCAGGGTAACCAAGAAATTGTGCATGTTGCAAATCAAAAACAGATTCCTTAATTATAACTATCTAATATTTGATTACTTTGTATTCCACAGTCTCATCATGTCTTAATAATTTAGCAAGTGCACATCTGTTGTGTTCTGAACTATTATAATTTATTTATAAACCTAGACTGTTACCACCTTCCGATTTTTCCTTCTTAAAATCCTCGTAGAGTGCACTTGTTTTACCAACATTTTCAACAACAAAATCAAATCTTTAATAAAAACAATGTATAAATACTTTTTTAAGAGTGGCTCGTTCTCATGCTTGGATTCAGGAACATTTAAAATTTCAATACCACAGTAAAACGACATGTATCAAAAATACCGAAATTTAATTTTCGATTATGTCGTCAAATACCGCGTTGCTCAAAAAACGAAATAAGGAAGAAATTTTAAATGCGAATGTTCAAAGTTTGGAATTTACAAATGAAAAGGATAAAGAAACGTTTATTGCTATCAAAACCCAAATATTCGACAATATAAATGCAATGTCAAAGTCATATCGTAAAAAGCTTATAAATAGATTGATTTTTTTAAGCCACAAAAAGGAAAAAAGGTTTTATATTTTGGTAATAAATAAAATAAAAATTAATTATTTAATGTAAAAAATTACAATGATTAATTTATAATTTAATACTTTTTTTCTTTTTTGAAATAATAAATTTTAATAAATATTTAAATTATCAACTAAATTTATTTTGTTTATTTGAATAGAATGAATGAAAAAGAAAAGCGTAAAGTAAAGGAGAAAAATTCTTCATGTAATAGGAAAAAATTAAAAAGCAATTTACCTTCTTTAGATGCTTCTAAGATAGTTGTTGATTTTAGCTCATACAATCTTATGAGTCCTCAAGTTATATTTATTTTTAAAATTCATATATTGAGCAATATATAATAGTGTTATCATACTCTATCAAATAATTATTTAATTTAAAATAATATCTTATATATATTAATTAGGAAATTGATAAATGCTTGAAACAATTACAAAGGTGTTATGCTATAAATAGAAGAATGCTTCAGCCAATTAATTTATTTGCCACAAGTTTTGATGAGGATTTGTCAGAAAAATTGAAGAAATCTGCAAATTTTAGTAAATGGAATGTTGGTATATATTATAACCTCTACAATGTTACAGTTAAAATTTAATACGGTCCATTTTTTGGAATTATTTGATAAAGAGGACATAGTGTACCTCACAAGTGATTCTGAATATGAATTAGAAAATGTTGATCCCACAAAAATTTATATAATTGGTGGCTTAGTTGACCATAATCGTAATAAAGGACATTGTTATGAGTATATCTCTCTAATATCTTTTTTTCTTAAATGATTTGATCTATATATTTGTATATTTAATTAATCATTTAAGTGTATTTTATGTCTTATTTCCTAATTCATTAATATATTGCATCTAGATTATCAAAAAAATTGAACCTGAATAGTGCCCGTTTGCCCCTGGATAAATATTTAGACATGAAAACAACTAAAGTTTTAACAATAACTCATGTATTTGACATATTAACAACATATCTTAAAATGCAAGATTGGGTTGCCACCTTTCAAAAAGTCATACCCAAAGTAATTTATTAATAATATTTGTTTTGATTTGTTTTCCATAACTTTTATATTTAATTTATTATTTCTTTTTATTTATTGTCTAGCGTAAAGATGCAACCATAAAGCTTTAGAACATGTTTAATTGGATTTATGGATTCTAAAAAATTTCTTTATAATAAATAATTATCTGTTTCATATATGTGTGATTAGTTTAAAAAAAAGCCAGTATATGTTTGTAATCTTTTTAATTATAGATAAAACATTTTTATTGATTGTTAGGACTAACTTCATATCAGAATTAAACACCATATAATCATAATAGGTGTTAAATTGTTTTTTCTAGGCAACCAAGTGTCCTAGCTTAGTCAATAATAGTCTCCACCAATGATATTTTTTATTTATTGCCTATCTGCAAACAACCTACATGACCCACTTGCCAAATCACCATTAATTTTTGAAAAAATTTTTAAATAAAATACTCTCAATAACCGTTTAAACCGGTTATTTAAAAATTGCCCTAAATATCCATTTAAAATTATTTCATTTGATAAACTCCTAACTCGCCTTTAATGATGAACCTACCCAACAAAAGCCGCGTGATTATGTATAATGCGAGTAAACAAAGGCAAATTGTTAAAAATTAAGTGGGGTAAGGAGAAGGATTAAAGAAACAAACACTAAATTATGTTAGATTCCTAACATGCTACGATTTAGTCTCAGTGGTTTTGTGATTTTTTACATATGAGACATGGAGAATATATGCACAGATATTGTAAGAATGCATCTATCATTACTATTAGAAACTGCACTTATTTTTTTTATCAGAACAGTTAAAGTTGTTGAGGAAATATTAGTTATCAATAAATCAGTTAGCTATTATTCGTGTCTTTAGCCATGAGATATATTCATATTTTGAAAGACCTTGAGCCTACATTCTCTGTAAAATAAACATGACAAAATGATCCTATTTCAACTAGCGGATGCCATCTGAAATTCTGTTCGCTGGAAGTGAGCACAAATGACCGAAGTTGATAGTGGTTTTATTCGTAAGAATAGGGCTGCGGCTAGTGGAAAAAAACCGCACACCTTTGAATAACGCGACTAGTGTGAAATTTTTTTAGAAAATTTAAAATTTTTGTTTGGCATATCCCTAAACGACCAAAAACATTAATTCTCATTTTTAGCCGCTATGTTTTTTTTTATTTTAAAAATATTTTTTTTACAATTCTAAAAAATGTTTAGCCGCAGCCTTGGGCGCAAATGGAATGTACACATGCCAATTGAGGACAAACATCATGAGTATGTTGTTATCGACGGTCATCACTTTTGACATAAATTATGATTGTAATTTTGATATAGATGTTGGTATGGCTGCGGCTAATACTTCTTTCAAAATTGTAAAAAAAATATTTTCAGAATAAAAAAAATTTTAGCGGCTAATATCAAAAAATGAGAATTTAGGTTTTTTTCTTTTTAGAATATGCTTAAAAAATATTTTTGAAAAAAAATTTACACTAGCCGCCTCTATGTTATAAATATGTGCAATTTTTGTCAAAATTTTTTCCCAGCCGCAGTCAATATAAAATTAAATTACATTTAAAATATTTAATTTTAAATCTTCCTTCCCCTCAAATTAAAATACTAGTTAAATAAAAATATTACCATTTTTATCACATAAATTAATTACATAATTGTATCATTAATAAAAAAATTTATTGCATATAATATATCAATAATATAATCCATATGTTTGTTTATATAAACATTATTTATATAAGTCCTTAATGATTATTTATTTTAAAAAAGCAAAATTAAGTAAAAAACATAGGAATCAGTAGATTTCAAACCCCGCACCCGCACTATGCCGCCGAAGGCGGCAAAAACTTTTTTTGCAACCCCCCCCCCCCCCCCCCCCCCCCCAAGCTTTACAACTTGCTACGCCCTTAAAACACAAACAAAGAAAAATAAATTTTGTTAATATGTCAAGCTCTTATATCATTTAGACAATACAAAATATATCGCGTCCACACTTAAATACAATACGATATATTACACTGTACAACAAAATTTGGACGACTAGCATCATTTATGGCAACTATAATTTTTGATCAAGTTTTTGGCGCTGACACGAATATGAAATCAGAATTTTATCCAATGCCTCAGATTTTTAGTTATTCGGTGTTAAAGTTGAGATTTTTTAATTTTGGGGGTATTTTGGGCTTCGATATCATAAAACCTATGGCTAGTAACAAAAGTTTAAAGATGTATTTAGATTAAGGAAGCATTCATTATTAACGTAAGGGGTTTTAAATTTATTTTTTTATTTTTGTAAAATTAGTGATTTTCATCTTAAACTCCGTTTTTTGATCCTAAATAACTTAAAAGTAAATTGATAAAAATTTTATATAATAACCTTTTTTAGTTATGTTTATTAGGAATCTAAATATGCCAATAGATTTTTTGTAGAATCAATATTAAAAGAAATTTTGTGAATTTTTTTCTACATTTTGGACGCGGTTTTAAATTGGATTGGAAAAAAAACTAAACCCGGTATCGTTAAAGTTCTTTACAAAACCCTCAAAAAATCGTGGATGTTGTTTTTTTTTTGTTGTCCAGTGTTATCGGTTTTTAGTAAAAAAATTTTGAAGTTTGCATTGCATTCAACAGTTTAGTTAATGTAAATATGCAAAAATAAAATATCAATTAATTTTGTTTTTAAATCTTTTTTGGTTTTTTGACCTTTTTTTTTAAATTTTTAATAACTGACTAACCAAGTTTGAGAAAAACGGTAAACGGATATATTCCCTAAGATGGCAGGTTTGATCACTGTAGTTAATTCATAACTCTCAAAAAATTGTTGACCTGTTAATATATAATATATATATAATCTAAACTTTACAACCTGAACATGGTGCCGTGTTAATACGAACCAGGATATATTAGACCTCAGCCCCGAGTGGCAAGATAAATTATTGGATGATGATAATAATTATGAAATATTCGCGAAGCCTTATTAATTTTGAGAACGATAATCAATATTATATTCGAATGATTGTGAATCAATGGAATTCGCAAAGGTATAATTATTATGATGACTTCGCTGACGAACAAACATATGAGGAATATCAATAATTTAACGATTCTAACTGTAAATGTAATATTTTTGATGAGGCTAAACCACTTAATACAAAAATTGTTAGTATATGCTTAAGAAATGTACGAGTAGAAGATTTTGATAAAAATCGTTAAAAACTCAGTAATCCTAATGGTCAATTTAGCATTTTCGGAGCCTCAACCAATCTATTCAAATAGAATTGAGTTTGGATTAAGCTGCATTAAAATACGTTATCTTAAAGAAAGTGATGAGCCATCTAATAATGATAATAATAATAACAATAATAATAATAGTAATGAAAATCATGTTGATATTGGGGCAAGGGGCACGCGAATTATGGAAGATTAAAATAATGTGGGTGACTTGGATAATACCACCGTTGATCAACCTAAAAATGATGATGTCGATATCTATCTATGGGCACGTGCAAAGTGAGTTTTTATTTTCGTAAAATTTTCAAAATTTAAAAAAAAAAATTTATGTAATAAAACGCAAATTTTTAAAAAGTTGCCAAATTTGATATGCACATAAAATGCTTTTTCTGAAATAAAAAATTTTTGAAAAAATTTTGAAAAAAATTAAATTTTTAAAATTTTCAGAATTTTCGAAATTTTACGAAAATAAAAACTCACTTTGCACGTCCCCTATAGAAATTTTTATTCAGGTAAACAATCTCAACGATATTGGGGGCGAAGGGTATGTAAGCGATACTGATCATGACAAATAGGGTCTCTTTATTCTGAGCGAGGATGAAGAGCAAAAGCCTGAATCCAATGTTAGCAATGACGCTGGACAATTAAATCTAGACAAAAAATGTATACGATACGAAAAGAGCGAGGACGAATTGGGGCAACAAGTCATGAAGAATAAAATGGATAATTAATTGGTGAACTTAATCATCGACGACGAGCAGGAATATGATAGTGCCACTTTGGCATCGACTCAATAATTGACGATATTATTGAAGACAATACACCACCTTCGATTAATGACCATAGAAGCATTCATTTGTTGGCACTGCACACCAAAATTAAAATTATAATTTTTAATAAAGCATGTTATAAAAATGATACATGGTATATAATGAGGAGTAAAATTATGGGCGGGTAAAGAGCAGGCACGATTCTAGACCCCTTTTGGGGGGGCAGTGCCCCCCCAAAAGTTTTTGTTTGCCCCCCCAAAAATAATTGAATTTGCCCCCCCAAAAATACATTGTAATTTTATGTTTGCCCCCCCAAAAAAAATTGAATTTGCCCCCCCAAAAATACATAGTAATTTTATTTCTTCCACATAATATAATTAAATTTCCGTCAAAAATATCTAAAAAATATTTACTTTTTTTAATTGTTTTTATTCATTAATACTTCTCATCCGCAAGAGAGATCAAACTAACAGAAATATATAGAAAAATTTGATTTTACAGAAAGCTTATTTGTGAAACCAATTCATAAATCTGATGCCTAAAAAATTTTCCCAGTTAACACAATCTTTTGTTAGAATATAATCTGAAACCAAAGAACCTGATCGCACAATGCTACGATGGGGCGAACGTAATGCCCGGGAAAAAAATGGTGTTCAAGTATTTTTAAGCAAAATAGCTGGACACCATCCCTTATATTCACTGCTTTAACCACCGATTGCATCTTGTTGTAAAAGATTGTCTTATTTTAAGTGAAGGGAAAGATTTTTTTGATAATTTTTCTTCCCTTCATAAATTTTTTCAACATGATGCAATCAAGGTAGTTAGTGAATGCGGGACCATACCGGCTGTTGCCTTATTGGTGGTGTGGTCACACTACCTGCCCATTGTTTTTTTTTAAAAATTGCACAAAAATATTTAATACTCTTTTAAAAATTAAAAATAAAAAACTTTTATATCTTCAGGTCACAGGGCCGAATCGGGGTTTTTTGACCATATTTAAAATCATCTATTTATTTTTTTGTATTTAATTGAAAGATTATTTTATTGATTAAAAATAATTATAGATCAATTTCAATGCAGAACGATTTATATTTCTAAAACTTCTGATTTAATACACCATCGTTTGTTAGAAATTAAACAATTAAGAAATAAAAGTACATTTGAAGATTTATTCAAAAATTGTTTTAATGATGTAGTATTTTTTTAAATGACAATAATTTATCTATGGATAAAAGAAAAACTAAATCTAAAGATTTTTCTGATTTTTATTTATATTTTAAATATTAATGATGAAGTAAAAAGTATTTCTTTTAATATTATTAATTCATTTATATTTTGATAATAGATTTTTTACCGATAATAGTTGTTTAAAATCTTTACATTCATTCCCTTTATAAATTTGATTAACCTTTATTTTTGATATAAATAAATTAGAACCTCTTTTAAAAATAAGTAATATTGATAAAAATTCATTATCTAAAGAAATTGACGTAGCCAAAAATTTTTTAATAAGAAACTTAATAATTACAAAGATTGTGTTACTATTGATTTTGTTAAATTTTTATATGATTACAATGATGCGTTTTCTAATCTATTTAACATTTTCCCTATAAGTTTGTTAATTGGCTCTTCAACGTCGAGTTGTGAGGCCACATTTTCTTCTTAAAGGAAGAATAATAACGGCTGACAAGTAGTGATCTGCTTAAAGGTGATTTGGTTCTTTTAGAACACGAAAAACCATTAACTAGGGGCGTTTAATTTTTATGAATATTTTAATTTAATTAAAATCCTCTAAGAAAAAATAGTTGGATCAATACAATACACTGCTCATGATCAGCTAATTATTGCTTACTATTTTAACATGGTTGCAAACTTTTTTTATGCGCATTTAACGTTTATGTCCATGTTTTATTTAATTTTTTACCCTAATATTAATAACTAGTTATATATAACCAGTGTTTTTTCATATATATTCTTCCAAATTAGCATACTTATACATTTTGTTTTCATGATAATCAATTTTATTTCACTTTTCATTTTCTAAAATCCAAAGTTTAATTCATTTTTATTATTCATATATATAATATTTTTAATTTTCATGCGCAATGATGCCAAATGATAACTTACAATTAATTCAAATCTCATATTTTTAAGCAATTGATTTTAGTGAAAACAATTAATTTTAATTCACATATTTAATTTATAAACTCATTTTTTTAATTAAGAATATAATAAATTACTATTAATTTGGTAAAAAATTTTGAACATGGATTCTATTGTTGTACATGTATAATTTTTGCCGTCCGAAGGTCACGGCTAATTTTGCCGCCGAAGGCGGAAAAAAATTTTTTTCTGCCCCCCCACGAGTTTTTTTTGCCCCCCTAAAATGGAAAAGCTAGAATCGGGCCTGGTAAAGAGTTAAATAAGGTCTTGGATTTTGGCCTTAAAATTTATATATATGCCATATGATCGTGGGAAGTTTTATTGCCTCACTGATATGAGTCAAAGGAAAGAAAGCCTATTTATGCAAGGTCGCGAGTTCAACTCCTTGGCCACCATGTTAGTAATTGATATCAAATACATTAGTTAAACAGCCTGTGGCTTTAATTTTAGAATTTACTTTTTAAACTTATTTGTCTTTCAGATATTAAATGGCACTGACGCTATATACAGCTGTCCTTTTGACTATATTGATGTATTTAAAAATTTATGAAAGCTAGATTTAAAATATATTGATAAATAATAAATATTTTATACAAAACTAACCTTACACCTTGAAAATAAAATACTTTCTACTACTATATACATTACACACATTTAATAAACTAAATATTCAAACAATACCTGAGGTTGCATTTTATATTTTAATTTAATTAAAACAATATCCTTGACTTTTAACATTGAATGATAGCGTGGTGTTTATATGGACCCTAATAGAATATCTAATTTTTAAACAATTTTTTTTAGATTTTAACCAAATTTAATAGTCTTATATTATATATTTAAGATAAGTTACAATGTTTGGCTAATAATATTTTATAATTTAAAATATTTTATAATAAAAATTTCTGTCCATACAAACCCCACAGTGTTTGGCCAGCTGTTAGCATCAATCATAATGTGCCATAAAATTTAAATTCCATGTGACACCTAATTTGCATATTTTATGTATGTTGATTAAAAAATGAAAATTCCAAATTTTAAAGAATACCGCAAATTGGTGAAAAGTAATAATTTATTATACTAATTAACCTTGCCTTAAGCTACTTAATGGCTTATGCATGTGTATATTATTGAACTTACAAATTTAACTTTAATTTTATAATGAATAAATTAGGTTAAATCGTATTATATTTCATTAATAAATTAGTTTAATTTTTTTTATCAATTTTGTAGAGGTGTGTTTGAGTTCAATTTTATTTTGGATCTTGTTTTTCCAAAAACTAGTGCTAGAAGAAGTGTCAATGTAAAAATAGATTTATTTTCCTGGGCTAAAAAAGGTAAAAAATAAATAATTTTTAAATTGAAAAAATACTGCCCCCCCCCCCCCCCAATCAGAAAAAAGCCCTTTCCATAAAAAAGGGCTAATAATCCCTAAACTTGTATTATATTTTAATTATAGATTTAAAAATTAAACTATAAATACAAATAGCGTAATATTTTACAAACAAATATATTCTATATGAGCTAAAACCCCCTTTTTCTAATAAAAACAAAATAATGAGTGATAAAGTCCACAAAGCTTTTTTGTAAAATGACCCTTATTTGTTAGAAGTAAGGTTTTTTAAAACGCCTTTTTTTATGAAAGCCCAGTTTGGGTGGCTTGTAGCTCTTAAATTTGTTCTTATTCAAGCCTGCTTCAGACAGATTTTTTATAATTGTCATAAATTTTGATTTGTTAAATTATTTTGCTTTAAGAATCTTTATGCTAAATATTTTATCTTGTCTAATCAATTATATATAATTATAATTAAATATTACAAATACCAAATAGGCCTGAATCATTTAATATGTTGGTCGACCCACTGGGCCATTTTTTTATACAATTAAAAATTTAAATTTGAATTACAATTGGGCTAAAATAAATTTTTTTTATAACTTTTATTTAAGGTCATATATTTTTAATATTTATTTAATTATTTTATCTATAAAGTTTTTTTCTTGTTAAAAAATTTCATGTCTTGCCTAAAAACTAATCATTAACTTTTCTTGCAGGGACAAAAAATATGAATTAGATTACTCTTCTAAAAAAATTTTTTGATTCGAAAAATCTATGTAATTAAATGTAAATTGCCCTTAAAGATAAAACTAATATCATTAATAATTTTTGTATGATAACATTTTTTGAAAATTTGTAAAGCACCATTATTTGTGCTGTAAGAGGACAAATGTAATATAACTTTGTTGAGCCATTCTTTTACATGTAGTAATTTTGAAAAAGAAATTTCAATTATATAAAAAAATATTATGTGTTTTAATTTAAAATGCAGGTTTGTCATAAATGCTTTTTCCAATTTTAATATAATTCCATTTCTTAAATAATATTTATTTATCAACTTGTATATAAGGTAAAAATCCATTTTAGAAAACTGCTTTATACTTTCTGGGCATCAGTTATAAAATCACAACAATTATGATTTGCCCTTGCAAAAAAAATTGGCTTAAGCCTCGAATCCCGACGCAGCCGGGATTCGCGACTTAACCGAAACCGGGGGGGGGGCAGTCGATAATTTAAATCTACACTGAATAAGGAATTGCGGAAATGGCCGGAATGCACTTTTTAAGCAGCGCGGGGCAGGGAGGGGGAGCAGACGATAATATAAATTTGCAATAAAACTACTAGATTTTGTGTATTTTGAACTTTTGTAGCCAAAATATACCTTGTATAGTCAGAGATGGAAAAAAAATTTCTGGATTTTAAGTTTTTTGCCCTTCTTTCTATTAGAATATAACCCTTATTTAAATTTTTTTCTATATTCTAAATAATCACATATTTGTAATAATTCTAGCCAGTGCATGTCTAAAATAATAGGTTAATCTAGTAATTTACCGTTTTTAGAATGAATCCTTGGTTCTAATTTTATTTTTTGTATTAAAATATACTCCCTTAGAATGATGACCTTTTATATTAAATCTCTTTTTACGCTAACTCTGCAAATTCTATACATATTTTTTCATTTATATCTGTTTTTTATAACCTATCCTAAAGATGTGTATTATTGTTTTTATGGCTTGTTATTGATAAATGTTGTTTCAGTTTTATAACATTGTCTCTCACTCCCTCAAGCCTTACAAACTGTCGCCTCTAATTAGCATTTAAGGCTACACTTGAAAAAACTTTTTTTTTAAAATTAAATATTTGGTTGTATACTACTTACCTGTTTTTACTTGATGAACTGTTATTTTTTCACAATTACCTTTACCGCGACTTCTCACTCTCCAAGAAATTAATTATTATAGGTACATTGTATATTTGGCGGCAAACTTACCTTATTTTCAGTTGTATCTTACAACCCCCACACCACCGGCTTACCTGTGTTATAAATTTATATTTTGGTGATACACTCAAATTACCGTATTTTTATTTTGGTAGCAAGTTTTACATGTACGTCAAATACCACATAAATATTGTAATAATATCTTTATAATGAATTGATCGAGTACAAAAATAACTTTCTCCCTTGTCGCTCGAATTATTCGAATATACAGATTTAATTTATATTATTCGTTCGTAAATTCGGGAGGATGTCAGATTCTGCCGATTTTAACGGGCCCGCTCACCGCCTTTCATTGAACGGTAAAACAATTTGTTTCGCTTTAAAAGCGTCTTTGGACGTCGAAGCGCTTGCCTCATTTTACATGATTTTTAATGCAAAATTTTTAGTTGAGTATGACCTCGGCCTTTTAGATTTCATCCCAATAGATGGATGGTTATGCTGTTTTTACTAACTTTCCTTTTCCCTCTATCACTACATCACTTTCACGGCGCATAAGTTAAGCTAATCCCTAAGGGCTGTAAAAGAATAATTTAGGTCACCGCTATTATCATTCTACTGTAATCTGATATCATTCTCATTTTATTAATCTTGCCGTTCCGCGTTCTCCCTTGTTATTATTAATATTTTAATTCATTCAACTTTTGACATTTTGGGGGTTTTTTAACCGCCAAAAACTAACGTTGACGCCCTTATTTATGCTTTTATGATGTAAAAATTTCGCCAAATTTCGGGTTTAAAATAAGACGCAATAATAAAACATTTTTATCTTTTTTAACTAGACACACCTTCGTTTAGCTAGCAGCCAGTTTTATGAATTTAAAAGTTCCACTCTCAAATTCGGTCGTAGTAGTTTCTTAAAACTCAGCTGTTAGCATACACACCTTGATTTTCGTGTCATTTGAGATGAATGCTAGTGAGCTTAACCTAATGGTTCCAATATTTTAGTATATTAGTTCGGCTCAAGTTAAAGTATTGACAGTTCATTTTTTTTTGAATTTTTAAAAGTTTGAGGACGAATTAGAATAAAAAACTGAAATACAAATGTATTTTCAGAACAAATTGAAAATATCTATACATGCGAATATGGTTGAAAGCAGGGATTGGAACCGGAACCGAAAGAACCGGAACCGCGGAAAAAAATTAGGAACCGGAACCGGAACCGTTTTGATTTTTGACTGCGGTTCCAATTGAACTTTAACTATTTTTTAGTTTTTATTTCCTCGTTAACATGAAGCTTCAAAATGCCCTACAGCACTATTTTCATGCCCAAAATAAAGATTCCCATTGTAGATACTGCGATGTTATCATTAAAGGAAATCATAACACAAATTTAGTAAAAACATTTACAATTTGTCCACTTAATTTTGCGAAAATTTTGAACCGAAGCCGGAACCGATATTATTTTTGGAACCGGAACCAGAACCGCGTTCTACTCGAAAGGAACCGGAACCGGAACCACTTTAAATTTTTGCGGCGGTTCCAATCCCTGGTTGAAAGGAAGCCTGAACTCTTTTTATTATACCAAATGAAGCACCATTGAATTGATATAGCAGTAGGAAAACTAGAGAATTAGTGTTTTTTATGATATCGGAATCTATATTTTTATTTTTTATTTTAACTGTTAATTTAATAATTTATATATGTAAAAGTTTACGACGATGAAGGGCCAAAAGGTAAACTTTATTATAATTTTGCTGGAAACTTCAAATCCCACATAATCACATGTTCGATTGTTCTGACCTTTATGTTTTTATTTTACATACATTGCATGTAAGGCATGTCAAAACTCCGGGAGGCGGGAGTCCATCAACTCCGGAGTTTCGGAGTTTTGTAAATAAATGAAAGAGCAGCTAATTATGTAATAATTACACATATTAACTAGCAAATTTAATAAAAAACTCCGAAGTTGAATTTTCTAGTCTCCGGAGTTTTGACATGCCCTAATTGTATGCTAATTAAAAAGGATTTGTGTGGAAAATTTGAGTTGCAAATTTATTAGCCTTGAACTAACAAGTGTCTTAAAATGGGCGAAAATCTAAATTTTAGAATTTATACACATGATCCTGAATCATCTGTATTTAAATTGAGAAAGGAAAAATAACCGACCATTAATTGCAATTTGAAGGAATTATAAAAATATGGCTGTAAAAGGTGTATGTGTATATATCAAGGCTGCTAAAGAAATTGTTCACAGACCTCCTCCTTATCTTATTTCCTTATTTTTTTTGCTCTAGCTATTTTTTTGTGATTAAATTCTCCTCTAATTCCTTCCTCGTTGTATATCGCATGCCACATGTTATAACAATTATAAGGCTTTTAAATTAATGTCATTTTAATATAATTTGGCCACGGGTATATGTATATTTCTGGAATTTAATTAATTCAAGCAGTTATTGCAACGTTATCGACGTTCGGACTTGAGTACTAAGTTAATTCATTATTGACTGTAATTCAAATTTAATAATATCAGTTTAATTCGGCAGGTCTATTCGGTGTAAAATGAACTCGTGTAAAATGACCTTTTACACGAGTTCATTTTACACCGAATAAACTTTTACACGAGTTCATTTTACACCGAATAGTAAAAACGCTTTGCAAAATATTAATTATATTTATATGATGGTTTTCTTATGTAAAATTTTATGAGGAATCCAAATATGTTATTCAATTTTGTCTAACTCTTTTAGTTTTTAAATAAATGCGATTTTAAAATTTTAATAACTATATAAGTTAGCATATATGAATTTTTACAAATTTATTGATTATAATCGACCAATCTAACATTACACAACGAATCTAAATATGTTATTCGCGAAATAACTCTATCATATAATTTTTTAAAATATAAGCCCAAAAGTTTAAAAATTTTGTTATAAATAGATGTATAGTGAGTATCTAATTTATAACTCGTGTTGCCGAGAGGCTAGAGGTTGTCTCTCCAGCCCATGCGTGCCCGAGTTCTATTCCCTGAGGATACTTTTTTTTAAATATTTTTTTAACATACTCAAGTGTTGCCTGACTTAGGTTAAAAATATTTTAGTAGTTCCTGGAATGTTTTTATGTTATTTTAAGTAAATAAGATGATATTATATTATAATTTTTTTAAACCTTATTTTTTTGTTAATAACTTAAACTAGTAGATTTAGGCGCTTTTTATGTAAATTTTTATAAAAAGTGAGCCACATACTTCTCATTTAATAAGAATTTCGGCATTTTTATTTTAATTTATAATTAACATGTTAAATTGTTTCACTCATTTAATAATTTTTTTTAATTAACTTTAAAAATTAAGATCCTATTTCAACTGCCATGAGTATGAATTCTTACATATATAATGGCTTTTAAAGGGATTTCGCCCCTTAATGTCTAAAATATATAAAATTTCAACATTTTTACAATTTATTTTATTTTGCCATGTATATCAATATCGTAATGTTATTCATATAATAAATTAAAAGTGCAGGCAGCTCCAGGGATAAAATATAAAACATTTGCGTGTTCAAAATAACTTTTTAACTGCTAGTATTTAAACTAAGTCAGGCAACACTTTGGTATATTAAAAAAATAAAAAAAAATATTTCCTCTGGGAATAGAACCGGGGCACGCATGGGCTGGAGAGACGAACTCTAGCCTCTCGGCAACACGAGTTATAAATTAGATACTCACTATACATCTATTTATAACAAAATTTTTAAACTTTTGGGCTTATATTTTAAAAAATTATATGATAGAGTTATTTCGCGAATGACATATTTAGATTCGTTGTGTAATGTTAGATTGGTCGATTATAATCAATAAATTTGTAAAAATTCATATATGCTAACTTATATAGTTATTAAAATTTTAAAATCGCATTTATTTAAAAACTAAAAGAGTTAGACAAAATTGAATAACATATTTGGATTCCTCATAAAATTTTACATAAGAAAACCATCATATAAATATAATTAATATTTTGCAAAGCGTTTTTACTATTCGGTGTAAAATGAACTAGTGTCAAGCAGTTATTGCAACGTTATCGACGTTCGGACTTGAGTACTAAGTTAATTCATTATTGACTGTAATTCAAATTTAATAATATCAGTTTAGTTGATTATCGCAACGAAAACGTGTGTATAGATTAGAGTTTAAACCGAGATTCGGGTCGGCCGTCTCGATAAAATTTTTCTATTTTATTTAGGCCCGCCTAAAACTGCGGGTCGACTCAGTCGGGCTGTGAGTTTGTTTTAAATTTTATGTCCGGTTGGCCCAATTTCCAAATACGGCTCGGGAATTTTTTTAATTGAAAGCCATAGATTTTTTGCCATAAAAATTATCAATACAATTCACAGTGTAGAAGTAATAATTTCGTTTTGTGATGAAAATTTTATCAATTTTTTATAAAATAAAGTTGTATGGTGCGAAAAAAATTTGCCCGCGCGTAATCTTTTTTAAACTGACTCCGACCCGTCCGGCATATTTTTCAAACCATATAAAATTCCTGATTTATAAATAATTTGAAAATATAATCTCAATGACAAATGTCATTAACTAGCTAAAATATGAATCAGGTTTACAAGTAAAAACCTAAAAATTTAATTTATCAACTACTAAGGGTATTAAGATATCAACAAAAATTCTTATTTGAATAGATTACAAAATTTATATTAACATTAAATACTTTTATTAACTATAATATAGCTTACTTTATACGGGGTCAACTATTATTTTTTTAGATGAAAATTTTTGTTCTAACTAAAACTACGGTACATTATTGTATTTTTGATTCTCATACTTACAGGTAACAAAAAAATATTGATTTAAGCTATTTTCCTCTAAGCAAAAAAAAAATTATCAATTTTTATATCTCTGTATTTAGCCTCGATAAACACGCCATCGGGTGGAGAAAAGACACATCTTCACGGACCTTTGCCGAGCACCGAACTAGTCAACCTCGATGGAGAACCCGTTGCGACCGAGCGAGTGAGACTTAAACGCGAAGTTGGTTTGGTGGGCGGTACAGCTATTATAGTCGGCACTATGATTGGTATACACAAAATTCAATATAATGTTTATTAAATAGGACACAATCCTGTTTTATTTTTAATGCGTTTTTTATTTAAAAATATAAATTTCTGAGTTAAATCAATCACTTTAAGATATTTGCGCGGTTTGTGTAAAAAGCTCTATTATACATTGAAACATTTTTGGTCAATTGTATTTGTCAAATTATCACCAACAAATTCGATTATAACTGAGCAGGAAACTCCTTTTTGCAATTAAACTTTTTTGTATTTCTTGTCTCATCTTTTTGATATATTATATCCTCGAACTTCTCCGACAGGCTCCGGAATATTTATAACTCCAGTTGGTGTCATCCGGAGTGCTGGATCCGTGGGGATGTCTCTGAGCGTGTGGCTGATCGGCGGCCTTGTGTCGATGCTCGGGGCTTTGTGCTATGCCGAACTAGGTATACAATACTCATTACTATTTTATGTGAAAACCCGGTCAAGTTACCCTTTAGTATAAGGCTTGATATATATATGTTTAAATTATTTGAACCTCGATTTAAACATTATAGTCTATACATATCTAACAATTACCCAGGTTAACAAATTTTTGAGAGTTATGAGCTAATTACGGACAAACCCGCCGTCTTAGGGATTTTCAAATCCGTTTACCGTTTTTTAATCAAACTTGGTTAATCAGCTCTTAATATTGAAATTAAAAAAAAATGCAAAAAAAAAAGATTCAAAATTAAAAATAAGTTGAAATTTTGTTTTGCATATTTACAACTGCTGTTAAATTCAAACTTTAATAAAACTTTAATTATAAACTGATAATATATTATGTCGTATTTATGTTTGGACGCGAAATACTTTGTATTATCTAAATGCTAATGTAAGAACTTGATCTAATAAAAAAATTTATTTCTGGTTTTTTTGATATGATAAATAAAAGTTACAGATTATTGTATAAAGATTCTTAAATTTTTTCTTTTTAGGGTAATCTAGTCAATTCGGTCAAAAAGGGCCATTTTTTGATGTGGACAGATGTAAGGAGCCAAGGCCGGAAATAAAAAAAACAAAACATTTTTATAGGCTGTGATAAAGTCATATTTTGAATTACTAAGCTTTTTGTTATTTTACTTTAAACAAGAAAATTTCCATATACGTATAAAATCAAACAGGGACACTAATACCTAAATCGGGTGGCGAATACGCATACCTTCTCGAGGCCTTTAACACCGACAGGCACGGGGGCCCTCTTGTCCTGCCGAAAGATTCAAGAAGAATTCCCACCCCCAACGCCAGCTCCCCCACGCCTAGCACGACGATTGAGACGAAGCGGGATTGCTGCAAGCGCTTTTGGGGCCCCGTGCCCGCCTACCTCTTTGCCTGGACCACCTTGATGATTCTCAAGACTTCGGCCATGGCTGTTATCGCCATCGTCTTTGCCGAATACTTGGTCGCTGCACTTCAGTTTATTCTCACCGGTGATTTTTATTTTTTCGAATGTGTGTGTGATTGGGCCATTTAGTATATTTTTACACAAGAATGTTAGATTATTGCAATTACCTAAAGAACATATTTTCGATATATATTACTGTTTAATAAGTGCTTGATGAAAGGTTAAGCGTCATGTTTATGTAGTTAACAATCTTTCTTATGAGTCGATTTATATAAAATATCAAAATATATTTATGTTTTATAAGTTACGTATAATGATTTATATATAAAAAATTAAATATCTTGTGCTATAAGTTTAAAGATTAGAGTTGACATGAATGCTACATAAAGGAAATTTAAGAATTATTTGGATTCAAATATTTAGGCACGAGAGGTTCTGGGAAAGATGGCTTAAACGACGCCGAAGCACTCATTAATCAATGGAGCGAATTTGCCGTCAAAAAATGCATAGCAATCTCAGCTGTTTGTTAGTTATCCTTTTTTAATTCATTCATTCACACTAATTATATCTTTGTACTATTTTACGGTGTTTTTGTGGCAGCCAAATATTTTTAGTGGGCAACCCTTAATTTAATTCTTAAAAACTCAAATCTTTATAGATTTAATTTTAAAACTAATATAACATGATGTAACATTAGTTATATGAAAGTGATTTTCTAATTAAGATATTTATTAAAATTGCCATATTATTGCTAAAATATCTTGGCCTAGGCTAAATTTTCATAAAATTTTTTTATTTGTTTTATTGGATAATTTTTGATATAGTTACAGCCTTTATAAATGTGTTTTTTACCGCTCTTTTCAAAATTTTTAAAGCAAAAATTGTTGCGCAGGCATCATTTATATTTTAATTGAATATATATAATTCTAATTTGTCAATTAATAAGTTTATATGTTATTATCTACTTAAGATTTTAAAGTGTTTAACATAACTGCTTCCTAATAAAGTTTTGACTTTTCTGCAGGTTTTATCGGCTTCGTTAATTGTTTCAGCGTCCGCTTGTCAACCATACTCCAAACCTTTTTCACCTTTTGCAAAATCTTAGCTCTGCTTATAGTCATCATTGGAGGCTTCGTCCGGATATACCAAGGTAGAGACTCTACCCTTGTTACCCCAAAATAACGTTTTTTATCTCATATTTTGGAATTGCATGGCCACTTTTTAAATAAATATTTCTAATATTTTTCATTGATATATAATTTTGGATCAATTCCTTTTTTAGCTTTTTTTTTCAAAAATTGTTTTCCTTGGCCTCGTTGATGCAATTTGTTTACCCGCATTCTCTCGCTCTTTTTCATGCTTTATTATATTGTCCGCTCTTAATTATTACGTTTATGTTAACGTTAGGTCATACGAATATATTAGCCCAGGGCTTCACAAACACCAACTGGAACCCGTCTCAGATCGCCCTAGCCTTTTACAGTGGTTTGTGGGCATATGATGGATGGTAATACAATATTTTACATCTAAGATGAAATATTATGAGATATATTATAATGCTCTACTAGGCGGCTTTTACCAGCAACTGTGTTGGCACCGTTCCTGTAAAATTATTAACATTTTCCCCAAAATTTTTGAAGTTAATCTTTAAAAAGTCACTAAGGTTCTCAATTATTAATATCTAAGTCTTGAAACATCTTTTTCCTTAAGCAATGCCAACAGCTGAAAGTGCTACATTTTCCATACATGCCTTTCATGCTCATAGTTTTACCTTTAAAACACTTCCAGTGTGACCAATTCCAGTTTGGCCAACATAAAATTAATCACATTTACTTTTGTAACCTGGTAAGTTGAACCTATCTAGTTTGTCCTTTTTAAAAAAATTCAGATTTTTTTTAAATTATAAGTTTAAATCTATATTGGAAATGAGAACTTTATTTTTAACTAGTTTTAATTTGTACCGTAAGGTTATTGTCCACTTAAGTTATTAATACGCCTTTCTCTTATTTGATATCTGTCACAAATATTCTCAACTGGTTGAAATTGTTTGGAAATACTAGCAGAAAAAATCTTTGCATAAGGGTACGTCCAAAGTGAATTTTTATTTTTATGAAATTTTCAAAAAAAAAATTTGTAATAAAACGCAAAATTTTTAAAAAGTTGCCAAATTTAGTATATGATGCACATGCTTTTTCTAAAATAAAAAATTTGAAAAATAGAATTTTTGAAATTTTCAGAATTATCAAAATTTTACGTAAAATAAACTCACTTTGTTCGTGCCCTAATGAATAAAAATGTTATTAATTTTGACGCTTACAACCTAAGCTACAAAAAGGTTCCTCGTAGATCTTTCTTTCTTTCATTACATGTGGAACTTATTAATTTTAAATTCTCGCATTATGTATTAAATTTTTTTTTATTTTATGAATTTTCTCTTCTCATAAAAATTAATTTATCTTTCCTGCTTAAGGGCACGTGCAAAGTGAGTTTTTATTTTCGTGAAATTTTCAAAATTTTGATAAAAAAAATTTTGTAATAAAACGCAAATTTTTCAAAAGTTGCCAAATTTAGTATATGCACATAAAATGCTTTTTCTGAAATAAAATTTTTTAAATAATTTTGAAAAAAATAAAATTTTTGAAATTTTCAGAATTTTCAAAATTTTACGAAAATAAAAACTCACTTTGCACGTGCCCTAAGCTAGCCTTCCTTTACATTAATTTTAAACTTTTACGAGAGGGCCAATGTTTTTAGCCAAAATTAATTTGTTCTTTCATTAATTTGATGTTTAAATATATTAATTAAATATTATATTAATTTTCTACTAATTTTAAAATTTCATTTAGAAGTTTAAACATTGATTTATCCTATTTTTTATATTTTTTAGGAACAACCTAAACTTTCTGTCTGAGGAAATCTCAAATCCCAACAAGTTATCCATCATTTTGTTTTAAATAATTATAATTATTTGATACTCATATAATAATTATAGCTATTCAATTTAGCAAAGGCAATTTTTCCATATTTTTTAGTTTTTCCAGAAAAATTTGAATTGAAAACAAAACTTTTAAGTTTGTTTATAATTTCATCTACATAAAAGTTGAAAGCATGCAAGATCCGTACATTTGGAAACTAAGCTTTGTCTAATTTTTTTTTCACCTGACATACCAGCCTACCCAGGAATACAATTGCTAAAATATGTTCATCTTAATCAAACCATTTCTTAAACAAATTTATTTCCATTTAATTTTGGATTTAATACATATAGATTTTTTTGATATTTCAGAAATATCCCGCGTTCCATCATGATTGGTATCCCAACGGTCACCTTCTTGTACGTCCTCACAAACGTGGCCTACCTCACGGTCCTCACCCCTGCTCAAATGCTCTCCTCCAACGCCGTCGCTGTGGTACTCTCTTCTCTACCATTTTTTGAGGCTTTTAAGTACCTCTATAGAGTTTTTTTTGTTTTTTAATTAATATAATATAATAATATAAATTTCTGATATGTAATTTTGTAATAAGGTTGTAGATTATTATGTTAATTTTTGATTTTATCTAAAAACATATAACACCTGAACATATAAATTATTATGAATTATGCTTATAATCATTTTTTTCGTCGAAAATTTGAAATGCTTCTTACTTTTAAAGTAACTTAAATCCTCTAATATTTTCGAAGGCTTAAATGTAGTGGCCTTTTACTTTATTGTGTATCTATTGAGGCCTATTAGATAGCATATGTATTAACTTTTGTTTAAACTACAGGATTGGTCCGTTGTTATGTTCGGTGTCAAATACTTTTGGATCATCCCAATTTGCGTATCTTTCTCCGCTTTTGGGGCTTTGAACGGGGAGCTGCTTGCCGTTAGCAGGTTATAACTTTCTTCATCGGAAAAATTTTTATAAAAAAAATTTAGCAAATTTTAACACATATAATTTGAAAAAATATCCTTTTTTGAGCATTTTTATTTATAAATTATCGGTACTAAATTAAAACTTCTGAATGTTCCATGTGGCAATAAATTTCGTGTTTTAGAGTATGCTACGTGGCCGCTCGCGAAAAGCATCTGATGCATTTGCTCTCCTACGTCCACATCCTCCGCCTGACACCTGCTCCCGCCATCATTTTCGCCGTAATTTTACCTTTTGTATTTTTATGAGATTATTAAATTCAGATTACAGACCTTGATTCTAATAAATAATTTTCATAATATATTGTTAATTTAATTTCAAATTTATTTGCTTACTTAGGTTTAATTTTTGGACAATTATATTACTATGTATAATTTATAATATTAAATATAATATTTTTTATTCACATACGGCTTTTTTAATGGCAACTGAGTTTTAAGATTTAAGTGTAAATGTCTAAAAGTGCAACTAAATTTTATTAAATTTTAAATGGCAAATCATATAAATTTAAGGAAATTTTATTAAAATAAATTAATGACATTAGGTTATATTTTTGCATTAGTATTTTTGAATCTTACCCTTTTTAGTCCTTTATCTCGATCGTGATGATCCTCATGGGAAATATCAACAGTCTCATCGACTTTTTCAGTTTTGCCGTCTGGATCTTCTACGGACTCACTATGTTTGCTCTGCTCAAACTCAGATTCCAAAGGCCAAATGCCCTGAGACCTTACAAAGTTTAACATATTATTTTTATAATTAATTATATTTCTTTTTTTGACCGTTTCTACATAACAAGAGCGTTGATTTTATTTATACATTTGTGGTTCTTACTTTTCTGAATTTCTAACAATTTATTAAAAAAAATTTTTTCTGTAGTTTTTTGAAAGTCAACAAAAACATTTTAGGTTAAAAATAAATGTAAAATTCTTTTTTTGTAAGGACCTAAAGTAACAAAATATATTTATCTTAACCCTTGCTTTTACAAAATAAAATTTTGTATAACATGACTCGGCGTTGTAAAAAGAAAACAAATTTTAGTTTGTTTAATGAAACCTAACATTTAAATACATTCATTATTTGACAGTTATTTTTCTTCTAGGTTTTTATAGGCATCCCGATTATTGTCCTCCTAGTTGCCATATATCTCGTGATTGCCCCGATCATAAGGGATCCGGCCATAGAATACCTCTATGCTACCTTATTCATTATCTGTGGACTTTTCCTATACATCCCGTTCGTTTTCTTCAAAATACACTTCAAATGTGTCGGTAATGTACTTCAAATTTCATTTCTCCTAATTTTAATATTTTTAATTAGCGTTTAAAGAAAAGCCTTATTTAATCAAAATTATGTAATGTGAAAATTTATTTTAATTAAAAATCGTTAATATATTGTGCCCTATTTAAGTTTTGACGCGGAATATTTTGTATTATTTAAATGCTGATGTAAGAGCTTGCTATACTTAAAAATTTATTTCTTATTATTTGAGATGATAAATATAAGTTAAAAGGAATTTTTATACGAAAAAAAATTCTGTTTTTTCTTTGGTCAAAAAAGGTCATTTTTCGATATGGACGAATGTTAGGAGCTCAGGCGAAGAAACTAAGAAAAATGATATATATATATATGTATATGGCCATCATGAGGATTTTTTTATGTTTTTTATAAAATTCATGTGTCATTGATATTAACTGTTATTTGAGTTTGGTCGTAAGCATCACTTTCATTTATTTAACTTTTAAATGTTTATAGCATGATTAGAAAGAAATATAAAATAGCGAATGGTGTCTGTTTGATTACTATTTTAATCTAAATTTCGATTTATGATAATACTTAACATTATGTTTGACATATGTTTAATATATTAGCCTTGTAAGCGTTTTTACAAATGTTTATTAACTTTAACCTTGATAGACAAAATAACGACATTCTTTCAACTGTTGCTCGAAGTGTCGCCCGAAGACACTGACCCTAGCACTGAAAAAGGCCCTATCATTCCACTCTCAGATTTGGGCAATTCTAAACTTTCCACTGATTCTTCCTACAAAAATTTAAATGCCAACAACAACAATAACAACGATCACACAAATCCAGAAATGTCCTCGTCTTTCACAGTAATTGATCCGATAACCTCTAACACGTCGACAAAACCAGCTGGTTTTCATCACAGAACTAATATTAAATTGGGAGCTAGTGAAAAACTCTAAAAATAATGGTACTTACAAATTTTTTTTGGACTTTTTGCTTTAAAATATTGGATTTTGAATAATAACAATTGTAAAAAAACCACCTGTCTTGCTATTAACTTGTCCCTTATAATCACAAAAAAATAGCATTAAATGCTACTCTTTCTTCCCCGATCTATATGAACTCTATTTAGCTAAACTTACAGAAATTTTTAATTAAAAATCTTTAATTGCATATTACTTATATTTACATAATTCTACATTCAACAATGCAACAAAACTTGCCATAAACTGGGGCCAAATTATGCAGTATTATTTTAAATTTTTTACAGATATTTACATTTGCCTATTTTATTAAATTTTATTAATAAGTTATTTATGAACCCTTTTTTCATCCACGTATTTTCAGATGGTTTCCAAATGATTATATACCTACTCATTATTTTTAAATCTCAAACTATAATTTATGTATAGCAAACTTATAGCTAACATTGTTTCTAATCATTCCAATCTATATATGGGTAACGTTTATATTTTGTTAAATTATAATAGGAAAATAAAGTTAAATTAAAAATGGCCTATTTATTGTTAATTTTTTTCTGCTTACATAAATCAAATTACATGCGAGCTAAATTTTCATAGTTATTCATGTTTTTTTAGAACTGAATCAAGTCGTCCCCTTATATTATCTAATTTTTCAAATTTGGGAATTGGATTTTTGTTTTTTTCTCCCAAATTTTTTATCGTCACTGATTGATATTTGAACATTGATAAAATTTTAACTCAAAAGCTATGTTTAGGAAGTCTAAAGTAAATTCGACTCGATTTGTTGTTGATTCAAACAATCATATTATTATATTGAATTTTTTATATTGATTACATGCTATTTTACAATAATTTTAATGCAATAAATGATTTATAATCGAATATTTGTTGTAAAAATATTAGCAAGCGCATTTTCTGGTTCTCATTTTTGAAGACAATTACAGGCAAGCTTAGCCTTTGTCCCACTTAATTCATATTTAAATTACCTAACCCTTACAATTTTTTGTATTGGGCACGTGCGAAGTGAGTTTTTATTTTCGTGATTTTCAAAATTTTGAAAAATATTTTGCAATAAAACGCAATTTTTTAAAATTTGCCAAATTTGGTTTGATGCACATACAATGCTTTTTCTTAAATAAAAAATTTTTGATAAAAGTTTGAAAAATAAATTTTCAGAATTTTACGAAAATAGAAACACACTTTCCCCGTGCCCATAATTTAAAAGGTCAAGAGGAAAAAATGTTTTTAAAATAAACAATAAAACAAATAAAACAGATATTAGCCTTTTTAATAGATCAATAGGTTTCAATAACATTGGACAACAAAATTTGAACGACCCTAAGCATCATTAATGGCAACTATGGTTTTTGGTCAGGTTTTTGGTCAAGTTTTTGGCGCTGATCACGAATATAAAATAAGAATTTTAGTCAAGGCCTCAGATTTTTAGTTATTCGGTGTCAAAGTTGAGATTTTTCAATATTTGGGGTATTTTGAGCTTCTATGTCATAAACCCTATGGGTAGTAACAAAAGTTTAAAAATATATTTAGATAACGAAAACATTCATTATTAACGTAAGGGGTTTGATTTTTTTTTATTTAATTTTTTTTCATTTTTTTATATATGAAAAATTAGTGGTTTTTGTCATAAACTCCGTTTTTTGATCCTTAATAACTTGAAAATAAATTGCTAAAAATTTATGTAATAACTTTTTTTAGATATCTTTTTTTATAAGGAACCTTAATATGCCAATAGATTTTTTGTAAAATTAATAGTAAAAAAAATTTTGAATTTTTTTCTGAACTTTGGACGCGGTTTAAAACTTGGAGGCCTTAGAAAAACTAAACGGATCGTTATCGCAAGAAAATTCTCTACAAAACCCTTAAAAAATCGTTTATGTTGTTTTTTTTTAATGTCCAATAATTAATTAATTAAGGTGCAAATTTTTTTCCAATATTTTGTAGATCAAAAATAATAAAATAATATCTAGGACGGGTCCTGTCCGCCACGATAAATAGAACGTTGCTTGCTGAAGGGTCCCCTTGTGTACCGAAAATTAGCAGTATTTGACTGGGAGAATCTAGTGCTTCTTTTTAAGGTTTGATTTGTAATATGATTAGTATTTTTTGATTTTTCAAATTAATAGATAAAATATGGCTGAAATCATCATACTGCTGCTAATTTAAGAATTAATGGAAAAATTAGCTTAAAAAAACTATTTCGATATTAAAAAAAATGATATCACTTCAATACGTATAAACTTCGACAAAATAATTTGTTGTAATATTTCGGGCCCTATTTGTATATTCAAGCCTCGTTAAAATTTAAAAAAAAATATATCTCGGGCGAATATACCAGACCACTGGAGATTCTTAAAATTTAAAAAGACAACGGCGTAAATAAAATACATGAAGTGCCGAAATTAGGTGCGGAAGCAGTCAAAGCCATTTATAAATTACTGAAATGTGATAGAATTGTTTTAAAGGTCTGTTATTTAACCGGGTCAAGTTGGTATTTACCAAGTTTAACCTTAAATTCCCTTGCTTAGGTTTAAAGCAATTTTAATCGATATTTATTTTTAAAATTCTATTCGATTCGATAGCAGACTAGCAAAGCAACAACAGCAGGAAGAGGGGATTTTTAATCATAAATTTATTTCTTACTTTCGATCGAATCAATTTAGCTGCATTGGAAATTTAAACCAACAACAAAGCAAAAAACATCTTTCTTGATTTTTATATTAAAATTATTGTTTTTATTAATATTTTTGAAAAAAAAACATTGTTTTTTCTCGGTGATTTTGTTATTGTTCTACCACGATTTCTCGAATAAACTTTCACGACATTTAAATCAAGTATAATCTCATTGAAACTAACACATATTAAAAATAATAAAATTGATAATTTCATACATAATTCTCCTTTCGCTGAATCATAACTTAAGCTCCTAAAAATTTTTGAATCGTTCTCAGATAATTATAATTATTTTTCATCGTGATCCGGTCACCCCCCAACCAACTCTTATTCCATAATTCCTTTAATTAAAGTATATTTATTTTTCTATTTGACATAAATGGGCGCTTTGGTAGTTTTGTATAAATGCAGTGAAATGTATTCGTATTGGTAATTATCACATAAATTGCTTTAATTAGTTACCCTGGATATCATTTTTTTTCACTAAGATTGTTTTGGTCTAAAATTAAACCTATCAGCATTTTAAACTATACAATAACACATAACTTTCCGGTCCGCCTCAGCATTTGCAACCCTCAAAGAACATTTTTTTTATAATATTACAATGAAATATGAAATAGAAGACGCCCTCAAGCATTGTTTGGTGCCCTTATGAAAGGCCCTAGCTTTCTTTCATTAAATTTTTTATATAAGTTTAGCCATTTAACTTTTCGAGGATCGATGGCCATATATGAATATTTTTATGTCATGTCAGGTTACTTATAAAGACTGCTCGAAAATTTCTTACCCCGTTTTTCCACAGCTCGCCCGAGTTGGGAATCGTTAAGGTGCTAAGATTTTATTTTATCGTTTCTTTAATTTCATAAATCATATTCAATATTCGAATTATGTGTTTTCCTAATATTTAAACTTCATTTAACGTGAAATAAGTGAACTGACCACAAGCGCCGTCGTTAATACATATTTTTTGGTTGTTGACCTTGTTCAAATTTTATGTTCATAATTATTTGTCCCGAACTTAGTAGAAATCAAAAAAAAAAGATATGTATATTGTTTGAAAAAGCGGTTGAGAAATCAATTTTTATAAACTAATAATATCTTAGCCGCTGCTCTATTGGTTTGGTATATTAATTTTAGTTTTTTGTAAATCAGTTAATAAAGTGCGAGATATATTTTTATCGACTTAACTTTAATATCGATATAAAAATGTACTTTTTTTCGATTGCTACCATATGTTTCAATCAAAATTTTAATTTGTAAGCACCGATCAAAATATTGGATCCCTTACATAAGGTTCCACTAATTGGTCAAAATAGCGTAGGTAAGGCAACAGATTTTGAACAAATAAAAATTATCAATTTTGTTTATTAGAAACATTTCGTGAAAAGGGAAGATAAGTTGAGAGTTCTTGGGAAATAACGGGTGATTTGTTATGATGTAAAACACATGGCTGTCAATATTAAAAGTCTAGACGATGTTTATTACTGGTTCCAACAGTTAGAATCTTCGGGCTCAGCTCATCCTACATAAGTATAGGTCATTTTAATTTTCCGTCCTGTCAGCGAATTCTCCAATCAATTTTTTGGGCAATAAATATGCCACAAGCCTTGCCGTCCAGAAAAGTCTAAATAACGGGCCTAAGGTATTAACGGGCAAGCAAGAATATTCTCTCGTTTCTTTTTAACATTGAACTAAAAATGATAAAATTTTCATCCCAAGATGAAGGGTATTATCTCTACATTCTGTATTTTGCTCATAGCTTGTAATAAATTTTTGGGCCCTATTTGAAGGGCCAAGCCTAAAAGTACCAAATACCGGATCAGGCCTAATTTAAATATTATGCCGACTGGACAGGATAATATCAAAGCTTAGATTAAATTCATATTTTACCATTATATAAGACACTAATCACGTTTAATGTCCGCCCCTCGATTCGTGTCCGAGCTCACGGGAGACACGAACGTGATGGAAGGCGACGAGGTGCTGCTCGAATGCCGAGTCGAACCCGTCGACGACCCCGACCTCAAGATCGATTGGTTCTGTAACGGGAGACCTGTCATCGTCGGTATATATTTCCTTTTATTAAGGCCATGCTTAGAATGAATATTTGTTTTTATTCTTGATAGGAATAAAATGTAACTCGCTAAGCAAAAATTGTCCTTATATTTTGAACAAAATGCCGCCGGTCAGATTAAAGAAACAAGATTATTGAAAAAAAACATTTTTTTAATTCTGCACAATTAGGTTTAAAATGATGTTTTTTGTTGAACCTATGACCTTAAAATTTGCTAAGGAAATTTAATCCAACAATTTTTTTCAAATACAAGTATTTTGAAGAAAAAAAATGTGAAAATTTAAATTTTACTAAAACTTATTATGAATTTGGCCGGATTTCTAAATATTTATCTATCATAATTTTTTATGTAATTCAATAAAATAGAACAAATTCAATTTTTTTCTTAACATGATTTTGGCCCTTACCGACTTCCTATGTGTGCCATCAATTTTTCTCTTTACCCCTTTTGTAGTAAATTACAATTTCATTTCCTTCTTATAAAATATAAACATTTTATTTTCTATAAACTTCAAATTTTAAGGCAATATATTACATATAAAGATGGTGGTAGTCGCGTTCAAAGTGCCTTTATTTTTTCAATATTTTTAACTCTTCAAATTATATTGAAATTGAATATTTCTATTAAAATTTATTAACCATTGTTTCTACATGATCTTTTTATATCCTGAGCAAGTGCTTAAATTTGTATTTAAATCTATCAGTAAGCTAGTCAACATTTTGAAATCAATTATTAATATACTTCCCAAAAGAAATTTTTTAATTTTTTTTAATTTTAAAAAAATTTAAATTGATTAAACTCATAACAGGTTCTATAGTACATTATTATCTGGGTAGAATGTTGATTTTTTGGAACTATAGCTCCATGGGCCCGAAAAACACTTTTTCATCGGGTTTATAGGGCATGTGCAAAGTGAATTTTTATTTTCGTGAAATTTTGAAAATTCTAAAATTTAAACAATTTTTTATTTCAGAAAAAGCTAGGTGCATTAAGTAACTTTCAAAAAATTTGCGTTTTATTTCAAAATAAAATTTCTCAAAATTTTTAAATTTTCACAAAAATAAAAACTCACTTTGCACGTGCCCTTATATCTTAAACAAAGAAGTCATTAATTTCTGAATTTTATGTATAAAATGCAATAATTCGATAATGTTCTATCACAAAAACATGGCTAAATTATCACAGTGGGGGCACGCTTTTGCTCCGTCAGCCATTTTATGACAGGTTGACCAAATTTTACCCAAATTGTTACTGTTGACGCGAAAATAATTTGTTATAAATAACAATTACATTTGTCAACTTTTTACTTTTTTATAATGGGCAAATTAACATTTAATTAAGGGCAGCCTTTATTGAATTGTTTGCCTTGTTATTATAAATTGGAGAGATTTTAAAAATAGAAAAATTCAATAGTATTCAGTGATTTATATTTTAAGTTTTATTGATTTTGAATTTTTAAACATTTCATAAATTAGCGTTTAAATTTTGTTTAAACTCGTAACATCTATACGAAAACTATTGATGTGATTAAATTAATAAATAACCCGTAAAGCATTTTGGTTGAAGGAAATTCTTGCCAATATCACTGCCAAATAATTTAGCTTTAATGATGTGAGCTCTTAACATATCATTTTACAGCTTTTTAATCAAATTAGGCTCTTTCCCATCATTAGTTACGGTCCATTTGTTTTAAATAAATCGCAATGATCTTCTTGATTGCGCCAAAGCCCGACACTAGAGATATTTTTGATAATATGGGCCCGCGTTCAAGACATAAAAATAAATAATATTTTGCCTTTTATTTACTCGTTAAAAAAATTTGAAAGGAGATTACATGATTCGGACATTATAACCCCGAAGAATAATATTTGGCTGTGGCCAATGAAGATAAAATACACTTTATTTTAACGGCAAGCCATGTTTTGTAATAATTTTGATTTTTTCTTAAAATTGCAAATAATGGGGCTTCCTATCCGACAAAACGCATTTCTAATTTTTATCAATGTCGCCCCAAACGGTTATTTAAGCTCATACCATAATTCGCCCATTTTTATAGTCATTTTTCGGAAAAATAAACACGAAATATGATGGCCTTAGAGAGTAGCCTACTTTAAAAACTTTTGAAAATTAAAATTTTATTTAAAATTTGTTTTAATAACCGGGAAAACTATACTACATTTAAATTATTCGTTAAATTTTATTGTTATACATTTTTTTTGCATTTTAAAAGGTAGCTAAGCCATTGGGAAACCTTTGCTTTAAAAGCTCAAACAGATTTTAAAAAAAAAAAATATGGAAATTTTTCGTCGCTCCGTTTGATCAGCGTGCATTTAGAAAAATTTATTAAATATTTTTGTTTTGCCATCTTGGCACTATGCTATAACAATCATCTATTTCTATTTTCTTTATTTTACAATAAATATTTTTAACTACTTGCTAGCGTCTCGTTTCGAAACGGTACATGACTTGGACTACGTGGCTCTCGACATCAGTCCGGCTTTCGCTTCCGATTCCGGCACGTACGTATGCAAGGCCACCAACAGGGCCGGACAAGCTCAATCCCTCATACAAGTTCAAATCACAGGTAGGCTACTTTTTTTACCCATTTTTAAACTTACTCGGTAAAATTGAATCATCGGATAGCTTAATCGATTTATGATACCAAGTTGCCTCCTTAAAAGTATTAATTGTATGTATTGTCGCGCCCTTAGCTTAGATTTGAGCTAAAATTATATTTAGCAAAATTTCACAATCTCTATGTGATGTTAATTGGTTTTTTTCCAATGATAAATGAGCTTTTTGATTATCTTAAAAATCAATCTTTTGTTTAAAATATTTATACCATCTTTATTTTAGAAAAATATCGGTTCTTTTTGGGCTGAATAGGCAAATGTTAATTTAGGGGTATACAGGTCAATGAAGTAATAGAAAGTTGGAACCGGAAAACTTATCCGGTCCTGTGCCGGTCAGCCTGACAAACGGGCTGGTCTTTTTTTCAAACAGACCGGGCGCTTTTGTAAAAAATTATTACTTGCTTGGCCGGGATTATATTAAAAATTATGTCAATGCTGTGCCACAAAACACAGCCCGGGTTGAGTTGTACTCTAGACGAGAGACGTTTTGGGAATCAACCAGAGTTGATTAGTTGTTTTTGGTAATAGTTTACCACTAAATTTATTTCGGCTTTTTAAATCTCTAATCGCCCGCCTTGGTTTATCACCGTCTAGCTATTTCCAAATTGAAACTTAGCAGAATTATAAAAAAAAACATTGTATTCTCAATTTTTAACATCATGAAATTTATACTAAACATCGATTGTCGATCGATTTTGAGAGAGTAGTAGCTAAGCTACTTGGAGTTTTTTTTTTTGACAAATTATATTAGAGGATTTGTGGTTAACATTGCATGTGTTCCTTACATTCTCTTCCCATCCCATTTGACTTTGCACAATCCGCCATTGAGATTTTGTTGATGCCGGGGGACTCCGTCGTCAATTCTGCCTCCCTCATCCTACTTCCGAACATTTTTTTTGCTTTCCTAAGCACGTAAATTACTCTAGATTTTTTTTGTATATATATATATTACCTAAAAATTCTAAAATAATATCGGAAAAAAACTTTGAGCTCTCATGTTATTTTTTATAATTTCATTTTGAAGCGAATTCATGCGAAATGTAGGTTTTTTGATCTGCCTGCATTTAATAACATTTTCTCGGCTGACTGAGGTGCACAAGCCCTGTGGATCTTAAGATTCATAAATTTTATATTATAAATATTTTGTTGTTGCTGCTGCAATTGCACATGTGCTTATTTTCCCATCCCCCGGAGCATTTTAGAAAAACAAAACCGCGTTATAATGGGTTACTAGGTTTGTTATAGTTATCTTAACCCCAAACCTCAAGATTTATTAAGGTGAATTCATGTTCAGAATAATAAGTAAGCATCCAGCCAGCATTTGTAAAAGATATGTTTAGACTATCAATTATCCGTACGTCCTTTAGGCTGTCATTGTACGAGACACGCCTAAACCAACCTACTTTGTTAATAGTTGGGCGGTAATTTATTACCTTTATTCGATCATGGATACCTGAGGAAACATATGCCGAACTTCTAAATACAAATCATTGCTGCCCGCCCCTTTAATTAAAAATTGGATAAATAGTAATTAAAAGTATTAAATTAGCCTCTGTTACAGCCAAAGCTGGTAAAAACCCATTTTTCGACTAAACTCAAATTTTTATTTATTAAAAATTTTATTACAGATTAAAAAAATCAATTAAATTAATAAATACAGAATATAAGCAGAAAATCTTAAATTTTATAATATTTTCTTGATTAAAGCTGAAACCCTTTATTTTTTCTAAATTTCTAAAAATAAAAAAATGAGTTTGACCCAAAAATGGGCATTTTGCCAGCTCTGGTTACAGCTGAATAGAGGAAATACCTACCTATTGTAAAAATTTGTTTCACGTCTGTGACAGCATATATAAATTTTAAGCCCAGCTATCGCATCAATTAAAAAATTTTTGTGTGTGATTATCTATTTTTGAGATGCATTTTTTATAAGAATTTATCATATATCCATATAATTATTTAAACGCTGAAAATTATATTTTGGCAGATTAATTACTTAACATAAATTTCCTCGTCAAATGATACATTTTGACATGATAGATGCGAGTGAATCGGTCATGAATGACGTGATCCTGTCGCCTGAGGGATACCAGAAGATCCTGGATCTTGAGCGGATTGACATCCCGGAAGAGGCTCCGGAAGAGGTGCCCCCACCTCCGCACTTTGTCCAGGAGCTGGCCGACATCCTCGACTGCCAGGATGGAGACGTGGTCCGGTTCGAGGCTCGAGTCGAACCGGCTAACGACCCCAACCTAAGAGTTGAGTGGTACCTTAACGGAAAATTACTAGATTTGGGTGAGTTATATTTAATTTTGTTTTTCAAAATTGTCATCTTTAATATGTTTATTTTTTTTTGTTTTTTTTCCCCATTTATTTTTTCTGACCAATTCCTACCATAATTTTTATATATACCTCTTATTATTCTAGATCCCTAAATTTTTGTTTTATTGTAAACTATAAAAAAATTATTCTCGTTAGGCGTCGCGCCCTAGGCCGTTCTTGTTGATGCCCCATAAAGTTACTTTTAAATTGGTAGCCTTCTTGTACTTATCAAATGATTAAAGCAATATAACCACACAAAAAATTACACATTTTAAAACATTTATTAATGGATCTTGCTTGTTATAGGATAAAATAAATCTTACCTCTCTTCTTAGGGCACGTGCAAAGTGAGTTTTTATTTACGTAAAATTTTTAAATTCCGAAAAAATTTTATTCTTGTAATAAGACGCATTTTAAAATTTTCAGAAATTTTAAATTTTACGAAAATAAAAACTCACTTTGAACGTGCCCTTACCACAATAAGTAAGTTTTAAAAACGTCTTTTATCTTGACATGTTTTCGAGTCTGTCTTATTTGTGGTGCAAGAAGGCAGTACTCCTTTCATCCTCAGGTGAATGAATGAATGAATGTTCAAGTGTTTGTATTTTCATGCATGTGTGTATATTCTGCAATTACACCTGCAAATATACAGGTAGCCGTTTTAAGCCGACCTTTGATTTCGGGTTCGTTTCGCTCGAAATTTCCCCGGCCATCAACGAATACTCCGGGAATTACACGTGTCGGGCCATAAATTCTTCCGGTGAAGCCCAATCGGCTGCCGTACTACAAGTCCAAGGTACTTTTGTTTGCCAAATAACAATACAGTTGAACTATTAAATTTTTATTAAAACAATGTGTGACATTTTTATAAATAGCTGAGCTGGGAATAAACCTATTTTTGGGTCAAACTCATTTTTTTATTTCTCGAAATTTAGAAAAAATAAAGGGTTTTAGCTTTAATCAAAAAAATAATTATATTATTTTGCATTTTCTGCTTTAATTTTGTATCTATTATTGGTCGATTATTTTAATCTGTTATAAAAATTTTAACAAAAATTTAAGTTTAGATCGGATAATGAGTTTTTTTTCCAGCTGCGATTATTTGTATATCAATGAACATAACTTATCTCAGTTTGGAAGAATTAATCATTCCCCGTGGTTTTTGCCTCACATGGCCAAATTTATACCTTTTTCCGATCCTCTACTGAATACAGGTGAGGGCGGCGTGTTCACCGAGTCACAAAACCCTGAAGGTCTCGAGAAGATTAAGCAACTCGAAGCGTTCAACCAGGTCCGTGAATGGGAGTCGGATGTGAAAGATGCCGAAAAGGAAGCTCCTAAATTTACTTCACAGGTGAAAGCCCTTCTTAACAAATTCGAAAACTGTCCAAGCTAAAATATATTATCAATAATTCAAATTTTTTTTATATATCATCGATCGTATGTGTTTTCCACTGGCCAATTTAGGCTTAGTCAAATAATTTAAATCACGGCCCAATGTAGCCCGTTAGCTGTTGATCAACTTCTAGCCCAACATTTAAGCTACATCGAAGATTTTTAACTCGTCCTGTCCATTCTATAAGAAAAAAGTGAAATAAAAGAAAAATGTAGTTTGTTAAATATGATATTTAATGAACCACACATTATTCTTTTATTTCCCTTTCCAATAAATTGGGATTATTTTAAATACTTTATGTTTAATAATGAGTATCAAACAAATTGTGCGAAATTTAAAAAAATAATTACAAATCGGTGTTTCGAGTAAAAAGTGAATTGTGCAAATTACAATACAAATTTTTCGGAGGCATAAGTAAATTAGGCTAAGGAAATCTATATTTTGTAACATTCAGGTAATCATTGTACCTGTATAGATAGGCTATTTTCACATTTTAAGCGTCTCCTTATCGCTTATAATAGTTTCTGCTCTAATTCACTCAATTATTATAAATACTAGAACCTGTATAAATGAATCCATATTGAGCCCAAATTAATTTAGGGCACGTGCAAAGAGAGTTTTTATTTTCGTAAAATTTTCATAATTTAAAAAAAAATATTTTATAATAAAACGCAAATTTTTAAAAAGTTGCCAAAAATATATGCACATAAAATACTTTTCCTGGAATATAAAATTTTTGAAAAAAATTTGAAAAAAAAAATAAATTTTTCAAATTTTTAGCATTTTCAAAATTTTACGAAAATAAAAACTCACTTTGCACGTGCCCTTATAAACATTGTACGATTATTTGCAAAAAACTGGAACGTAAATTGGAAATGATTTTTTTTTGGGTAATAGATATTAATTAATTTGTTTAGATAATTATTAAAAAATTTGTTTTAGCTCTTTTACATATTTTTTGAAAATTAATCAATATTAAATGAGTTATATAATAATGGACTTATAACCTAAGTAAATGTAATAATCGGTAACGATAACTTTCACGTTTTTTTAAATTTTTAATTTAATTTCTCTAGTAATTTGGTTCTAAGTATTAATCACGAGGCATTGGGCGATTTAAATTTCTTTATTAATTTTTTTTAATAAATTTGGGCCAAACACTGGGCTGTGTTACGAAAAAGTGGAAAACACTAGCATATTAAAAGGTGGGGATGGCCATACTTTTAAATTATTAATTAAAGATAAGGACAATTGCAAATGCGCAAATCTTTTTCTTTTTAAAATATACAATTGTAGTTTGGCCACTATTTACTAATTTAATTTATGCTAAATGATGACCATTTAATACCTCATTTCCATATTCTAAATTTTTATGTTTTAATATTCATTCTTTTTTATTCCTTTTTTACATTCCTAAATTCATTCCGACCTCATAATTATTTTATAAAATGTATTAAATATTAAAAACAGTATTAAAATGTATGAACCATCATTTCCAATTCGATTATTATTATACCTTTTTCAACAAATTTTATTTTTATTTTTTATATATATCTACAATATTTCGTTTTTAATAAAAGAAAAACGTAATTTAGTCTTTTATCAAACGCATTACCTAGGAAATCTATCTAAGCATTTTTGTCAATTTTTTTTGGGCGAAAATTTTTAACTGTATATTTTTGTTTTGATTTAGAAATAATTTTAAGTTTGAATGCAACCATAGGCCGTGTCTTATTTTGATTCTCTTTTTTTCTAAAAATTGTAAATCACTAATTTTTTTTTTAAATATGATTTGTATTAACGCCTCGGCAAATAAAATACAATAAAACACGATAAAAGGAACAAATATGCTTTATACTCGATGATTATGGTGGTCAGCTTTTTGCCTTTGCCCGACACAACTATACAATTTTTTCTTTTTTGAGCTGTGAGATCCCCTCCTTCACAATTTGCATAGATATTAAGTTAAGATTGTGCCGGGTAATGGCAAAAAGCTTACCTTGTCCCCAAATAAAAATTTCATTATTACAATCTTTAGTAAATATTTCTTTTCCTCGTGGCTGTTTTCATAGTTGACCGATCTGACGGGGTTGAAGGAGGGTGATCACGTGAGTTTCCGGTGCAGTTATACTCCCACAGATGATCCCGAACTCAAAGTCGAATGGTTCTTGAACGATAACACGCTTACCGCAAGTAAATTTATTTTTATGTATATATATGGGGGCATTCATCTTTCATTTTCAGGGAAATTTTTGAAAAATTTTCTAAAAAAAAAATTTTTTTAGTTTGGTTTAATTTTAAATAATTATTAGGCGCTAAAATTGTTAGAGAAATATACTGTAATGTTAGCTATGTTTATTACACAGGTCAATAATTTTTTGAGAGTTAAAAGTTAACTATAGAGATTAAACCTGCCATCTTGGAAAATATCAAACCCGTTTACCGTTTCTCCCAATCAAACTTAGTTAATCAGTTATAAACATAGAAAATTTTAGAAAAATAGGTTAAAAAACTAAAAAGGATTCAAAAACAAAAATAAATTGAAATTTTATTTTTGCATATTCACAATAGTTTAAACTGTTAAATTTAAACTTCAAATAATATTTAACGACAATACATCGTGTCGTATTTAAGTTTGGACGCGAAATATTTTGTTAAAGCCAAAGACGGAAGATAAGAAAAACGAAAAACATATATGAGATTAGGCCATCATGGGGATGCATTCTTTTATGTTTTCATAAAATTCAAGTTTATCACATAAATATTTGTTGTCCTGTGTTTAAAATTAGATAAAAGTCTAATATACTTAAAACGATCGCTGCGAGTGTAAAAAAAGTTTGTAGAAAACCAATATTAACAATTTATGGAGTAAAACCTTATATTTTGAAAACTTTTAAATTACAAAACTATTTTTAAATAAACATTTTTTAAACGCGTCCAATCGAAGTATTAGATTATATACTGACCTCTACCATGTGTTAACAATAAAACATCGTGTATCTATCTCATTTTTTTGTTTAAAAGCTTAATAATTTATTCCAATATTTGCACAAGGTTAACATAAAACGAATTGTGATTGCACAAATGAACCTAATATAATTATTTATTAACAAAATGTTTATAGGATCAATTGCGTATCGTTGACATAAAAATGTTTGGCATCTTTATATCAAATACCTTTAGAGGGTTTAATGGGTCGCGGCAAAAGGGGATATAAATTTTTAATTATTTGATAGAGTCGCTAATAGATAGGGTGTAGGGTCGGCAATATAACTTCACTCCACGAAGAAAAAGCCAGATTAAGGCGTAGGCGAGTAATCCCCCCGGGGTACTTTGCATTAAACATTGTAAGCTTTCATAATGCAATCTACCGTATAAATTTATCTATTTTAAGGCTTGCTCAATTTATAAAAAAAATTGAAGTAAATAAAGTGCATGAAAATTATCAACAGGCAATCGCTTCTTTAGCATGAACGAAAACGGAAACGCGGTGCTCGAAATAGTCGGAGTGAAGCCGGAAGATGGTGGTATTTACACTTGCAGGATCAGCAACTCGGCTGGCGAGGATTCGATCCAGGCTTCGTTAGATTGCTCGCGTATATTTTATTTTACAAATTATGTCCTACCAATTAACACTGGACAACAAAAAAAAAACAACATAAACGATTTTTTGAGGGTTTTGTAGAGAATTTTCTTGTGATAACGATTACGGGTTTAGTTTTTTTCCAATGCCTCCAATTTTTTTTTAAACCGCGTCCAAAGTTTAAAAAAATTTTCAGAATTACTTTTTCTATTAATTTTACAAAAAATTTATTGACATATTCAGATTTCTTATAAAAAACATATCTTAAAAAGGTTATTACATAAATTTTTTAGCAATTTACCTTTAAGTTATTTAGGATCAAAAAAAAACACTTTATGGCGAAACCCACTAATTTTACAAAAATAAAAAAAATAAAAAAAATTTAAATATTATAAAAAAAATTTAAACCCCTTACGTTAATAACGAATGTTTTTGTTATCTAAATATATTTTTACTTTTGTTACTACGTATAGGTTTTATGATATAGAACCCCAAAACACCCCAAAATTTGAAAAATCACTTTGACACCGAATAACTAAAAATCTTAGGCATTGGCTAAAATTCTGATTTCATATTCGTGATCAGCGCCATAATCTTGACCAAAAACCTTAATTGCCATAAATGATGCTTAAGGTCGTCCAAATTTTGTTGTCCAGTGTTATTGTATATTTAAAATTTCATTTATAATAATTTGTAAAGTAGACTTATTTTTTGAATTAATGCATGATTAATTGTATTAATCAATACTTTGATTCTACTTATCTCTATTTGAAAAGGTGAATGATATTGCAGGGTCACAATTTTTTATATTTATTTATTATAGCGGACAGAGGCATTATCCGGACCACGTTACTCCCCAAGAGTCTCAAGAAGATCCAACAACTCGAATCTTATGATAAACCACACAGCAAACTTTCCCAAAGACGTGCACAACGGGTTTAAAACATCTTTACAATCTCCCAATATTTGGAATAGTCGATTGTGTTACTTTCTCCCCTCACATCATATTTAATCAAACAGTCATTTTTCTTATCTTTTTACTTGGGAATTTATATGTTTTTTGTTTCCTATGCTCTTTCTAAACGCTTCCATATTCATTATTATTTGATATCTTGTTCATATTTCTCTATTTACACATGTCCTTTTAATAGCATGACAATCAATTTGTGAAGCTTCTTGACAATCTTTTCTTTATACACTTATACTTACCCGGTGTATTTTTTCACAAATATATTTTTTAAAATTTCTTCTATATTTTATCTTTTAAAACTTTCATTTACGCTGCGCAGTTTTGCTTCTCTGTATGTCAAAATTGAGCTGCCTAAATGGATATGTTAACCCTAACCTAAAAGCTTTATTCCCATCTCTATTGCGTTTAATTGAGAAATTGTATATTATTTATCTTTCCGCCCCGAAATTTAGCAAGAAGAAGAGTAAAATCATTACAGAAGACAAAAATCCAGTGAACATAATGCCAGGATATTACCACAAATATTAAAATAAATTAATATAACACATTTTTATTTCTATAATTTATCCAAATAGGTTTGTTATATAAAACTATTTGAAATCGAATAAACATATCTTGAAATTTTTCTAATAAAAATTCCGCCTCAGCACTTATTATATAATTTTCAAAACACCCTTCACATTTTTAACACTTTGCCCTATAAACAACGGTTGAACTTGTTAACTATATGATGTCGATATATTTGCTTTATTAGCATTTATCTTTTTGATTACGTTTAAAGTCAATTTTTGAAACAACACATTTTTTCATTTAATTTTTTTTTACATTTTGTCGAAAAATTATTAAAATAATGCGACAAAACATAAGAAAATCTTTTAACATTGTATAGGGATTTGACTTAAAAAACGCTGAGTTTTTTAAAAAAAACAATAAATATTTTTTTTCCTTTACAAATTTTTTACAATAATTATTGTTAAACATTGCAGCTTGCTAAAAATAACAAGGATAAATGAAAAAATGCTTATTTATTTGCAAGCGTTTCTTGCCAATTAAACTATTTTTCATAGCCAAAGTATACAATTTTACCAAATGGGTTGATCAGATAGGCTTGAATCTTCTTTTTTCGCTAATTTTATTTTATTATTTAGACTTATTTTATTTTTGTTTAATTTATTGTAATTATTTTACTTATAAATAATTTTTAATTCATCTATATATGACTACTAACGTGTTCTTCCAATAATAAATACGCCTCGCTGCAATAAAATCAATTTTTACAATGTTTTATAATCTCTACTTAATCTTCTCTCATTTTAAAATTTAATTGGCCATATTGTAAGCAAAGGTCGCAATTCCTTTGGGATTTTTTAAATAGGTAAAAAATTTACCCTTTCAGCCTTCCCAGGTGCCCGACCTTTTTCAAATTGAGTTAAAATATTTTTATAATTTTTGTATTTTTGAAAGGCTACATCGAATTTGTGTTGGCCACAAGCTTTCATTTTAATTCGAATAGTAAATATGCCATTGAGCTAAATTTCGCAAAAATATTTATTAGATTATTGGGGAAAAACTTTTTGTTAGAAAAGAAAAACTGAAATGAGAAAATTGTTTTAATATTTTACAATAATTAGTCGTCGGATTAAAACCGCGGTTTAACAGGTAGACATAAGTTATTATTAAACAAATAAATATGGAAAAAGCCTACCTTAATTTAAAATTTTCTGTATCCTAAAAGGTTAATAAGCTTGAAAGTATTATAATTTTAAGGAAATATGCATGATTTTAATTCACTTATGATTATAATTATAAATTTTAAAATGCTTATATTAAAAATTTAAAAGATATTTCAAAAGTAAATATTCAAAATAACCTTTTATTTAAAATACTTCTTGAATACATAAATTCCACCTCTAATCCAGCTGCAAATAATGAACTTTGGCCCAGTTATAAGACTTGTTTTTATATTATTTTATTGTATAGATAGGTTCATTGTTACACAGTTTAAGTGAATATAATATAAAATTGTCGAAAATAAATAAATATCTCCAAAAAAATAAATTTGAAATAATTCGAAAGATGTCAGGAATTATAACGTAAAACAGATATTATTATCTGAATTTTTATGATTCAACGATAACATTAAAGAGGACATTTTGAACTTAATATTTGTATTTTTTAAATTTTTTGATCGAATATAACAATAAAATGGATGACTCTATTAATAATGTAAATTTAACAGTTTCAAAAATGATAATTACAAAGTCCTGATTAAATTTACAAAAATTTTAAAAAGTTAAAGGTAACCAAGATATTTATGAAAAACAATTTTACAGAATTATGGACAAAATGTCGAGGTAAACGTTGCTTAATCATAAACAGAGTGCATTTGGCCTAAAAATACCAGTCACGAGCCGAGAAAATATTCTTCGTATTGATCGAATTCCAATGAATCCTCCAGGTAGGGCTGAACCACTCGCAGAATCTAGGACACGAAAATAAAATATTTTCCATAAAATTCTCTTTTTAAAAAAAAACATGATAATTTTGCATCTTACTTCACCCTTGTCGAGCATAAGTTTAACAGTTTCGATATCTTTCCACATGGCCCGATCTTTGATTAGGGGTCTAAAGCAATGAATATTAATTTTAATATAATCCTTCTTAAAAATACAATAACATATATATAGTAGAATTATGGGTAAATTAAAGGTCCCACAAATTATTTTTAATGAGCGTATTTCAATTAAAGTGCTGGACCGGGTTGTGAAATTTAAAAAAAAAATTTCAATTTATTTTAATTTTTGAATTAGTTGTTTTTGGCATTTTTTAAATTTTAAAGTGGTAAATAATTTTTAAAAAAAAGAGAAAAAAAAAGGGGCCAAGTATTATATGAAATAAGTTTTTAATTCTCAATTATTTACTAATTGTTTTTATATGTATATTTGGCTGGCTTATGAATTTTGACCCGAATAAACTGTTGAATTTGTAATTTTTTAATATTGAAAGTTGTTTTTGAATTAGCTTATAGATCTTAAATAGTTGCAACCCTTGTACCCGACTCCTGATTTTTAGAAAATTACTAAGACGTGATTTATAATAAATTTAAGAGGGCGCTTACTTATTACATTTTTGATTTTCCGAAAGGTAATTATATAAAACATGTTGCATGATTATCCAAAGGCATTTTGTATTTTGGCCCCTTTTTAACAAACGCGTTAAAATCTTTTTTCGATTAATGTGAGGCAAATGTTTTTAATTTTACAAATACATCAAAATCTAATTAGGCACGCCCTTAACCTAAATTAAGGCGATTTTGTTAAAATCATGATAAACATTATTACGGAATGAATTGTCGGATGTGGCGGTGCAACGCTTCAATCGGGGCGGTGGATTTCAGAGGCCTCAAAAATTCGATGGCTTGACACGCGGCCAATAACTCGATGGCGACCACTACAAATTTGTTTGAGATATAAGCAGAATAGAAGGGGCGGGAGTCAAACGAATGAAAAGACTTTGATATTATTAAGATAAAGGTTCTAGAAAAAAAAGAGGCACACAAATGGTAGGTTTTGGTGGCGGTAAAAAAATTGATTAAATGGGAGTAAAATATTTTTTAATATGGATGCTTATGCAACTTTTGTCCGAAAATTATAACAATTTTTTAGCTAAAATATTTTGAATAAAATGCATTGTTTTTTTAAGTAGAGTACAATTCTAAAACGTAATTGTATTACCTATTTAGTGTACATGTATAATTTAATAAACATTTTTTTTATAAATAACTTCATATATTTTGTGCTTTTGCCCACAAATCGTATTTACATAAATTCCGGTAATTAATTAATATGGCGGTATCGATTTGTTATGTTAAAATCTATGTAAAATACCTGAGAAGAGACAATGAATAAATTTTTTTTAGGATCGGTCAAACCATTATCCTTTCCTCTCCTGCAATATAGGACTTTCCAGGTCATTTTTTTGAAATTGCATTATTCCTCAGGGAAATTTTGTTAATCTATTTTTAAGTATACACTGATTTGCAAATCAATTCGTTTAAAGGTAAAGATTACAAAATTTTGTAAATTGCAAAACCACATCAGATACATACATCATCCTTCAGTAAATATACCCTTTTCGAAATAAGGACACATAAATAGTTAGTCAACTTTCTCGCCTGGTGTCATGTAATTGAATGACTAAGACCACGGTATAGCAATAGTTTATAACAGCCCTAAAAGACCCTAAACCAAATACATTTCCAACACTCTTATGACGCAGAAATCTATTTTTGGCCGAATTATTATATATTCATTTAAAAAAGATTTATATGAAAAGGTACCATTGGCGACGTTTTCTGCGATTTTGAGCGCCTTGCGAGCCGAAAAGCCGCCCATCGAAACGTGATCTTCTTTGGAGGCGCTCGTAGGAAGGGAGTCAACTGACGAGGGGTGGCATAGCACTTTGTTTTCGGAGACTGCATTATCAAAAATAAATGTTTTAAATTAATATGGATGTCCATGAGTAAAGATTTTTTTAAATCAGGGCACGTGCAAAGCGTATTTTTATTTTTGTCATATTTTCAAAATTATTAAAAAAAATTATTATGCCATAAAACGCAAATTCTTAAAAGTTTAGAAAATTTAGTTTAGGCACATAAAATTATTTGAATAAAATTTAAAGAAGACTTTTTTTAATTTTTAGAATTTTCAAAATTTTAGTAAAAACTCACTTTGCACGTGCCTTAAGGATAAATTTTATATTGTTATGGATAAAGAGAATGAAATTGTTATTACTATTTAATTCTCAAATTTATTCCTGATTTAAATTATTTTTTTGAGTTGAATGTATGCAAAAAAGGGCTAGAACATTATACGTTTTCTATTCTTAGAGATAATTCGGGCACTACCGTTTGACCGTTTGAGAAAGGCCCTAAGGGCGTGCGCGTATTTAAAAAATTTTTGAAATGATTTTCAGGACAATATTTTTTAGGTTTAAAATTATCGGCAATTTGGTAAAGTGATTTGGAACGACAAAAATAAGAAAAAAAAATATCCAAATTACACAATTTAATATAAGACGTGCCTTAGCGACCACTTAGAATTGCGCTTATAAGGCTGTAAATAGGTACAAGTGTCTCACCTAGGGACGCGGCTGTCACGTGAGCCATCATGAAACCGCTGTTGAGACCTCCGTCGTGCGCCAGGAACGGTGGCAAGTGACTCAAATCTAGAATTATGTTTGCGACATGCAGATCAATATTTATATTGCCCTCACCGTATTTTGTTTCCAATCATTGGTACGGTGTACAAATTATATGCCAATATCATGGCATTTACTTATGAAAAAACTGAAAAATGTTAAAAGTAATAGGTGTGATTGGAAACCTGCGTTGACGAGCTGTTCGATCCTGCGTTCGCTGATGCTCGATATCTCGTGAATTGCGATGCCCAGGTAATCCAACGCCTATGTGCAGTGAGATGAACAAACAAAAATGGATAATTCGAGGAAAACATACTAATTTTCATGTTAATTTTGCGACTAAATTTGTAAATTTATATTAATCGCATATGATTCCAGCTTAAAACTTCATTTTGACATTCAATAATAAAGAGAGAACATTTTTTTATTTCCTCTTCAAGGGATATAGGCTTCGAAATATTAAAATAATTTGTGTCATAAATATTCCATACGACGCACACTTACCTAAGAAACTTTATTTTTTTTATATATAAAAATTGTGACTATTTCGTTAATTTGCCCTATTGCTCAAGTGCCTGAAGCTTGCATACGCACGACCGCAAAATTAATTATTACCTTGGCAGGGTATTCGCCGTGAAAATTGCCTCCGGACAATATGTCACCGTTATCGGGGAATATGAGCTAAATTGTGAATGACAAATATGCTTTTAAAATTAAAATGCTTTAGGGAGGATGTTTATATACTAAAAAATAACACTGGACAACAAAATTTGGGCTTTTCTCACCATCTTTTGGGGCACTGTTGTTTTTGGGGAAGTTTTTGGGGGATCTCAAGAAAAAGATAAGAGAAATTTCCCCCCTTCCCCAAATTTTTTTTTTTTTGGGGTTTTAGGGGGGGTTTTTTTTTTGGGGGGGTTTGTGGGGTTTTATATAAAAACCATTGTTTGTAAAAAAAGATTAATATAATATTTTTATTAAAGGAAAAAATATTTTTTTTAATAAGGGGGGTTATTTTTTTTTAAATATTTAATTTTTTTTTTATTTTTTTTTTTTTTATAAAATAAGTATTATTTTTTAAAAAAAATTTTTTATTTAAATAAAATAAAATTAAGAAAATAATAAATATTTGGTGGGAATTTTTTTTTGGATATTTTTTTTATATGAGATGTGTTAGGATATTTAGGAAGATTTTGGAGAAATATTTAGTGAATTTTTGATTTTTTTTTTGAAAATTTGGGAAAGGATGAAGAAAGTGGGGGGAAATGGAAAAAACAAAATCGCGAAAATTCTCTAAAAACAAAAAATAATGTTGTTTTTTGTTGTCAATCATCAATGCTTTTAAAAATATTTAGAAATCATACAGATTGGCATATTTTAAATGAAAAATAGGGTTAATGGAATCAACTATGTATTTAAACATCAATTTACAGGGTTATCTGTCCCGCTATTAATCTCAATCGTCAGGATATTCTTGACAAATTCCGTCGTTTCAACCACAATCCCATGAACCTAAGAAGAGGAAAGCAATATTATATTAAATTGTTTGATTGAGATATAGTTTTAAATTACAGCTTCTGTGGAATTTAAATGAATTTTAAAAATAAAATAATTATTATGATTTTCAATTGCTGTTTGTTACCTGAGGAATGCATCGAATCGTATATGAATCTTGAACTTTATTGCAACCAGTATGACTATCTGTGTTTTATTTAAATGCATTAAATAAGAACGTCTGGTGGGGTATGTTGTCATAGGGGCCTAATTTTTATTGTATTTTTTAAATCAAAAATGATCATTTGGAAGGGAAAATGCGGACTTCATCACCCTCTCAGAAGAACGCTAAAATTTGTGTACTTTAAAACATTTATATATGTTTTAAAAACTTCCGATTTCCGAAGGACTTGATTGTGAAATGAGTAGATCGCGCATTAAGGCTGCAACAAGCTTCTGGCCTTTGTACGGGCGCAAGTTATGAATTCCTGTGAATAAAATATGCTATAACATATTAAAATAATCAGGGTTAGGCACTGTTAAGAACTCTATTTCACATTTTTTTAACATTTCTATTACCCAATTTATGTTATAATGTGATAACCCCTTTAAACATTTAGCTTCAGTATTTCTATAGGGCATGTCAAAACTCCGGGAGTCTAGAAGAAGTTCATAAACTTAGGAGCTTTTTATTAAAATTTGCTAGTTAATATATGTAATTATTATATAATTAGCGGTTTCATTTATTTAAAACTTTCCTTAAACAAAAATGAGTTTTGACTACAAAAATACAAATTCCAATACTTCTAATAAGCTAATGTTAACTAGCAAATTCCAAAAAACTAAAACTCCGGAACTTCGGAGTTGATGGACTCCTTCCCGACTCCCGGAGTTTTGACATGCCTTAATTTCTACTCAATACACTACAATAAAAATAAGGTGTGAAAGGTCATGTTGTGTGCTAATACTAAATTATTAAAAAATAAGATTCATAAGAGTCTTCTATAAAATGTCGTATGTAATTATTATCTATAAATTATTAACAGTCGTGCTCAAATTTGTGAACGAGGAATATAATTACGTAAATCTAGGGTTTTGTAAGATCCCTTCAGGCATTCGAGTGTGAGGGCGGACACGATGGTTGCTTGGATTGCCAGTTTTTCGGCTTTGTAAACAGCTATTAAATTTTAAGTTACATAAGGTATTCTTCTCAAACTTATTTGCGATTTATGATAATAACTTTGAATTTAATGTTTACTAAAAAATGATGAAATAAAAGAAAGTGCCTACCATCGCTTCCAATTGCCGAGATGAAGCAAGTTCCGTTGATTAGCGCGATCCCCTGGAAAAATCAAATTTGGTGATATGATTATAATAATTTAATATATTTTGATAAATAAACCTTGAACGCGACCAAACGAATATTTAAAAAAAAATTTAAAAATTTGATTAGCGAAGGTAATTAGGGGCACTAAAAACAAAAATTAAAAAATACCTCCTTGGGTTTTAGTTCCAATGGAATGAACGAATTTTTTGAAAGAATCTAGGTAATATAAAATATTTGTTAGCTTGCCTTCAAACTCAAGTTTGTAAAATAGAGATAATTTCGCGTTTTAAAAAAGTGAAGGGCCGGTAGTTGAAGAGTCATGTAAATACTGGCTATTTGATTTATAGGGCTGTAATCAAAGCAGTAAGCACGATTTGTGAAAAGGAATAGCAAATTAAAAAAAAAGCTTGAAAAAATTGCCAGTTTAATTAGGGGCTAATTAATGCACCCATAATTATAGAGTCTCCCAATACACACATTTAAGCATGTCAAACCTCCGGAATCAGGAAGGAGTCCACAAATTCCGGAGTTTTTATTTGAAATTTGTTAGTGTAATTTTTACATAATAAGCTGCAACAAAAATAAATTTTAATATTTTTAATAAGCTAATATTAAGTACCGAAATAAAAAAAAATAAAATTCCAAAACTCCGGAGTTAAAAAAGTCCTTTCCAACTCCGGAGTTGACAGGCCCTACACACATTAAAGCACCCCAATCGTATTTGTTTACGGCTTAGGTAATTTAATATGCTGCGATTAGTAGTATTCGGTATGCGTGAATGGATATAGTGGCTGCTTATATTTTATCGTACTGGCCTTAGTGTCTTATAGAGGTAACCTCTGGGCAATCTCTACGGTTACTTACCCAAACAATATATTACTTCGTCGGCATTGGACCATGCTTGAAGGTGTTTGTCCCACATCAGACCTTCGCCCATGATGCCTAAGGCAAGGTGGGCCAGGGGACAGAGATCTCCACTTGCTCCGACTGTGCCTTGTTCCGGCACAAAGGGCAACAAGTTCCCTAAAAATAAGATGAGATAACATGATAATATGATGAATGAAATTTAAAATCCTTTATTCAAAGAAATTATATTGAATAACAATGCAGTTAAATTATAATTTATTAATTGAAATGTAAAGTTGAATTTATTAATTATAAGGAGCTTACGGTTAAAGGCGTCAACGTATTTGTTGAGAGCTTCAAACGATATCCCGCTATAACCTTTGGCTAGCACGTTGATGCGGAGCGCCATAAGCATCCGGATGTGAGGGATGGTGAGAGGTTTACCCACTCCTTTATATAGAAAATCAGAGATTGAACTATTTTTATTAATTTATTGATACTTCCATGTTTGAATAAAGAACATTTTAACACACATTTACCTATGTTATTATAATCTTAAATTTAAACATAATACCTGTGCAATGAGATCTAATTATGTTGACTTGTAGTTCTCTATATAAAATACAAAATAATAACATAGCATTGAAAATTCTTTATCGAGGAAGAGGCGCAAAAATTGACCTTTTTAACCTCTAGCTAGAATTAATTTTTAAATATTTTTTTTAACCTCCCAAAACTGTTACGGCTCTAATAGATTAGCTAAGAATATTAAACCCAAATATTTTTTAGAGTTATGTGGCAGTTGGATTATAAACATTTTGGGCTACGACCCTTATTAGATATTGAGTTAGATTTTACTCTAGCTTGGGGATTGGGATTCGAGTTGAAGCGAAGTTTCCTATGCCCGTATTGACTCCGTACACAGCTAGAAATGTACAATGTTATTACTTAAACATTATTCAGTCATGTTCATTTGGAAATCAAAAGAATTGCTATTAAACAAATACCTTTATCCTCTTCAAAAATTCGGTCGACGAAATGCCTGGCCCTTCGAACCCTGTCCTCAGTCGTGGCCGAAAGCTAGAATAAAAATAATTATTCTGGCCAAACTTAAAATAAATTTACACATTTTAAGCACTTTAATATGGCGCGTTTAAAGTTCATTCAGTTTTTTCGGAAAATTATAAAAATTTTGAATTTTTATTCATCTCCTTACGTGCAAACGCATTCCTACAAATAGTTACATCCTTTTAAAAATTAAGGCGTAAAAATAAAATTCATTTTTACATTTTTCATAATTTTAAAAATTTGTTCAAAAATATATAGACTGTGAACGCGCCACTATAAATAAAAGATCAAATCCAAGTTATTTACAGATTTTGTGTTAACCCGGTTGTCTACTGTACTTCAAACGGTTCTTTCCCCATAATCTGGTTCAAGAAATGCTTTGACACAATAGCATGAAAAGTAAGAAATATACTTTACAAACAGTTTTTCAAATAATTTGCAATTATATCATATTGGACCCGGAACTAAAGTTTACATCTCTTGAATCCTATTTGTTTGCTTATAAAAAAAGGTAGAATAACCAAAATAGCTTATCCGGACTGAAATATTGCATTAGCCAAACCATTTTAATTCATTGTCCTTAATAAATTAGCCAGTTTAAATATGCGTTAAATTAAAATTTTTAAAATTGCAAAATAACTTAGGTATATGTCGATATTTTTACCCAAAAAGTAAATGAAATATTTTACCTTAATTTGGTAAGCGTGATGTCCGAGTTTATACAGCTTTTCCACGGTCAACGTTTCGCCGTCTAATTCAATCACCTTAGCAAACAGAGTAAATATTTTTAGGGCTGTTTCCAAAACTTTTGCCTACCCGGCCCGGCTTTTTTTTAATGAAAAAATTGTTTAAATTACCAATACCTTTCAATCAAAGCTCTTGATTTTAAAAAAATTGGAAAATAAAACTATGAGGGCAGTACGACCAAATACCAATTTTAGGGCCTTAGTTGCTTAATCCGGCTCGATTATAATGTTTCCTGGGTGGGTTTTGAGCCTTGATATCAATGAAACACCTTAAAACTCTAGAGATTATGGACACAAAATATATTAAATAAAGTCTGTCATTTACATTGTTAGATGCCCATGGGAATATATCTTGGCTAGAACGGTCCTTTTCATGTCCGGTCCCGTTCATCATCGGTGTGCCGGCCTTAAACACTGAAGACTCCATCGCATTGTTATAGTCCATGGTCGGTTTATTTTCAAACTTCGTTACTTCTTTGGCTTTATAAAATAAAGATGTATTATAATTGAGAGATTTGTGAAATTTTCATATTCTTCGAATAAAAAATTATGAATTTCGACTTTGACATAAATGTTTTTTACAAAGCGCTTAATTAGCTGAGCACAAATAGGTCAGCAGGCATATCAGATGATGGCATGGCATGCGGAAGATTCATTAAAAAATTTAAAATTAACCTTATAGAGATAGTTTCAAGGCTTGATAAATATTATAATAATTAATTAATTTTGAAATACAATAAAACTTGAAATCTTGCAACATTCTTAATCAAAACCGCAAAGCGTCAAAACTTGGTTTCTAAAAAATGATAAATATATATTTGAAATAAAAAACTTTAGAAGATGAAATTTAAGGGAAACTTTTGACAGCCCTCAAAAATCAACTCGCAGTGTTTCCTCATACCTTGCAAAACCCGTTCCCATTGTATTTTACGTTTTTGGGGGTGTGGCTAACGCTAATGTTGATTAATATCATCGAATCAATCGATTCGATTGTGGATCAACCAAAGGTGGCCTGATTTTTGTAAGATCTCTAATAAATTTAGTTTGAACGTAAAGGAAAATAATGAAAATAATTTAAATCATCTATGAGAAAAGAGAATTTGATGTAACCTTGCGTCAATTCCGAATTACGATTTTTAAATCAATTTTAAAGAGTAAAGTAGTTGAAAAAAATTAAATTTTAGGTAGATACTAGGGTTTACAAGATTCAAAGATGGGATTCTGGAGTAGGACGCGAGAGATCGTAGGGTCAAATTGCGGCCATATTAATTGCTCTATCCTGCAAATATAAATTGTTTCAGTGCAAGAATTAAGAAATAAACTAGGGTTGCGGATTTTAACCGACGCCCCTTTAGTTTAAGTGTTATTTAGATTAGCAAAAGATTTCTTGGCACATGAATGTCTCAAATCTCATTCCCTTTAAAGCTGCCTGTGTGATTAATTTGGCTCAGAAGCAATATTGATTAGAATAGAACTAGTCCATAAAAGAAATTTAACGCAAGCCGGCCACTTGAAATTTATGGCGTGGGCTTTGAAAAACAAAATCAAATTTTAAATGTCTTTGTCAACGCTAATCAACCCAGATTATCTTGAGAGCATAACTGAAATTTGCAGCCCCCCAGAGTCATCGTCTTACCGATGACTGTCAAAACAGAAAGAAAGAAAAGTTCGAATACTTGTTTGATTGAATGTTTTTAAATATTAATAGTTCGTATAAGTCAATTTAGGTTAAGATGTTAATGGAAAAATATAGTTGCGCGAGAGAGGCGGTCTATTTATAACAAAAATATGAACTTCTATAAAATTTTATTATTATTTAAAAAACCGTTTTGAAAAAAAAATTTTTTAATATAAGCGCTCAACAAGTGTCTTATTTGCCGTTGTAACAAAAAACTGTGTTTGTTTTTCGATTACCGATCGCGTAATTTTTTCTAACATCAGCTAGTAAACACTGTACTGAATCCATTGCATAAGTCTAACCCATACAGTTTGGTTTTAGGTTAAAAACAAGCAAATGTAATTAAAATAAAATATCTAGTAGGACCCTATTATCCATGAATTACCACAAAAATATTTCCATTTTACAACATCTTTATAACACAGGTCTTCAAATATCAACGTGAATTTGAAAACATAAAGATTGCATCACCATGATGGCCTAATCTTACATATATTTTTTGTTTTTCTAAGCCTCTTCCGTCTTTGGCTCCTTAGATCCTTCTATAACGAAAAATGGCCCTTTTTGACCAAATTTACAGATCTAAATATACGCTAAAAAGAAAAAATTTAAAAATCTTTTTTGCATATAAAAATTCCTTATAACTTACATTTTTAATCTCAAATAATAAAAAACAAATTTCATAACTATATCAAGCTCTTAAATCGGCATTTAGATAATACATCGCGTCTATACGTCACGATATATTATCGGTTTTAATTATATTACTATTTGAAGTTTGAATTTAACAGTTTAAATATTGTGAATATGCAATAATTTTTTTTGTTTTTGATTCTTTAATCTGTTTTTTTTAAATTTACAATGTTTTACCTGACTAATTATGTTTGATTAGGAGAAACGGTAAACGGATTTAATATTCTCTAAGAGGGCAGGTTTGATCTCTGTATATAACACTCAAAAAATTGTTGATCTATAATTAGACAAACAATATGATTTGTAATATTCCTTTTCCTTTAAAATAATGACATATGATTATTGCCTATTTAATGTTGATACTTCTAATTTTAATCTACAACATTTTGCTTATGATGATGACCATTATGGTATTTTCCCTATTAAATTACACCTAAAACCACGTATAACAACTAAACCTTTTAAAAACTAAATTTTAATTCCGATCGAATGATCAGAGTTTTGAAAAATTTTTTAAACAATTTTAGCGAGTACCAAAAAACGCAATTCGAATACGTGGAAAAGGAATTTGCCAAAATAAATGAGTGTATGAATTCTTCGACGAACAAAAACGAAGCCAAACTGACTGCTACTTTTAGCGAAATCGCCGGTCCATCGACCTCAACTTTATTGCAAGTTCAGAGTAGCAAAGCAATTCGTTCGCTCACACAGGACACGGCCAACCTACCAGAAAATGTTAAGAAAAATAGGTAATCTAATCAGACACTTGAGATCTTATTGCTAAGTCAAATTTAAGGCACACCACCCTCTTGGAACTTAAATTTTTGTTGGCCTACATAATTCACCCCCCCCCCCCTCCTATTTAATTTCTGAGGTAAGCTTATGTATGTGACTGATTAATAGTTGAACTCACTTCATCAAAAATTTTTGGCCAAATCCTTATTTCTCACCCAGCCAATCGCGGGTTACATTAAATTGTATTTTCGTACTGTAGGTACAAAGATGTTATACCTTTCGACTATAATCGCGTGATCTTATCCTTATTGGAAGAACCAAAAAACAGAAATGAGGAGTTGCTCAAAATGTCGGATAGCAAGGCAGGAGCCCTGAATCAAGATTACATTAACGCAAGTTACATCCAAGGTATTCTCTCCGCCCGAGAATACATAGCGGCCCAAGGCCCGCTGGCAAACACTCTCTACGACTTTTGGACCATGGTCTGGCAGCATAACGACTGTTCGCTCATAGTCATGACATGCAACTTGGTAGAGGGGGGTAAGGTAATTAAATTTCATTTTTAATAGGAATTTAAATATTAAGAGAGAATTAGAAGGTCTGATTTTTTATTGGCCAAACATGCTTTATATTTCATTTTTTAAAAATATGTTTTTAACAGTTCATTGTATATGTATTGTCAACCTATCTGGTTTGTGTACAATTTCAAGATGATTTGTATTTATAAAAAGGTCAAATGCGAACGCTATTGGCCTAGTCAGGACGAAGAACTTAAATTGCAGCAACCTACGCAATCAGCTGTGGGTAGCACCCCAACAGCATTTTCCATAAAATTAATGAGGCATGAAGTGCTCCCCGAAAACAATGTCATAAAACGCACTCTCCGAATCCACGCCGGTGTCGACTACCGCGACGTGACGCATTTGCAAGTTGACGACTGGCCAGACGGGGCCAAGCCCAAGGATATGCGTGGTTTTATAAAATTGCTACAACAAATCGGAGAATTCACGGCATACGACGATACTAGAGAGATTTTAAAAGGCCGACCCGAAAAAACTTACCTTATTACGCATTGCTCCGCCGGGGCAGGGCGGTCGGGCACTCTCGTTGCGGCCCATTCGATAATGAATCAGCTAAGCTTTGATCATATCGGCCCCAATTTTGGGATAGACCGGATAGTTTTAGAATTGCGAAGGCAGAGACCACTTATGGTTCACACGCTCGAACAGTATGTCTTCCTCTACGAACTAAGTGCCGTGCTATTCGCAGCTAAGGTTGCCAGCCTGACCAAAGACTTGATAAATTTTGATGCCGAAGCGTTGAAAGACGTTACACGGATTGAAGACGTAGTGAAAGTTTCAGTTGAAAGATTGGTTAAGGCAGAAACAGTTTTACCTCAAAGGATACAGTCTTTACTCTTAAGATTATACAATTTGTATAGGGCGCTGATCGATCTAGAAATAACGACGCAATTTCGTGTTACACAGTTAGAGGCTGGCATTATGGAAGAACCCAATCTTTGGAGATGCCGGAACGAACTCAAAAAGTTTGTCAAGTTTGATGAGCCGCTTTTGGCCATTGAGGAGCTTAAGACGCTGCTAAATGATAAATTGAAGCCTTATTGGGACCAATCGGAACGGTATTTGAAGCGTGGTGTGCTTTACAGGTGAATATATAAAGTGCCTTTCTATTTTGATATATTTACGTTCAAACTTTTTTTTATCCGGCCTACAGATTCGACAATGTGACAGAAAACGAAAGTGTAGATTGGATCCCGGCTCAAAGGTTAACTCCCGAATTAATGACCGATAGTGCCGGGTCTGCGATTTACGTGGCCGATGCACGAACCGCTCAGACCTGCATAAACAAAATTTCCCAAGATATGGATCACCTATATCGCATGTTTCAACAATGAGCCTTTTAACGGGACCAAACCTTTCTTAAACATTTATTTTTTGAAATTTAAATGTATAAAAATAAATTATTTAAATGGTATAATAACATTTGACTGATTACATATACATTTTAAGCAACAAACACAATCTTTAATAATTTAATGTCCCCCGTGCCTAATAGTTTGAATTATCCAATCCCGGTATTGGGTTACGTTGGAAAAAATAGCAGGAGAGGCTCCACTCCCGCATTCTTGGGAGCTCATGGAAATGACTCCACGAACGATCCAGCGAATGAAATAGGAGCTGGTAGAATTAAATCCAAATGGATCCTTCTTGTCTTCATAAAACGGCGGAGTTGAAGTTAGGGCATCTCGGTCTGCAAATATGTTTAGAAATTAGTCAAGTTTATAAACTTTGCACTGACAATTACATTACATTTGGATAACACATATTGACAAATTTCGAAAAAGAAGTATCCTGATTATAATAGTAATGTATTATTTAAACCTCGTTTGCCGTTTTCCGAATATTTTCAACCTTTAATTATATTTTGAGAAAGTGTAGATAAGGTAAAAATGCGATGTTTGAGACTATAAACACGGCACAAACAAATGTGCGATATGTACTCGGTTTTATGATGCATTTCCACAAAATTTTTTAATAAAAACCTTAAATAGAATAATAGTAGGAAATAATATGTTATTAAAAACAATGTTTCTTCATTAAGCCTGCTCATCTAAAAAAATTTAAGTTTTTTAAAAAATCTCGCACAAAATAAATATTTTTTGCAGTAATCACTTTTAGTTTAAAATCAACTCCTTGCAAATTAAAAATTGCAATATGTATAATGAAACCCGGACGTGTATAAAAACGAAACGATTTTGAAAGAGAGCACATTTAATTGCAAAATCGTATCTATTATTCGCTCTCTTTTGAAACTTCGATGACTCAATCAAATTTTAACGAGTTATATTTAATGCCGCAATACTAAAGTCAACGCAAGGTGAAGTGTCGTGAAATATATATACCTAAATGCACTTTTAACTTAAAATTTGCCTTATAAGCAATTAAAAAAACATAATAAAACTCGACACGTCTAATCAACGTTTAAATTATTCGGATTAGCGCAGGGCTGGTTAGATGTACATTTTTTGACTGATTTTGATATTTAAAAATCAAGTCGAAATTATATTATACAATTTATTCTATAAATTTTGTCACCTTCAAAAATTTTGTCATAAAGGAGTGAACATAAATTATTTGATCTACACTGCATTAAAAACAACTGTTGTTGTGGTGGCAAGCTTGCCTAAATAATACTAAAAATTTTAAATTTTTTTTCCAAGGCATCACTTACGCGTTAACTATACACCTTTTAAACATATAAATAACATATTACGTGTCTATTTTATATTTGACCTTCATAACAAACTAATTTAATAAAACTTTAGACTCTACTTTCTTGAGCGTAATTAACGGGTAAGTCGTTTGCGAAATAGACAATAGCGCACATCAGTGGTCCGCCCGAGTCGCCGGGGCACACGTCCCGGCCCGTGATGTCCCATTGAGCGCATATTTGCTTGTAATTATCTTCAGGGATGCCGAGAGCCGCATTGCACTGCCCGTGGTCACCCAACTTGAGGCATGCTTGTCTGAGGAAGGGCGCGACTCGGTCTCGCTTCCTCTGCTCATCAAAGTCGTCGCGGCCAGCGCCAGCTGGCGGTGGTACAAGTTTTTCGTCGAGTACCTCATAACTATACTGCCTCAGTTTATTTTGCCAATATTTTCGATTTCCACTGCGACGTGGAATGTTATGACCCCAGCCAGCCACGACACAAAACGGCATATTGGACGCTTCGACGTGATCTGTGGCAGGTATATAGTCCAGATCCTGATAATTTTTATCCATTGACCTATGATTTTTGTGTAGAAAAGATTCTCGATAATACTTACCTGCCCTAAAATGACGCCTTTCGTTGAACAAAGTAAAAGGCAAGCAAGCGGCTTTGACTCCATCTCCGTATTCGACAGGAGTTGATAACTTAACTAAGGCTATGTCATCAAACGAATTCCCATCCTCCCAGCTGTTGCTTTCGTAAACGTGATAGCTCGATACATTAACGATGGTTGGAGGAGATGTGACATAATCAAAATTATTTCCCTGCAACCATTGACTGATCTCCTCCTCCGAGGTTCCTCGGGCAAATCTCGGTGGTACACCCGAATGAGCTCCCACCACAACTTGAAACTGCGAGGCCGGTAATTTGGGAAGATGTTGAAATTGAGGCATCATACCACGACCCTGGCTAGAACTCTCTGTTCTTACGGTAGAATTGCGGGAGAAGAAACAATGAGCAGCAGTCAAGACCCATTCCCTATCGATGAGCGTGCCACCACAAACGTGTTTCATCGTAAAGAAAGAAGGTTCATCCGGTATCTGCTGCCGTTTGACTATCATAACGAGCCACGGCCAAGTTGCGCTAATGACATTAGATCCACCAACAACCTTGAATAGGCTATTTGCTCTCTCTTGTAATAATTTGCGGTAGCGACGGTATTTCCTCCGTTTAGCCAAGACCGTGTGCGTTCTACTACTACTGAAACAATAAGAATCGATTGGCTCGTATAGGGGAACTTGAACACCGCAGTCACAGACCCGTTCTATCGATCTGTGCCTTTGGGTAAGACTCGTTCTCATACTGCCTTTGCATAGCTTCTTCTCAACCTTATACGGACCTCTGAGATTGGTAATTAATTTTAAAAAGTATCTAAGGCCTTTTCGGTCACCGCCGCCTCGGAAGTCGAGAGATTCTCCTCGCATGTTTAAACCACTCTTGTAGGAAGCGTTCTTGCGACCGCTCGCGTGATTGTTTGCCAACGTATTCAACATAAAATACAGATAAATTAGTTTGTGTACATGTAACAAGGAAAGACCATTAAGCATTTTGGCGTCATCGTGGAGTCATTTAACACGTTGAATTGTTAATAGAATTTTATATAATGTGATGTTTCCATAAAACAAATTGTTTTTATTGACATTGATATTATAAATTATAATTATTATTATTAATAAATTAGAGCTCTAAAAATCAATCATTGGATGTTAAAAGCATAAAATTGTAGCAAAATACATAGCATGCCTTTATCTCTAACTATTCCGTCTAGTAAATCACCCATCAGACCTTAAAAGACGGCCAATTTATGTAGCATTGATTTATAAGGAAAGAAAATAACACATCTAATATTAAAATTAACTAAACATCACATTTGAAGTTAAATATAAGCTTAAACATTTGTGGCCAACCGGATTACCATTTGTCGAAATCTAGTCTTCCGCTACCTTTTAAGTTAAAGGATATATTAAAAAATGCGTTATTTAATTAAAAAACTTTTCCAGGCTAATTATAAGTTCAACCATTATTTTCCAAAAATGTGCAAAATCTTTTAAGTTTATATTGCAAAAAAATTTATTAATTCTTCTAATTTACAAAAATTACCACAGAAAACAAAATCGAGAAATAAAAAAAAATCATTAATGCTTTTTGTCATTTAAAAAAATTTAAAATTGCTTAGAAATGTGTTAAAAAACAACATATAATACCAAAATGACCCTAAAAATTATATGTTCTTTGCAATATTAAACACAATTTTACGAGTTTGCTTAATGGATATGTTTTTAAAGTGCAAACAGTTGAGAGATGAAACATGTCTCTAAATAATTTGAGCCGTATTATTCATTTTCAGGTGATTTAAGAGTGGTTAAGAAGACGCAGGCCATTAATACGTTTTGAAAATTTTGTAACACATGCTAAAAAAACCAGGGCTGGGAAAAAAAACTAAATGGGCTTTTTTAACAAGTTTTTGGGTTTTTTTTCCAAATGCCCACAAACTCGCAAAAGAAAAGCCCCTTTTTTTGCTTAAAGAAAAGGGGCATGTTAAAAAAAAGCCCCTTTTCTTAAAAAAAAACTCCTAGGAGCTTTAAGAAAAAATAACCAACCCATCAAAATTTTTTGAAATTATTATAGAAAACATAAAATGGGTTTTTTGGGGCTCTTTTTAAGAGCCACTTTTTGTGGGTTTTTTTTGCCCCTTTTCTTAGTAAGGGCTTTTTTTGAATTCTTATTTTGGCCCTTTATTTTTGCCCCCCTTTCTTTTTTTATGTTTTAGGGGAAAAAATGAGCCAAAGTTTTTTGGCTCATTGTTTTCCCAGCCCTGAAAAAAACTCGTTTTTATAATTATAAAACATAGGAGCATAAATATTATGAATTAAGATTTATTTTTGACTACCTCTTATTTTGATCTACATCCTATATAATAATACAAACATTTTATTTACTTGTTAAATAAACGTGCTTGGGAGAAGAACGCTGAGAAAATTTGGTTGTTTTTAATAGGTAAGGATAGAATATGGTTTTCAACATTGAAATTGACCATGTGGTTTCCATAAATTAGTAAAACCTTAATAATTGTTATTAAACTTGGACCAAAAACTAATAGTTTTGTTCATTAAAAATTTAGTAAAAAGGCGATTGAGTAGGTAAATATATGCTGCATGAAGTGTTAAGGAGAAAACACACCCCAATTTTGAAAGTTATATATTTTAATGTCTAAATAACTATCACTTCCAATTCTTCTTCCACATCAATCATATAATGGTATCTTTCATTTGTGGTGGCTGATCCAGGAAGTATTACACAGGTCAAATTTTAGAGATTTATGTAACCACAGATATCAAAATGCCAAATAACCTTTTTTTAATCAGTAGTATGTCAGCTATAACATTAAAAATTATAGAAAAAATGTTAAAAAATCAAAAAAGAAACTAAACAAAAAAAAATAATTCTTGTATTAAAAACAGTTAATATGTTAAATTCAATCTTCAAATAATAATTTAATCAAAAACCAATAAATTGTATATTTTGGTTGGGGGCAAATATATTGTATATTCTAAATTACCTTTATCTATTCAAAATAAAAAACATGAGTTACAATGGACCCATACAAAACAGGGCAACAAATATCAATGTCGGAAACGTATTTTTTATGAAAACATTAAAGAATGAAATATGATGGCTTGATCTCATATATATTTTTCGTTTTTCTTATTTTCCTCCATTAGCTCATTAGACCCGTCTGTAAAAATGGCCTTTTTGACCATATTGACAGGTCTAGATATATCCCAAGAAAAATTTAAATATTTTTTTTTGCAAATAGAAATTCCTAACTTTTTATAATCATAAATAATGAGAAATAAATGTTAAATATATCAAGCTTTTACATCGGCATTTAGATAATACAAAATATTTCGCGTCCAAACACAATATATTATTGGGTTTTAAATAAAATAATTTGGAGTTAATTTAACAGTTTAACTATTGTAAATATGCAAAAATAAAAATTCAATTTTTTTTTAAATGTTTTTTGTTTTTTTTAACAGTTTTTCTAAAATATATAATGTTTTTTCCTGACTAACTAAGTTTGCTTAGGAAAAACAGTAAACGAATTTGATATTCCCTAAGATAGGAGGTTTGATATCTGTAGTTAACTTATAACTCTCAAATTGTTAATAGATCAATTTTATAAAACGCTATCACTAGTTAAAAAAAATCGTGCAATATCGTTAGGCGAAGATATTGGATGGACAAAATAATCAAGACAGAAACATCAATTCATCGGCCCAGTAGAGCGCGTTCAGACTCATTTCATTTTTTGAAAAACAGTAGAAGGAGAGGAGACATACGACTGACCTTTTATAATCATTTCCTTAGAATGTCGGCTCAGATAGCTCAGTGGCAAACCTTCCTGTCTTACACGCAGGATTTGCGAGTTCGAATTCGTACACAGGAGTCTTTTTTCTTCGGAAAAAAGTATACATGTGTAATTACTTTGTAGCTCCTGAGTGGCCTGCTTAGGCAGTAGGCCGCCTTAAACGATATGCGTAAAATAAGAGCCTAGGCTAAAAACATAGGTCGCCGGCGTGCGAGTAAATCTTACCATTTAACCCGTGAGTATTTGCTTTTCTCGGGGTAAAAGAGAAGCCCTTACGGGTATGGCGCCCCCTAAATGGGGAAAGGTATTGAGGGAAACCTCAAAACCATCTGTTTATGTTTTTTACTTAGGATATCTAGCGACTAAAATAACTATCATATTTTTTCTAAATATATTTGATTTTAATTACAATTTGACATAAATAACCCTTTCTTTATTACACTCATTATCAAAAACTATAAAGATGGATAATAGATAAGGGGACAGAGTATTTTTTTAATGTAATCAATTTTGTTGCGCATGGCCTCAAAATCACAACAACCATCTTAAAATCTAGCACAATTTAAAGGAATAAAACTAAATATTAAGTAAGTTTAAATTATAAATTAGAAACACAAATAAAAAAGATTATGCCATTGGAAGTGCCAAGTTGTATTTCTTGGCTGAGAATAGGTGAAAACGTTGTGGCCAATTTTAGCAATATATAGCGAGGATTTTTAAGAGCTCAATTAATTTCCTCTAAGGTAAATATTTAAAAAAACTATAAATTAATTTATACTGTTTCACATCTTTTCAAAAAAAAAGTGAAATTGAAATAGGAAAAATTAAGTGTATAGGTGAACATAAAATTAAAGCCTAATACCACCCCCAGATTTTTGACCATGCGCAGATTATTATTATATGGAAAACAAATTACTAGATTGAGAAGATCAGATTATACGAGTGGAACAAGTGGGCTTCTCTAGTACCGATTTATATGACAATTATAAAAATGCGCTTATCCGCAGATTTCCGCCTCAACCCAAATAAAGAAGTACAGCTAGAGTTCAACTCAATATAATAGAAATGATTTTGACTATTTTAACACGGGATTTGTATTATGGGGTCCATATGGACTTCATAACAAATATATTATAAATATCTTCCAAAATATAATATATTATGTCAAAATTTTGTGATTTTATTTAAAAAAAAATCTAAACTAGTAGTTAAAATTTACAGTTAAACTTGTAGGCTATAATTGTTTTGCTCGGGTTAAAAGAGTCAAAGTCTTAGCCGGTATGGCGCCCCTAAATAGAAAAAGGTATGGGGGAAACCTAAAAATTTGTTTTAGTAGTTAAATTTTGTATAAGTTAAAATTTGTTTAAAAATTAAAGGGGTCCATATGGACCCCCACCTTTCAATTTAACTGTTGAAATATAATATTGCCTTAATGTTAATTTCAACAAAAAAATTGCAACCTTTTGCCTAGGTGTTCTTTCATATTAGATTTACATATTTAAAATGTTTGTAATGTTTAATAAGGATAGAAATTATTTTAGCTTTTTTTTAATAAAATATCTGGTTTTTAAGGTATTTCAGCCAAAAGCTATTTTTAATTTCACCTTATTTTTTGGCATGAATCTTTCTAAGATGTTCTACCCCATCTAAAACCCTGATTCAATCATTGATATTGATAAATTTATTATTTTCATATTTATTTAACGAGTAGGAAAAAAATTTAACTAAGATTTTTTTCTACTTTTTATCATATAAAACTCATCATTTTCAATGTTAATTTGTATAAGTTTATAATTAAAGTGCAAGTATTTCTCTACAAAAAAATAAAAAAATGAATATCATAGCTTTAAAACTAAAGATTTAGAAGTATAGCAATTGCCTAACTACGATTCGCGTTAAGACGCAAAATTTTTAAAAATTATAATAAAGCCTTACTAGCCAATAGCGGAAGATGCTTATAATCATGACCTACAAAACTGTTCGCTTTCAACAAGCTCCCGTTTAATTTAACTGACTCAGTCCTTTCTAAAAAGATGGACTAGTGTATATAAAAACATTGCAGGTATATTAAATAAATTATAAGTCGTTGGCACAAATAAAGAGTAGACGACCTAATGCTAAAGTTCTTAAAAAAATTAGGGGCGTATTGAGAGGGAGGGGGGCCCTTTAGATTTTTTTTTAATTTTTAAGATGTGACCAGTGTTTGAATTTATATATCAAACATATGAAAGGGATTAGAAATCAATCTGCTATAACATGGACAATACACAGCCTTAGAAAATAATTTTACAAATAAAATATCATCCTTAAAATTAAATTAGTTCTTTTCCCCAATTTCTCGCCCCCTTTAGAAAAATTTCTGCATATGCCCCTAGCAAGGTTAAAAAAAGTGTAAAGGTAGCTTGTAATTATTTCAGCAAAACGCTTAGAAAAATTTTAATGTTCAAGATTTTAGAAGCAACGGACAAATTTGTGAAAATTTTAAAAGTTTAATGAGCTATGAAACAAAATAAAAGCCGGATATTAGCAAAATCCTTGTAAAAATAAATAAAAAAAATAAACATATATAATAGCGCAATTACTCATATTTTTTATCACTGCATATATTTACAACATAAGTTGAGAAGACTAACAAGTTTACAAGGCAAATATCATCCATAAATTTTAAGCGTTTTGCAAAACTTTGTACAAAATCAACGTCAGCTTATTACTTAAAGTAGTTGCATTTTCAATAAAAAAAATATATGTAATAAATTTTATTTCAAATTAAGATACAAAAATGTTTTAACCTAAGCAAATATAATGCAATTCTATTCTTTAAATGCACGTGTGATTAATACTAAAAATAATTGCGCCCTTAAATTGCACGGTTTCACATGAAATCAAAATCTTTTTCTCCACAATTTGTTATAAGATTAGTTTTAAAAGGTTGGGTTAACAGACCCTTCTTTCATATAGCAGTCGCAGAAGTTGGAACCAAACGGGAACATCCATATATTGAGCAAATTGGTAGCTATGATCCATTACCAAACTCAAACAATGAAAAATTAGTAGGTAAAACAAATATTTATTAGATGTTTATTTAAAAATTTTATAATTATTTATTTTAGCTGTTAATTTTGAAAGGTTAAATTATTGGTTGGGACAAAACACTTATTGTAACAATAACGTAGGAATGTTGTTAGGACTTGCTGGATATTTTCCAATCCATCCGCTAACTATTATTAGGCTTGAGGCAAAAAAGAATCTGAAACAAAAAGTACCATTGGAGTCTTGATACACAACTTTAGATTTAAGTTTTATATAATACTTGTTGATTGATTCATCATTTATATATAAAATTTATTGATACCAATAAAATATAAATTTTCATAATTGGAATATTTTGTTAAATTCCAATTAATTTATGAATTGTATTTATATCTGCAACATCTTTTGGCTTGGCATGCTTCATCAAATTAATTAAGTTTGATTTTACCTAAATTAAAATAATTTAGTGTCTAATGGTTAAAAAGTTTTGATATTGGGGTATACTTACCTTTTCAGCAATTTTTTGTTCATAGTTTGATGGAGAGTGTAGAAGACTTAAGTGCTTAATTGGTTGAGATAACCTTAAATTTTGCACTTTCTCTAAACTTGTTATGGCTTTTGAGGATGAATGCAAATAGCTGTCTAATAAATTTTCATTCCTAAATCATTATTATAAAAAAGTTTTAAAATAAAAATTCAATGGAATAGATTTACTTAAAATGTTCCAAATTTGGTATATCTTCTTTTTGTAACCTAAGTTTATTCATTAATTGAGATTCTTGAAAAAACGCTATGTCTTCATAAGTTAACAAAGTAAAATTTGTTTCATTTGTGTTTTCATTAAAATTTTTTAGATGCTCTAAAAAGAAAATATTTTCAACTGATGGAAAACTAAAATATCTAATATTGCACATATAATAATAACAGATCTCACAGAATTGCAAATTGTTCCCTATGTGACTACTACTTATTTCCTTTTAGCGTTTACATTTACCTTATTCTAAACAACAAACATTAGAAATTATTATGTAAACAGTGGCACTTTTTATGACCTAAACATTCAACAGAATATTATTAAATGCATGATTATATAATTAAACTTTTTTAAGGAATTAAATCACAAAAGTCTAAAATTAGAGCTAGGCTTATAAAGATTTTAATGATTTAAAAAATAGACTTAAAATACATTTTTGAAATAAAAGAATATTCATAAATATTTTTTTAATATCAATTAATTTGTTGAGTTTCAAAATTGCAAAAATGTCATTTTTGCATTTAATTGAATGTTCAAATGCCTAGGTAAAATTTGAACAGTGGAAACAAGGAGATAAAATAGGCCAGGGACAATCCTGCTTAGTAAAAAGCTGTATTTAATTGTTTATTGGTGTTTTAATAACTACTACATACCTTCCATTAATTCCTGAAAACTGTTGTCAGGATCTTTTAAGCTTGAGTGGTAATCAAGGAAGTCAGAATGAGCTTTGCATATATTTGCATTGGTTGAATCATAAAATGGGGCATATGAACAAAATGGATTGTATCTTTCATCCAAAATACCAAAGGTGTCGAGATATCGAACTAATTAATTGCCATAATCAAAATTTTAAAATCCCATATGGAAATTTATCAAATTAAATCTATAAATAATAAATCCACGTGTTGTATAATGAAAAAAATAAGTCTATCAGACTGATAGCTTCCTGTCCTGGCTCAAAATTAAATGGATGGTTGTGGCTGAAATGACGCAAGTATTGGATTGTGCTATGAACCACATTATATTTACACACATGCTGGTTAAAAAACTGTATTTCATTATATCTCAAAATAACTTCTTTATAGAAAAGAATTAATTTGGCTTAAACATAAACCCTTCTATATTAGTATCCTGTATTATTTTTAAATAAAGCAGTAATAACTTTACAATCAGAATAAAAATAAACATCTATTAAAAACGAATATTAATTTTTTTGGTGTCCTTTCCATCTAAATATATAAATAATTCGGATGGCTAACATGTGTCCACTTAGTAAATAAAGTGTATTCGTTCAATCACTTAACTAAAAAAGCAGCGTAAATAGTATGAACATAAATCTTCTAACTACGCACTAACGTACTTTAAACGAAAACACCTTCCTGGCCCTGGCCCTTTAACCCTAATTAATATGAGGCTACTACAAAAGGCTATTGACAGGCTCTTCCCAATTTAGGATATAAACTAAGGTATAAAAGATATTTTTATTTGCAGCAATTTTACAAAAATCATTAAAGCAAGCTATCAATCGATTGTAAATGTTGGAAATGCATATTAAAAAATATTCTTCCCATATATATAAAAGAATTATAAAATTTTAATGTACTATGTGATATTATCTAGCCCAAACCCAATTGCAAAACCCGATATCTTGTAATTGAACTAAAATCTTGAGTCAATTTTTGCATATAATCACATGTAACTTGCCTTTTTTATCTCAAAAAGAAATTTATTTAGATAATTAAGCTTCAGAATCAACATTTAGGTTTAACAAAATATCATTCCCCCCCCCCGAAAAATATTTTCAATATATAATAATAATGTTTGAAGTTTAAAATTCTCAATTTTAAATGCAAAAATAACATTTTTGATATTTCCGTGTTTTTAAATTGTTTTATTAAATATTTTCACAAAAGTTTTTAGTGTATATAGTTAACGCGATTTTAAAAAGTTAATAAATTTAATTCTAAGATGGCAGGTCTGGTCGGTGAAAGGAGCTCAAATGGTGTAACTGTGTCTAAATTTTCAAAAATAACAAATGGTTTTAAACAATTCTTGCATTTACTTTGTCCTAAACTTAGATATTGCACCATTTTTAGGATGTGGCTTAATAGTCTGTATCTTTGCAAACAAATTGAATTATACTTATATTAAAGAACATTTTTCTTAAATTAAAAAATTAGTTAATTCTTGTTTTTGAGCCAAGACCTAATACCTCTACCCTTCTACAAAATATAAGTAAACCTGGTATGACAATTTATGTATTGGCAGTTAGTTATGTATAAACTAAACCTTTTTTAACTTTTTTGGTAGGCGTCAGATCATCGTTGTTAATAGTGAGAATGTCAGTTCCAACAGATAAGCCTTCTAAATTAGAAAAAATTTTGGTATGATTGCTGGTGCTTGCTTGCTTGTGGCAAAAGGGAAGAGAGGTCAGCCCATTTTCATTTACCCGTTTGAATCCTATCTGCAAAAGTCAAATATAAATTATAATACCCTGGCTTTGCAAGCACAAATACGGTTTCACAAAACCTCTTCAAGAGGTTATTAAAAAGTACAAACTTAACAAAATTAAAAGCATTCAGGCAAAAACACTTTTTCAATCTCAAAAAGATGGAAAAATTATGCTTCAAAATTAAATCCTAATTTAAAAAACGTTATAAATGTTAATGTTAATAAAATAAGGTATAGGATGTTCAAACAACTATTAGGACATAAGATGAAGGAATATATATGACATAACATAAATTAATTCATTGTCACCAATTATAAAAATCTTAGTATAATTACAAAAAGTCGAAATTTAAAAAATTAAAAACATATTAAAGCATTTGTTTCTACCGAGATTTGGGCCATTGAAGAAATTTGAGGGCGAAAGGGGACACGGTTTATATTATTGACGTGCTCCGGGGTTAAAAAGAAGGGGATTATTATTATTAGGGCGTATTTGATCATTAAAAAAAGGTCCATCCAAGGCATGGGCATTAAGAATAAGGAATAAATGCTTGTAGACTTTTGTATTCATTTAAAACAATATTATCCATTGCATCAAAATATCGAGTCTCCATCCAAAATTCCTACCTGCACTCTACCAACGCTTATAATTACTTTTTACCACCAAAAATCAACAAAAACTAATTATATAGTTTTTTCATTAAGGGTTCCGTGACGCGCGTCCGTGCGTTCGGGCACGCGCTTAAAGCTTGTGCGCGCGCACAACATCTCTATTAATTAAAACACTGGACAACAAAATAAAACAACATAAACAATTTAAGAGCGCTCTTCAAAGAATTTCCTTGCGACGATATCGGGCTTAATTTTTTCCAATGCCTCAAATTATTTTTACTGAGTATAAAGTTCAGGAAAAATTTTTAAAATTTCTTTAACTATAAATTTTTCAAAAAATCTATTGACATATTCAGTCATTAAAAACCCATTTAAAAAAAGTTTTAACTTAAAAGTATTAGCAATTTGCTTTCAAGTTATTTAGGATCAAAAAACGGATATGACGAAAATTACTAACTTTATAAAAAAATGAAAAAAAAGTATGTGATAAAATTTTAAACACCTTACGTTAATAATGAATTTTATTGTAATCTTAATGTATTCTTAAACTTTTGTTACTACCCAAAAATCTCATTTACACTGAATAACTAAAATTTTGAGGCATTGGCTAAAATTCTGATGTCATTGTCGTTATTAGCACCAAAAACTTGACCAAAAACGATAGTTGCCATAAATGATGCTTAAAGTCGTCCAAATTTTATTATCCAGGGTAATCGGTCAAAAATAAAATGAAACTAGATTTAAATATTTATTAAAATTTTTGTGCTGTAAAGAAACACATCATTTATTGTTTGGTCAAGTATTTGAACTAGAGACATTTTTAAATTCTTAGTATGCCCAAAAGATATTTTTTTATATTCTATATTTTAAATCAAAAAAAATCGAATTGAGCTAATACCTTCCCTCATAAAGGGGTGCAATATACGTTTAAGGCTTACAGCAAATATTGCCAACAGGTCAAATAGAATAATTTTTTTAAACCTCAGCAGCATGGGTTTGCCTAAACCCTCACTAATGAAATCACATTTTTGCTATTTAACCATAGGGTGAGAAATTTGTTAACGCAAATGCTACAGTGAGGTCCATCCTGACCCCAATTTTAATTTTCCATAAATTTAGGATAAAGATAATGGACTTTATTTTAACGTGCTTTTTTATTATAAACTAATAAATATTATTATGTATATTTTTGATTTAGCACAAAGTAGAAAAAATTTTAATAATTAAAGTCTTTAATTTCCCCTTTATTTATTAAAAAATTCTGTCAATAAAATAAAAACATTATTATTGTGTTTTTAGGTTGTAGAAAAGAGAGATTTATAAAAACAAATATTATAAAATAAAAAATTTAATTATACAAACATTACAACTAAATATGTAAAATCATTATGAAAAATACCTAGATAATGAGTTGCAATTTTGGTAAAATTAAGAAAGGGGCAATATCATGGTTTTCAAATATAAAATTTATAGTTTCACACGATTTTTGGTAGAATTAAATTTTTATTAGCAAATGTTGTTATTGGAATCAAACCAAACAAATTTTAATTGTTTGATTTATTATGTATAAAAAGTTTGACCCATTATATAAGGGTTTTAAAGGTATATAAAATTATAGATGTGCTGGGGTGCATATGGACCCCACAGTGCTAATTGGGGGTTAATGTAGAAAAAATAAAGAGTGGCAATAATAAAAGGATAAAAAAAGAAGATAAAAATATACTTGTAATAATAAAGTATATTTAACATAGGGCATCTTAAACTTTAAAAATCATTTTTTTTGGATTAAAAATATAAGGTCTAATATATTGAGATAAATAAATTGAGATATTATGTCATTAATATCTCTTATATTTTTTAATCAGCATGCTTATGTTTTCACATATTACTTTGCAATTAAAATAATAGAATTTTATTTAAGGTCTTAAAAACAAAATTTAATATTGCATTTTTAAATAAGCAATATTAAAATGTATTTTAATAAGAAACAGTTATTACAGTAAATCACTTTACATTTAAAATCAAGAATATTTTTGAAATAAATGTAATTAAATATTTAAACCTGCTTATAATAATCAGTCCTGGAAGGCAATGATGTAGTGTTGCTATCATTACTATGGATATTTTTATATTTATGTTGTAATGGATATTTATTCATTGATGTTGGGGTTGCAAAATTCACCTTTTTTATATTTAACATATTATCTGATGTGAGAATTTGAGAGGAATTTTCTACATCAGTATTTTCCAAGTTTTCAAAACTATTAAAATTTGGTAGACTCTCAAAATTAATTTGGATGTCCTAAAACATTTAATAGTTGTCATTAATTGTGTAAAAAAAATTTAAATTAAATAATATAAACAAAGATTTGAACCTTAGGCTCTGTTTCACAAAGGAGACTATTTATAGCTAAAATATCCTCATTTATAGTTTCACAATTGGTCATAACATTTGGTTTTTCCTTATTGGTTTCCCCAGGGTTTATAGCTAATTGTTCATCAGTAAGTTTTTCAATAAAATCATATTTCTTTTTGTATTTGACAAATTGTTCCTAGTATAATAATAACAAATGCAACAAAAAAATTTGCATTTTCAATGAGGCATTCAATTATAATGTTTAGTTGTATACAAATTGAAATTAAAACTGATACCTCACATTTTATATTTATTTACTACAAAAATAAGATGCCATATAATTTTAATGAGACAAAAAATAATAATTTAAAATTTGCAAAGAAAAATTGCTTATACAATTCATCTTTTATAAATTGTGTTAGTTTAGCAAAAAATAATTAATTTAAAATAAGGTGAGGTTAAAAATTAAATAATTTAGTTAAAAACACATAACATAATCTAAATTGGCATATTTAATTGTTAAATTTAAAAACGTGTTTTTAACCTTAGACAAGTATTTTAAAGTTGAAACATATAAATTTTTAGCGGTTTTGTAATAGATAGTTTCTGGCTGGTTATATGTTGTAGCATTGTCACATAATAATTTTATATCCCTCTAAAAAAACATTACATTATATAATATTTACATGAAAATCATTTAAGGAATGATATGTATTATTGCTAATCTTTGTTCTAATAGTGTTAATATCCATAGGCTCTGAAATAATTTCTGAATAACCTGGGGCAATTGTATCATTAACAGGCCAAGCAAAAAATCCATTATGATCCTTTCTGTAAAGTAAAAAATATTAATTAGGTATTATATTAATTTTGAAAACAAATATTTATTAAAAGATACGTTTGCTATATCAAAATTTTTTATTTATAGACAATAAGTTCTTGTTTACTTACTAACACTTTTTTCATCCTTTCTTGATTTAATTTCAGAAAAAAAATCTAAACTAACACATTTTTATTGTTAATAGCTTATAAATTCAATAAGTAAAATAATATAAATATAGCTACAAAACATTACTTTTCAATCAAATCAATAAGCATATAAAGACATTCTTGAAACGGGGTTTCTTTTTTCAACAATGATTTAAGTACACATGTTCTTTTACTTTCACCTTGAAGTTTTATCTCACTTGATTCTATAAAAATTAAAATTAAAATTTTACCTTCAGGAATACTGGATATTGATGATTGTGATTGCCACGAATCAATAGTGTTTGTTTCATCCTCAATCAACTCTTTAATTTTTTTACAACCAATCTAAAATTACATTTAAATATAAATTACATTTGTAACACTTTGGTCATTAGATGACGCATCTTTTCTTTTAAAGGGCTCACTTATTTTAACTTTGCAAGAAGGTATATTCATAGATTTACATTCATTTCCCAATTTTAGTATTAATTTCAAAGGTTTTTCTTCCATACCGGGTGCGCAAGGTGTTTGCTATGGCTTATAACATTAAATTTTTAGATGGATTGATAACGTTTAATAAATTATAACATAAAATACTACATAAAATTGCGTTTTATTAGTGCCCCTAATAATATGGAACCTATACTAATTAGCTATGTATTATTTTTTAATAGTTGCTAAATTAAAATTAAAGGGTAGGGTGTTATAGCTCATTTATGTATAAGCAGAGAGTTCATCGTTTTTAAAATAATTTTTAACTTTTTAAATGATAATGCAAAATTAGAGTTACATAAATAATAAATTTTAAATGAACAAATTTTTAAAGAAACTATTTTGCGATGATAATATTTCACATACCTAAATTTTTAATAAAAAAAATAACTACAATTTTTTTTAACTTTTTAGCAAAATAATGGGAAATCTATGTATTATAGTTGACTAATAATAGCTTACTGTTTTTTTGGAATATTGCTTGATATTGTTTATTATATAATAAATATAACTATAAAAATTTTATTTAATACATAAAAAAACATAAATTTTAAAGTAAATAAACTGCAACTTTTTTCTAGGGTTTATTTATAATTATTTGATAAGTAAAATGCTTGTTTTTATAATAATGAGAAATATTTTTTCTCTATTTTTTAATTATAGGCTAAAATAATTGTTTATTACATTTATTTTTTTTCTCGTGCTTTTATAAATGTTCTACCCAACCTAAAAACACAACTAAATTAACAATATTTATATTCAGCAAATTGACATAATTTATTTAATGTAATACGGGAAATTAAAAAAATTTTAATTTTTCAGATCTTTTTTTCTACTTGTTTTGAACAAAATTTGCATTTTTAGAACACGTATTTATCTATAAACTAATTAAAAAAATAAAAATCTTAGTTTTTAAACAGTTAAAGAGGTTTAAAAGTGGAGCCCGCATGTACCTTACTCTAGCTTAACTTGTAATATTAATCCACTATTCGCGGGTTAAAGAGTAAAAAAGTATTGAGCTACATATACAAAGCACACATTAAATAAATTTAATATGAAATTAATAGGGTTATAGCAAGTTACCTAAAGGTTATAATATGTTTTTGCTTTCTCACTAGATTAATTATGCAAGTAGAAAGTCTTATTTCAAACTTAAACAAGAACGTATAACGTATGAAGGTTGAATTAGCTTTTTAAATATTTTAATACTGTTATAATTTAAAAAATTTATTCTGTGCGACAAACAGATGCTGTGATATGAAGATGTTGGAGGGGAAATTATAAAAAAAAATGGAGATAATAATTTAATGTAAAAAAATAAAGAATATAAAAAATAGAATTCTCTATCTTATAGGTTTTTTAAGTAAATAATTGTTTTCTAAATAGATGTGTTATAAAGTTAGAGATGTTGATGAGTTGCTATCACATATAACCAATTAATTAATCTAAACCTATACTCTCCTAAAAACATAGGGGGCGCTTTTATTCTCCCAACATTTTTCACCTCTTACATTATTTCAGTTTTTAAACCTACACACAGGGATCGATTGTAATGGTAGTAGGAGATGCGGTCAAACCAAAATATTAGATTATAAAATAAGTGGCCTTTAAGTTATTAGGTACTCAAAACAAAACATTGAAAATGTTTTCCTAAGCCAATAAGTCTTAAATGGGCTGTTGGGGGTTAAAATTAAACCAGGTGTTTGAAAATTAAAAAATTTTTTTTTATATTTTAATTAAATTAAAAAATTTTTTTAATAAAAAAAATTTGTAAGGCTTATCAAATGACCATCATATATTCTCATTTGTGATAGTAGTTGCGAGTGATAAAAAGTAAAATTTTTGTTTGTTGGTTAAAAATTAGTTTACGGTCCAAACTCAAAGTAGTTTACCAAAAAAAAGATGGATAAACATTAACGGTTTGAAATAAATGGGAAAAATTGTATTGGATATGCTTCTAAAGCGCTTCCCGTATCCCTAGTCAAGATTTTCTCCAATCAAGTTAAATTTTTTACCCGCATTAATTGGGCCTTTACTATACAACTAAGTAGACCCCCTTTTTTTAACCTTTAATTTTAGATTGACATTTATTAAGAAGTGATATTTGGTTTTCTCCTTTGCCGTCCAGTGTCTAATCTATTTAATATTTCATTTAAAAATTGCCATATGCGTGTAAATGATGACGGCATGATGTCCACATCTCTCGCAAGTTCTTGTCATCAAAATAATATTTTCTTTGATAATGAATTGTCAATTTATCAATTACTGTTTTCATTTGCACAGGCCATTTTATCGGTTTCCATACCCTCAATAACTTTTCGTAGACATTATAAAATAAGTGACCCTATGTTCAAAACCTCAGCTATAACATAACAACAAAAGTTTGGGGAAAAGTCATTAAGGGCCGAAAATTAACTAAACTGGACCGACCCACAAAGGCCAAGCTCTAATAACACAGCCCGGTTTAGAATACATAAAATACCAAATTATAAATTTGTATCGCCCTATTTAAGGTCTTGAAATGACTTGGATTTTAATTAGATATTAGAGTCGAGACTCGAAGCCCAAAAAAAGGACCGCAGGCCTAAATGCAAAAAAATTTAAAGCCGAGCCGGAATGGCTGGACCTTAAATTGAGAAACCAAATTTCGCGAACGGCTTTACCAAACCAAAAGAGAGATGCAGTTGAATTTTAAATTAAAATACCTGAGTAGTTGTCGGCAATAAATTAATTTTTTTTCGGCTTGAATTCATGTTTCATGTTGGGAAAAATGAGAAAGAGAATCGGATTATAGGATATATAAATACGATACAGGGGATATTTATACAAATTTTGGGCAAAAAAAGATAAAATGTTTAGCTCAAATTTAGGACGACATGCGTCTAAGTTAAATAAATGTCAAAGTCAATATTTCTAGAATTATTTAATAAAGAGTGTAAAATTAAAAACTTGATGGCATCCTCAAAAAATTGCATCTAAATAACATTGTTTGGAAAAAATGTGAAAATATTCAAAATAAGGTATTAAAAAAATATGCAGAAAATTGAATTTCACATTAGGCCTTATAATTAAACATTGACATCACTGTAGTAAGAATGGCTGGAGTTAATTGAGAATAGGGGGAACAAAAATAGGCAAAAGATAACTTCCCGGTCTAAACTCATAATGAAACAGACATAAAATAAGAAAATTTTTTGACTGGGTTAAATTTAATTGAGAAAAAAATATACATTCAGTATGGTGAAAGGGTACCGCGCATTTATCTGTAAAAAATCTTTTTTCAGCAGTTAAAAAATGTTTTACCTGACTGGTAAAAGGGCCCCTGCAGAAAAAACCGTAACGTTGAACCCTATTTTTTAAATTGGATTTTTTGTTAGATGAATGGTATAAAATTGTTTTAAAGGAAAAATATGGCAAAAAATAAAGATTTTTTTTGACCCTAAATATAAATGATTAGATAGGCTCTAATACCTTAGTAATGACTGGAAATTTTTTTTAAATAAGTAACAGCAATTGATTTGTTGACATAAACCTCGGAAAGAAGAAATGGGAAAGTGTAATGATCTAAAATCCCTCAAAATAACATTAATTTGGTAGGCCACCTGTTAAATATAAAGGTATCATAAAAAATCGAGCATCATATTTGAGAGGAAGGTAACTTTAGTTTATCGAATTATCATCGAACCCCTGAAATAATTACAAACCCGAAAACTTTAAGGATCTTTAAAAATGGCGTCAAAATTTTTCCTTTTTGGGCATGTTAAAAAAGTGACCCGATGTTAAATTTTAGGGCGATAAATATGTATTTAAGGACCTGCTGAATGAGCTATTACAAAGTTTTAAAGACCAAATAAATTAAAAGTTAGAAATTTTACTTTTAAGTGTAACACTTCAATGGAATAAAATAAAAAAAAATACTACTTCAAAAATAAAATGTCCCGTTATTCCCCAATCTCACTAGTAAGTTGCATTTAAAAACAGTCAAAAAAGAAAGTATTTTTTTGGCATCAATTTAAGACACCTGTTGCATTTTTTCAAAACCTGAAAAGGGGTCTATCAGAAATAGCACAAAAAACTGCCCTAATAAATAACACTTATTTAGTTTGTAGACCGATAAGCAGTTTGCAGGCGACAGAAAAGTAGAAAATTGTTATCTTTGTATGATCAAAACTAATCACGTTACCGTTATCCTAACTTAACTCATATTCTAAGCTAACCATAAAGTAAACTCATAGGTAAATAACTTAATTTTTTAACCGTAATTTTACCTCAATCGAATGTTAAATTAATTCTAAACTAACTTAAACCTAACCTACACCTAAACTAATTCACAATATTGGTATACTTTAATTTTCGTGTATATATTACGGTCCACCTCTGAACCCCAAAAAATGGCCGGTTAAATAAAAAATTATATTTTTAATCAAGGGCGTAGCCAGTTGTAAAGTTGAGGGATAGGGGGCGGGGGGGGGGAGGTTAAAAAAAAAATTTTGCCGCCTTCGGCGGCATAGTGCGGGCATTAGTTCTATGAAGTTTTAACGTGTAATTTGCCTTCGGGGATTTTGAATTTTGGCCGAATTCAGTAATTTTTTAGACAATTTTTTTTTGATTTTAATTGATTTATATGGTGTCCCTATGCCCTTTTTAGAAATCTTTTGACCCTCTTTTGTAAGGGCTCTGCATACGTCCTGGTCTTTTAGCGCAACAATTATGCAAAAATATGAAAATTATCTTAATATTTTTATTTAACTAGTATTTTAATTTGAGGGGAAGAGAAATTTTAAAGTTAAATATTTAAAAATATTTTAAATGTAATTTAATTTTATATTTAATTGGTAATTTATTTTTTTTTTTTGGGGGGGGGGGGGGGGATGCACTAAAAATTTTCAATTTGGGTGGGATGGCATGCTTAAAGGGGGTTTCATCCCCAAAACCCCCCTTCTCCTACGCCAATGTTTTTAATCTAATAGAATAGTTCTAAAAAATTTGTTTGGCGGTCTCATATACAATCATGTTTACCAACATTTCTTAAAAATCGATAAAATTGAAAGTCAAACATTTGCCACATTTATTTGGATGATAAACTGATCATAGTATTAGCTTGATTTTTAAATAAATGAGTATTAGATCTTTATAGATAAACCCAAAACTTTAAAAACTTCAAACTTATATATATAATAATTAAACTAGGGCACGTTCAGGGTTCTTAACATACAGTGCTGGCTTCAATAAAGTGGCGCAAGTTAGGAAAAGAATGATCAATAAGCACATAAAATGCCATAGACCACTTTATTTTGATTGTTGTCACAAATAAAAAGGCCACGATCACAATTAAATGATCTCTGTCACAATTAAATGGCCAAGATGATGTTTTCATGATAAATATAAATATGTTGTGACTAAATGGTCACACAACCTAGTGATGCTTACTATGAAATCATCATCCTGGCCAATTAATTATGATTGTAATCATTTTATTAGTGACCGCGATCAAAAAATAGTGGTAGATTGCCACATTATATGAAACAATTATCATTTTTTTCTGACACTGGCCAATTTATAGTGGCCAGCACTATAATCGTTAAAAATTTAGTCTCAACTGATCAGCTAGTTTTTCTATGGCCTTATTATTAAATAAGAAATAAAAAAGGTTTTATCATAACTAAGTTAAAGAGTTAAAAGCATATGCCAGGGATAGGTGTAGTTTTTTAGCCTAATACAATATAACAAAGAAAAAGTTATGTTTAGCCAGGCCCCTTTTAAAGGCCTCGGTCAAAAGTTAATTAATTAATAAGGTGTTTTTTGCAAGGTAGTAGGCTTGAATCGCAGAAATATATATAGGCATAATTAGTTGTCCCTAAACTATTCAAGCTCCTTCAATTATTCCGGGCCTTTTTGCGGCCCAATCTGGCCGCGGAAATTCGGCCAGAGCGTGTAGATATTTTTCTGGCCGATGATTTCACGTTAATATAGAAATTCAGTGCTTTATAAGCAATCATAATAAATCTATTGAATATGTGAAGAATGCTTGAAAAGTTGTATAATTTAAAGTAAATTCCAAGGTCAATTTTTTTTATCAAAATTAAATTTTCCAGATGGAGCGGCGGTCTTATTTTTTTTGTTTTTATGGCTATTTTCTCAAAGGGCGACTTAAAACATCAAGAAAAAATTACTTTTTAACAATTATTCCTTGTTGGAGTGGCAATTTTTGGGGGAAAAAAACTGATTTATATTTTGGTTAATTAAATTTAACTATCATCAATAGACAACAACTCTATGTAATTTTTACGATATGATGAAGTTATTAATACATCTATTGATTATATGTAAAGCTAAAGCCTCTATTTTGAACTGAAAAAAAATATAAAAGATTTTTTAGAAAAATTTTATTAGTGTAAATGAGTGCTCTCAACGGGCTGTAGTATTCTTAAGGCCCGGCCCGCCCGAAACTACAACGTGTAGCCCGGCTGCCTGTAATAATAATTTTTAGCTCGGCCCAGCCAGATGTTTTTTTAAAAGAGGGCGGGTCCGGCCTGGGCCGAATTCATAAATATCGGCCCGTAATATTTTTGTATTTTTGTAAATATTACTAACAGCTTAACATCAAACATAGCTTTATTGAAATTTTTAATATCAAGGGCCTAATTTGATTTAAGATAATCAATTAAAAAAATGATATAACCCAGTTTTTTAGCCAAAACGTCTTCTTTTAGTAAATATTTGACCGGCTGTTGAAAAGGTATGTTCTGCAGTCCAGGAGCTCGTAGGAGTAATTCAGCTAAGTTTTCTCACCACTGCAAAAGAATTTGATTATCTATGTCTTGTGGTTGGAGCTTTATATAAGTTAAATTCGTCTTCGGTTCTTAATAATTTCGTCATCTTCCCATCTACCTCCTTAAGATGAATAGTTTATATTTGTCAAATTAAACTGAGACCGGATTTGGGAAATCACTCCGTCTAGTTCATATTCACTAACTATTTTCGTTTTTATGGTCAGATGTCCATAAATCTACTCATCCAACTATTTTTATCACTAATTATAGCTCAAAAAAATAGGCATATATAAGCATCAGAAATTTTCGGCCTGGCCCGGCCTGAGTCCGAAATAAATAAAACGGCCCAGCCCGCCTAACATATATATTTAGGCTCTGCCAGACGGGTCCCGACTTAAAACACTATGTAAATAAGCCCAATATAAGCCTTTTTTGACAAATTTTAAATTTACAATTTTATAAAGCCAAGTCGAAGGCCGTTTAAAATTAATTCGATTTATGTCTGATATTTGCTGCCATAGTCTAAATAATTTAAGATATCTAAGTTTATGCTATTTACAAATGCTTTAAAAAATAATTATAACAAACTGTATTTATTAACTAATAAAAAATTTTGTTTTTTAGTTATATTTACATAAATAATTATCATGCCTAGATGGCGTTAAAAAATTACAGTATGAAAAAAATGCTTTTTAAGTGCATTGTTCTATACCCAAAGGAAAATAGCAAAATATAATTAGTTGATTTTATAGCACAAAATAAATATTTATTAGAATTAAATTATATTATTAAATATAAAAAATAAGAGTTAACCAACTATAAAATTGGCTAAAACTAGTAGTAATATGTAAGGATCGCATTCTTTTATCCTTATCGCTTCTCTGGCTTATGGCTAAGATCAAAGTGTAGACTACGTTCTTATCAGCTTAATATCTGGTACGTTCCCTATATGGGAACCAGAATATTAAACTCATTTCTGGAACTTGGGGTAAGGCCTAAGTGTGCTTGCTCACTCCTTACCCACGAGTTGGCCTGGTATTGCACTATCTCCAGGACTGACTCACAAAATTATATAATCAATTAAGACAATAACTTTCAATATCGTTTAAAAATAATCTAAAACTCATTTTCTGATTTTAAAAAAATATAAAAATGCACATTAAATGGATGTTTTTTACTTGACTTTTCTGGGTTTAATACTTAAAACATAATTGATATTTTCTTACTGTCCTGAACGTATACCCTGATGCGGATTATTTTTGAATTCATCAACATATGTATTTTACCTTTCCCATATAAAGCGATAGGCCGCGGTCAGATGCGAGAAATAAATTTTTGAATACTTTAAGGCTGTTACAGTGCTCGCTTCAATAAATTGGCACATGTTAGAAATAGAATGATCAATAGACAAATTAAATGTGGCCATCAGTTACTATATATTTGATCGTTGAAACAAATAAAAAGATCACGAAAAAAATAGTGGTAGATGGCCACATTATATGTGACAATGATCATTTTTCTTATGACAAGGGCCAATTTATAGTAACCAGCACTGTAAAACAAAAAATGACCTTCTTTAAATAAACAGTTCAAAATTTTTTGAGAGTTGTGAGCTAACTAGAGATCAAACCTGCCAACTTAGGGATTCAAATCCATTTACCATTTTTAATCAAAATTAGTTAGTCAGTAAAAAAATGTAAATAAATATAAAAGATTCAAAAACAAAATTAAATCAAATTTTTTTTGCAAATTCACAACAACTAATATTTTAATTAAAAACCATAATATATCCTGTCGTATTTGTAATTGGACACGGATTTTTATATAAATGTTAATGGAAGAGTTTGATATACTAAAAAATTATTTTTTTCATTATTTTTATTAATAATTAAAAATAAAAAATTTTTAAAAAAAAAAATTTTTAAATTTTAAACTTTTTTTAAATAAAAAAAAAAAAAAAAAAAAGGGAAAAAAAAAAAAAAAAGATTTGTAATTTGACGATTTAGCTGATGTAATGCAAAACAAATTTTAATTTATTTTTGTTTTTGAATCTTTTTTGTGTTTCGGCATTTTAAAATTTTCAACGTTTATATAGTAACTAAGTGTAAATCTCTAAAATAGCACGTTTGATCTCCGTAGTTAGCTCATAAGTATCAAAAATTTCAAAGACCTTTGAAAAATTTATTTTAGATATACCAAAAATTTTATAAAAGAATAAATATTGGACGCGCCTTGTAAAACAGCTTTTATAATTTTTTTCAATTTCGTAACATGTATATCAGAAAAGTAAAATAAATTATCATCAACTACAAATGAATAAAATTCATCTAAAATATGGTAACAAAAGACGCAATTTTTGTTTTTCGCACAAATAAATAATGTAAAAAAAAGTTTGGTTGGTGATATATTGCACAAATAAATTTATAATAATTTAATGTTTATAGGTTATTTTGATTTGAATAAAAGGGCAAATAAAAGAAGTAAAAAAATTATAAATTTACCTAATAATTGAGTAAATCAATGATTGAATAGATTTCAAAATTGATAAATAAAATAATAAACGAGGGGAATGTGCATTGATATGGGTCCGACAGGCCAGTACTTTTAAAATATAATTTAACCTATGTAACATGTAAATATTAATAGGGAAATGAAATGAAAATACAAAATATAGTTTAATTTGTAATGTTTTTTGATTCTTAGAGGTCATATATAATGTAATTCTCCTCTGAATCAAAAAGCATCCTTCATGCGTTTAAGATGAATAATTGCCAAATCAACTGGGAGACTAAATTCACATTCGTCAATTAATTTTTCCATACTTTGTAAGGCATCTTCAAATCCTACATTTAGAAAAACCATTAATCAATAGGTATATAAACCTGTTTAACGATAAACTGATTTTAAAAGACAAAAATGGTTACTATTCTAAATAATGAAGCATTTAGAAATATATTTAGGGCAGGGCTGGGAAAACAATGAGACAAAAAACTTTGGCTCATTTTTTCCCCTAAAACTTAAAAAAAGAAAGGGTCCTACAAATAAAGGGCCAAAATAAGAATTCAAAAAAAGCCCTTAGTAAGAAAAGGGGCAAAAAAAATCCACAAAAAGTGGCTCTTAAAAAAAGCCCCAAAAAACCGATTTTATGTTTTCTTTATAATAATTTCGAAAAATTTTGATTTTTTTTTTAATAATAATTGGTGGGTTATTTTTTCTTAAAGCTCCTAGGAGTTTTTTTTGAAGAAAAGGGGCTTTTTTTAATAATGCCCCTTTTCTTTAAGAAAAAAGGGGCTTTTTTTGCCATGCCCACGAGTTTGTGGGCATTTGGAAAAAAACTCAGAAACTTGTAAAAAAAGCCCATTTATTTTTTTTTCCCAGCCTTGTTTAAAAGTCGAGGCAAAAAGAATTATTTCAAATTGTGTGCTAATTAAATGTTAATAAAAATTTATTAACTCGAACCAATAAAGATAATAATTATAAATTTTAATTTACTAAAGCAAAAAAATATTTGAAAAACGCTAAAACTTGTGCAAAACAATTTTTAAAAATGCGAAATTAATAAAAAAAATAGGCTAACTTTTGTAAATACATTACACTTAATATAATAACTTAACAAAACTTCTTATCAAATTTATCTTTACTAATCGTCTTCTCTCATAGATGTGTTATTTAATATAACGGTAGCAATCTTAATAAGAAGATAGCTACAAACATTATGCAAAAGTAATTTTCTTAGGTTAAGAACTAGAACGAAACAAACCTGTTTTGGAGACGTAACTCCAAGATTGGTAGAAATGTATTACGATATGCTTTGAACGGAGAATTAATCGTAACCAATGAACTAAAAGCTTCTGACTATAAAAATACGGCTAAAATAATTATGCTATTAAATTATAAACATTCGATTTTTTATGACTAGCAGAAAATAAGTGAAGCATTTTGATAGTAAGCAAGCCATTAGCTTCAATAAATTATAATAACAACTCTTTTTAAATTTTCTAATAAATTAATTCAATATATGAAATAATTTAAATATCTACACTTTTTTGACAAATAAATGAAATTTTCAATAATAAATGCATTTGCATATATTTTAGCAATCTAAATGGTATATTGCTTGATATAGCCCTATTAAATTTTAGATTTATAAATGTTTTCCCAAAATATATTTTTTTATCTGTTATTTTTCAACATTTTGCTTCGCTTCAACGCTGCCATATTTAAAACACTTTATTAGGCCATGAAAAGGGAGTTTTTGTTTTTTGCATAAAAACCATATTTGAAAATCCTATGTATTTTTAATTGAGAATAGAGAAATCGCTGAAAATCATTATTTTCGACAAAACGCAATTTTTATGTACGTATTAATATTATCATTATTATATGATTTGTTAAAGTCTAAAGAAGTAAATTAATATGTTAATTACGAGCGTCGTTATTTCTTATTTCATTCGACAAATATGAAATATATGTAAAGTGTTGTTAAAACCAAACTTTGCACGCAACCTATATTAAAGCTTGCAGATTTATTTAAAATAAAAAAAATTAAAAATTTAGATTTTAATTGTCAATATATAAAAAATTTGATATTGTCTTAAAAAAATGGACTTTAATCCATGGCTAACGAAGGCTTTGTAAAGGGCGTCCTTGCTTCTTTTTAGGGGTTGATGAGCTAGAATAATGTCGTGAACCGTTGATAATAATTTCTAGAGCAATAAAAAGGAAAGCATTATAGGACATTATTGACATATAGAAAGGTAGCATGAAACTAAAATATTAACACATCGCTTGTATTGTATTGAAGCAAGAATTAATTCTACACCAATCAAAAAATAGTGAATCAACATTTTGGAGTAAAATTAACTAAGTAAATTATCCGAACTACTACAAATAATTTATTTTATATTTTTAAATCTTTTTAAAATTATTAAAGTTTTTTTTAAATATGACTGAAAAAAGTTCAAAGCTTACAGCTTTTGGGGTTATTTTGGTGTGTCCAACGATATCCAAATCGAAACTACGGGAAAGTTTTTTTGATGCCGACTGATTGAACTGAGGACCACCCTGGCACAAATTAAAATTTTATAAAGTGAACGACAAATAAATAGGCGTAAGTTGAAAATTATTTAATTATTTTATATCCTTTACACGATGTATATATTCTAAAATCACAAAAACATACATCAAACTGTAGTAGTATTGAAAATTTATATAATTAGACCAACTAAAATTGAAATACCTTAATTTCATAATAAGTGAGAATAGCGTCCCAAAAATGAGGTTCTTCTCGCAGGTTGTTAAACCCGAAAAAAGATTTCCTAGTCTTGGTGATGAGGTGATCATAGTCTTCATTATGATCCGGGCCAGAGGGGCTATCGTGGGTAGGAGGGATGGCCCCATAAGGTGATGCAGCGAAGCACGAGAGATAAGACGTGATTAGTGATGTTGGATTGATGCCACCAGATGGCTTCATTTTAGCCTTTAAAAAATTAAAGGCTATATTAAAACTGTAAGACAGATAATATCCATTTAAATTTATGTAATATAAAAAGAAAAAAAATACTATGCTTAAATTTTTATGGAAATCAAAAATACGTCGATATATCCGTGATGCAAAAGTTCTAATAATCGGGGTGCAAATTCGTTTCGTACGCATTCAACAACGTTTTCGTCCCATAACAAGTTTTTTCCTTCCTGATAATCATTCATCATAAAACATGAAAAATATATATTTTTAAGACCGAAAAATAAGGATTTTAATTTTTAGGCAAATATTTCATTAATACGGATATAGAACACATATAACTAGGACGACTTGGAAGGCATACTTTGTTAAAGTGTAAGTTAAGCAAAATCAAGCCTAGTGAGTAGTTGGATCGTTGACCGCCAACAAATCTTAAAAGACATCCATTTCATAATGAAAGAATAGGCCTAAAAACTAAAATCACCGGCACGCGTGCTAAATTTATAAAACTTTGAAAAGTCTGCCGGGGAAAAAGGCCTGGAGGAAATTAACTTATACGAGAGAACGCAATTTTAATAATAAAAACAAACCTCGTCGGAATCATCTTCACTGCTACTTTCACCGAAGCACGAAGGTTGAATCAAGTTGTCGTAATGATTATATACGCGCTGTTTTTGTGTTTTAGCGGCAAGTTTAAGGTCAATCTTACAAGAATTAGTATTTTCAAGCAGGGTCGTATGATTTTTAGCTGTCCCGGTGTTTGAAGCAATCTCGTCAGTGGCATAAGTCTCATCTTCATCCATGCTATCGTCATCTTCGCTTTTGGTCGTGTAATCGCTGTCTGAAAGGGTCGATGAAAATCCGTCAGAGAACCTTGGACCGGTGGTTCGATCTTTTTTAAAGGAGTCGGGGCAATATCTTCTCCTATGCTCCCGAGCGAGCTCGATTGATCTGTGTCGAGCCGCAGTTTCACATTTAATCTTGTTCATCCGGCAAACGTTGAGCAAACTTGAGACGGCAATTTCAAAATTGGCGCGGGCGTTCCTAAAATATACATCTATCAATTGCAAAAGAAAGCGATTCAAATAGGAAAATTTAGGGTTGAGCACATACAGCGCAGACGTTGCAAACATAAAAAACACAAAGTCCTTATCAATATTAACACATTTCGTCATTTCGATGGATATTGTGGTATTGGCGGAGAGACGCGCTTAATCCTATTGACCCTAGGGGTTATGAACGTCGCCGCATAGCAATTTCAGTGCTCCTCACTTAAGAAAAAAAGTTGTATGAAATAAATATATGATTAAAGGAATAAACCCCCAATGGTTGCCCTGAGGCAATATAGAGCTCCCGAGATAGGTCGGTAGCATGACCATAACGTTATTGTTAACTATCGTCGTGGTCGAGGATGAATTTAAATGGGAGTCCTTTAAATTGCTATTTGACTTAGAAGAATGGTTATCAACAGTACTTGAATAATACAAATTTTGGGCTGCAGCTTTAAATCTATAAATTTAGATATGCAATGAAATTAATCAAAACTATTTATAAAAAAATAATAAGTATTATAAAGATTTTTCTTTTCACCATAAACGTTTAATTTAATTAATTTAGAAATTGTTTTTATAAATAAATTGTTTTATTTTATTTATAAATATAAACTGTATAAATAACAAAAAAAATTTTTGTTGATAGTGAAACGAATGTTAATAGTTTACATATCAAAAACATGTAGACATAATACATTTTAAGTATAATAATGACCTTTTTTCGTTTTCACAATCAAAGAAGGAGAGGACAAACAAGCCGAAAAGGTTCATAGCTTTGGCCATAAGAGAATTTTCACTATTGGAGTGAGTCGAAGATTTGAAATTAAATTTTTGGTCGGAATTCTAAACAAATCCAAAATATATTATTTAATATGGTTTTATATATTTAAAAAAACTTTTATAAAAATTTGTTAAATGGGAAGTAATCCAACGATCATGGTTTCGTTAAATAATACTTTTATATATTACATCATGTCTCGGGCAAACACAAGTACAAGGTTTGGATTGTTTTACATCGTTATACAGTTCTAAATGCATAAAAATATATTATTTCATTTAATTGGTAAAAAGAGTAAATTAAAATTTTGATATATCAAAAAAAAATAATTCATAAACAGAAAATTATTAGTATTTAATTTATACCGGCAGATTGCAAGTATTCGACGTATCTTTCCAAGTCGATGATTTGTGTTTTGAGTTGCGTTACAAGTTTTTCTTTAATTTGAAATGGGTTCACAAACTGCATATATATATATGGAAGAATGCAATAAGGTTATAAATGTGTAAAGATGTAATCAAAAAAATTAATGGAAATTAAATTTTAAAAAAGTTTATTATGTTGCAACAGAAAGGTAAATTAAGTACAAAAAAAGTCGATTTTTATCTCCAGTACATGAAAAATTAAAGGCAATGGGTACAGGGTTATATCCGAGTTCATTTTTTAAGAATAAGATCCATTTTATAGGTATAAACATATTTTTGTGAGTTCGGGACAAAGTAGGAGGGCCATAAGGTAATAAAAAAGGAGAATGTTACGTTGTGTATGGCGTAGTCAACGGCCTGTTTCAATTGCACGGGCGACATGTGCTCGATGTCGTAGTCCAGCTGGAGCTTGGCATTTAGTTCCTCCAGGACCAACTTCTGCTTCTCGATCACCAAATCCTGGGGGAGCTCCTCTATCGTTCCCGACTGAATGCAAAAATATGTATCAATTAGTAAACTATTCTTTTCGTCTTATATAAGTATAAGAATGAATGAAAATATTTTTTATTAAACTGTTTGCAATGATCTAGCCCTTACGAATTATTCAAATTTAAGGACTAGATATAATTTATATATTTAACATATGTGAAGCCGACACAGTTAAAACAGTATATCCTTACAGAAAAAAAAACTAAACTATATTATAAATATACATAATATTCAAAGCCAACCATAAATGTAAAGTTGATGTTTAAACTATGCAAATAAAAAAAAAGTTGGGTGTATATAAATATTTGAGATCAGCTGATGGCTATACGTGCCATAAATTTTTATCACTAGGAGCGGCTCAACCGATCGATCGTTAAATCAATGACATCGGTGTGAAAATACTGGCAATCTGATATGAAATAAATACAAATGTGGCCAAACTAACGGGATACTATCAAAGGATTGAACAAAGGTAGAATTTTGTGGACAATAGGTCAACAACGGAGACCTAATAATTGTCCAACATAACCCATGCCTCTTCTCATCAGTAACTCATATTTTTTCCTAATAATAACACAGTTCAACAATTTATGAGAGTTATGAGCTAACTAAGGAGACTATATTTGGCATTTATAGGATTTTCAAATTGGTTTACCGTTGTTTTTAACCAAACTCAAGTCAGCTATATTGAAAATTTTAGAATAAAAGGTCAAAAAAACAAAATTAAACTCTCATATTTACAAAAGTTGAAAATAATATTTTTATAACCAATGAAAGCCGTGTCGTTACTAAGTTAAGACGCAAAATATTTTTACGAAAGAAACTAATAAAAACGAAATATATACATGAGATAAGGCATGAGGAAGCAACTCAAAAAAGGCTAAAATTTTAGACATTGTATTTCAACTCAGAACTCAAATCAAAAACATTCTCGATATATTATACTAAAAAATTGTAGCTCTAAATATCCATGTAGAGGAATGTAAAGAGATAAGGGATAAATGGTGTAAAAGTCACATAGCGGTTCATGTTTATTCAAGTGGCCACTCACATCTCTCCCTTGGAATGGGCCCAAGATTTAAATACCATTAAAATAAAACGAAGGATAAGATTAAATTTTATAATTTTTAACAAGATTTTATGAATCCATGCTAAATTTAAATGTTAATGCAGGTGGTGAACTAAATATAACACCATAGAAAGACGATATGTTATTCATCAGTAAATTATATTTAAGGTGCTTAAATATACCGGGGTGGGGTCAAAGTGAATATAAAAAAATTCAACAAATTAATTTTCATGATAAATTATGTAATTTAACAATTTGCCAAATCAAACATACTTTCTCTGATATATATTTTTAAAAATAATTAGATTTTTAAAATTATAAAAAAAATTAACTCTAACGCCCTAAACAGTAGGAAATACCCTTCAAGATTTTGTTTCGTTTTTACCGATAAATTCCATCGACCTAGACCAAAGTTGAAATGAATTATAATTTATACAGACAGGCAGCTTAGATTTATAGGCAAAAACTCCTTGAGAGAGAGATAAAAGTCCCCTAACTAAAACAATTATAATTAATTAAAATACAAATGATTAAATCTAATACTCATACTAGTTAAACACAAATTTAACATTTAAAATTGGGGCCGTAATAAATATGCCATTTAGATTTTAATAACCAAGCATGTCCTATTTGGCTTGGCAGTCAATCATTAAATAAAACGGCTGGCAATATCTGGTGCATTGAAATTCAATAAAATGATCATAAGCGATTTACAAGAAAAGGGTTGGTAAACCGAAAAAAGGTAACTTTCCAAGGTATAAAATTCTTTTCAACAAAAAAAATTTTTAACACAATTATTAATTTTACAGATTTTAAAAAATCTGCGAAACAAAATTAGTTAAATAAACCTATTAAATTAATGCGGCATTTTAATGTAAACGTAACCTCATATGCATCCGTCTCCAGCTCTCTCAACTGCATTTTGAGTTGTGTAATCAGCTGTTTCTGCCTCTCTTTTTGTGCGGCCAAGTTGAGCATCGAGTTCTCAGAAGTCGGAGCCAACTGGCAAATGCCCTGCCCCGCAGACGAAAGTGTATTTGCACCATTTTCCTGTGGCAAAATAGTAAAATACCGAATGTGTAATATCAAAAAAAAATTATATGCTTTCACTTGTTTGTTTGTAGTTATGGTAAGGATTTGTTTGGGAAGAAAGACCCAACGCTCTGTAAATGAACGCCAAAAAAATAAAATTTGAAACTAGCGAGGCTAGGATAAATAGATAAATCTCGAGGTCGCCTTGGCACATTTACACCTGATGGGGGAAACGCAATATCTGATCAAATTTTAAAAAGAAACAAATCCGGTTTTAAAGTTACACTAATAAATTGATTAGCCCCGAGAGATTTACACTTTCCACCTAACTGGATGCCGGCGAATAAAATTCTTCGTTTGGAAAGATTATAAGGGAAAAAAGATAAGAGTCGAACTTATGGCTTGAAAATGAATGAACATTTATACAATTACTACATGTTTAATATCAAGATGGAAGCTAGGATTTAATGTGAGAGTCTTTAAAATATAACTGTAATATCTCTGGCTATTAATCAGCAGGAAACAGCATTTACGTATCATTAAATCCTAGCTTCCATCTTGATATTAAACATGTAGTAATTGTATAAATGTTCATTCATTTTCAAGCCATAAGTTCGACTCTTATCTTTTTTCCCTTATAATCTTTCCAAACGAAGAATTTTATTCGCCGGCATCCAGTTAGGTGGAAAGTGTAAATCTCTCGGGGCTAATCAATTTATTAGTGTAACTTTAAAACCGGATTTGTTTCTTTTTAAAATTTGATCAGATATTGCGTTTCCCCCATCAGGTGTAAATGTGCCAAGGCGACCTCGAGATTTATCTATTTATCCTAGCCTCGTGAACTTTGGCGGCTAGTTTTAAATTTTATTTATTTGGCGTTCGGCTCCAACTTATAAAGCGTTAAAATGAAAGTTTAATCGATCTGCAATTAAATTCAAAATGGTAAGACGTCATACATAAGGTAAATGACGTACGCAGTAACCGTGTTATTAATAAAAGCAGGTGAAATTATTTTCCTTAAGCCCGAAAAGGAATATGGCGGGAGTGGATAAAAGAAAAAATCGATAAAATTATTTTTTGATGTTTATTAAATATGAAATGAATTGAGGGATTGAATGAGAAAATGATTAAGACTCTCTCACGCCCCGATGCAGGAGGAGACCTTTAAAGAGAAGACCGGAAATTCATATGAGAGTCGGAATTTAAAGCATTAAATTGTTTGAATTGAAAAAAATTATAGTATTAAATCAAGTAAAGGGTTTTATTACATAAAACATGTTAGGCCGTTACTTGTAAAAGTGCAAATTTATATATGTCAAGATTTATATGGCAATTTTATGTATAATTCTGTTCAAAAAATCAAAAGTTATATTAAGACAACAGTCTTAGTGGACTAAGTCGGAAGCATTACTTTAAAATTTACTATGGATGGAAAATTTTTTAAATATATAATGTCGATTCTTAATATAAATGAATGATAATACTGGCGAGGAGAGACCTAGTTAATGCTTTATGTAAGTATTTGAAAAATAAAGGATAATGCTTACAAATAAAATAAAAATTAGGGCACGTTCAAATTAAATTTTCATTTTTATGATTTTCAAAATTCTGATGCTTTTGCAAAAGATTTTTTATTTTGGCAAAAATATTTTTTATGGCATAATTAAATTTAGCAACCTAAAGGTGCATATTTCACAAAAAATTTATAAAATTTTTAAATAAAGAGTTTATTTATAATGTGGCCTCGATGCAAATTTAAACATCTAATAACTTATTTTTACAGTTTTATAATAACCATGAACATATTTAATTTTATAAGGTTTTCAATTTTTACATCATTATCTTAAAAATTGCCTTTTATTTTATAAATCTGATGCCTAAACTAGTTAATTTTTACACATAAATTAACTAATTTTCAAAGCTAGAGCCATAATGGATTACATTCTACATAAATTTATGTATATTTTGACAAGTACTAACAAAAAACAATCTATTGGCCTTATTTAAATGTTTTTCCACTTTCATAATCAAAGAAATGAGGAAGTATAATCCCACGATAATTAAGAAATATTTAAAAATTTAAATTGCAATAATCTTACAACAATATAGCTGCACACTTAATTTTAATTCTATAACAAGAAACAAAATTTAAATATTTTGAGCTACAACTTACACATTTATATTAGAAAATTTGTTCCAAACTAAATAAATTGAGAAATAACATTAGTTATAATGTATTCATTGTTTAACTGTTTTATATATATATCAGAAATTTTTTTAGTATTTTTAGGGTCAAATCTTATTTATCAGATTTAAATAATATACTATAAATTTGTAATAGTCTTAGCTTAAAAAGTTTATTAAACATTTTGTGCAAAAATCTCTAGGATAATAGGTTTTTATATATTCAAAATTTGCTGAATTATTTTCTAAGAGTGTGTGAAGATAATATACACTTACAAATTCCAGTCTTTAAAACTATATATCCTCATTTATATTTTGTAATAAAGTTATTATTTATAAAAATAATTAAACTTTAATAAGTAAAAGGGTTACAGAAAAATAATTAAACTTTAGCATATGAAAGGTAAACATTTTCTTTAATAGCTTGAAAATCCAAACAACCTTTAGAGGCAAATGTTTCTAAATCCTTAAGCATCTCCTACAAAATTATTAATTAAAGATATAAATGTTATCAAAATTTGTAAAAAACAATATTTTACTTCTTTATCTGACACATTGGCTTGTAAAATCTGCTTTAACCTTAATTGAACTTGAGCAAAGTGAGTGGTAAGAGATATTAAAGAATTATTTAATTTGGAATGTTCATTTTCAAGTTTTTTGAAATTTAAATCAACACAAGATGGGTAAGCCATCATTTCAATGGTCTCTCTATAATAAAAACAAATAAAAAAAACGGTATATAAAATTAAAAAAATCCTGTATATTAATTACTTTGTATCATCTTCCGAAAAATATGAATGGGCCGCTAAAGGTTCATCCCACATAAATTATCCTTGAATTTTCTTTATTCAAATCTCAATCAAAATTATTGATTTTGAATTCAGGAGTGCATGGTGTTAATTCTATGTCCTGTGGTTTCATACTTTATTGTATCTAAATTGGAATTTGCACATCTTAAATACAAATCATAAATAAAATAAGTTACTGAGGTTTAATTTTAAAATTTCTTTAGATTTAATGCACTAATATTTATTCTGGCCAAGATTATCTTATATAATCTATTAATAATTTGAATTTTAAATGAAAAAACAGATATATAGTTTTAATACTGCCGTATAAATAATTTTGTTTAAAACAAATTATTTAACAGGCGAACAGATGTTAAATAGACTAATTTTATTAACTTTTTAGTACTTTCTTTCTTGTGTTATATATTATTTTGATGATAACAATTCTTAGAAAATAATTTCTTACACTATACAAATAAAGCTTATTTTAAAAAAAAATGTAAAACAAATTTGTAATTTTTTTAATTGAACTATTAGGCTATGTAATTTTAATTTTTATTTTTATGAAATTTAAAAGAACTTTTTAATTTAGATGTTAGAATTAGGCCATAATTGCTAGTTTTATTTATAAAAAAAAAATTTATTTAATAAATATAATATTTTTAAAGATTTTTGAAATATATAATCTTGAATCTATAGACTTTAAACTGTCATCAATAGGGTAAAACTATAATTACAAAGAGCTAAATTTAATAGTGTTTTTTTATTTGTTTTATGATATTTTGTGAAAGGTGCCTATGGACACAACACTTGCTACAACTTTTATATTGCTTTTTGAAAATAAAATATTTATTGAAAATTATTATTATTAGTTTTATTTTGTATTTTACTAATCAGACCAAAATGCTGAAGCAGGCATTTCTTTGTAAACTTAGAAAAAAAATTTTTTTCAAAAAATTTCTTAATTTGTAGTAAACCAGAATTTGTACTTGATTTGGAAATTTTTTTGCTGATATTCACTATCTTACGAAAATATAATCTAATATTTAGCTTTCATAATTTTTATTCTCGCTATCCATTTATTGTAGCCAGGGCGTATGCAGAAACTTTTCTAAATTGAGGCAAGAAATTTTTTTGAAGGATAGGAACTACAAATCTAATCTTATGTTTATATTTTATTTGCAAAATTATTTTATAAGGCTGTATAAAAAAATAGCGATTCTATTGATTTCTATTCCCTTTAAAATGTTTGATAACAACCGCTGGTTACATTATAAAAGTTAAAAATAAATTGTAAAGGAGGGGCAATTGCCTTCTTATGATAACCCCTAGATACGACCCTAATTGTAAGGCGTTTAGATTTTACTATTTATAAGAAATTTTAAATAGAAATTCTGCATATATTTTTTTCCAAGCTTTTTTAAATATTTAAAAAAAATATTGTTTTAACGCCATTAATTAAGATAAGCGACAAGTTAACAATGCTTTAAAATATTTTTTTTAAATCTAAACGATATTAGACGCGCCCATACTTTAAAAATTTTGAGGCAGTGCTTAGCAATTGAAATACAACCTGTAACCTATGCGCAACCTGGAAATCATAAAAATTATTTAATTAGATTTGCTTTAAAAAAAATATTTGAATTTATGAATAAACATATGGGGTCACTTATAAATATAACACACCTAAACGTGTATATCGATCTAAGAATTAGACTGAATAAGTTATATGTTAAAACATTTTTCAAAATTAATTTTTTTAACAAATATTTGTTTTAACCATTCTTGTGAAATTTATACATAAAAATTTTATAATTTGATTACATATAATACTCAACCGGATAGGATATTTAAAAAGACAAAACGTGTAATTTTAACGAGTATTTGGCTGTTATATTTATATTTTAATTTTTAAATGCCAGCATTTAGTTGGAATCAATATTGCTCAATCACTGCTGGAAGTTAAATTAAAATAAATTTTTAGGTTATTAATAAAATATTTTTGATTGTTGACAACTTAAAATATTTGAGCAAACTACTAAAAAAATGTGAGTTTAGCCAAATTATTAATGGTATTCTTTGCAGGTTAAGGTAGGAAATATTTTACTCATTTATTACGAAAAAAACTTATTTATCGCATGCTAAATCATATATAACATGATTTAAGCTCAATATTAAATAACAGGAAGGAAGCTGGGATAGGTTCAATTGTTATTTTAAGAATTTATCTTAATCTAAAACACATTCTTTTAGGGGCAAATTTAGGGGTGGTCAAAAGGGGGCAATTGCCCCACTTTAAATTTTGTTTTTAATCTTTATGTTGTAACCTGCGGCTGAATCTATTTATCGAACATATAAAAGAGAGTAAAAATTAATAAAATTGCTATTTTTTGGAAAATATACAAATTAAAATGATTTTGCAAATAATAAATCAATTTTAGAAGTAAATTTTGTTGTTTTCCTCCAAAAAATCTGGCCCCCCTTTAGAAACTGCGTATGCCCCTGCACCCTTTTCTAGACCATTTCGCTTAAGTAAATTTTTTTTGTTCTAATACCTCCATTTGGTATTTTTTCTTGATTCGAAAAAGGATAAAAATGCTTTTACAAGGATTTTTAATGCTAATTATGATATCTCCTAGAATTTCACAAAGAGTTTTTGGCTCTTAAGATCCCATTTATTAATTAAATAATCATTATTTTTTCTTAAAAAGTAACTAAATCATTTTATAAATGTAAATTCTGCCTGCTACATTTTTCTATGTTGGTAGTTGGTTGGTGACACCTGATAAAAAATTAGGGAACAAAAAGGGTTATGATGGCGAAACTTTACGTTAAAAAAGAATTTTAAGTTCAAGTGTCGCCCCCATTTAATTTTTTGAATAAAAAATCAATTCGCAAATGGTAGGGTGAGAAATTTGTAACTCAAATGCTATGGTGAAGTTACGGACCCTAATTTTTTCTATACTTTAAGAGTTTTAAAGGTATGAACTTTATTTTTTTATCATTTTGAAAGAAATACTAATATAAGTTATCTTTAATGAACACTGCAAATTTTATTTGACACAAAGTAAAAAAAAATCTAAAAAAATAAATTTTTTTTTCATATATTAAAAAAATCATGTCATTATATTAAATGTACCAAATTGATAAAATCGTGTTTTTACGTCAAGTAGAACATATTTAGAGATTTTCATGACAAAAGAAGTATTTTTGTGTAAAAAATTATTTTTGGCTACTTAATACCATAAAACTAAATATTTTATATTAAAAAAAAATAATTCAACCATTATTAAACATTACAAACATTTTGTATTTTAAATGATTATAATTATATAAAAAAATAGAAAAAGGTATTTAAGGTTGAAATAGAGTTAATTAGATGGTTTTCAAAATGGAAAATGAGAGGGTGGAGTACATATGGACCTCAATTTCATATCTAAATTTAAGCAAAATTTGTTATTAAATTTTGACTAAAATTTAATTACTAGTTTTGTTTATTATATATATACATGAAAAAAATCGCAAATAGCCCAAAATATTTAATTTTGAAGATATTCAAATTTTAAGATAATGGCTAGTCGCGGGTTAAAATGCTATCTCGAATACAAGAATACGGTCGCCATGCCATGAGGCTGTATGTAATTTTGCAGTTAGATATATATTCGCCTAGCATCCTCTTGGTTCTTATACCCACCAAAGAATATTTTAAATTATAGGTATTAAACCTCTAAAAATATTAGGGTAATCAATGTAGCAGTTCTGGCTGGAAAATTTGTCATAAACACCTTGAAATCAATTGCTAATAAATCAATCGCATTAATAAATATAGCCGTGCTTCATATGGAATCCAGGTTAAAGTTGAGGCACTTTTCAATGCCAATTTTTCTACATAAAGGTAAGTCACGACCCATAAGATAAACTCAAACCATCCTTCGTTAATTCAAAAAAATTATAATAAATGACCTTTAACTTGTTCCCTATCTGATTGAATATGAGAAGAGCAAAAATGCGCTTTTTTATCTAAGGTTAGAAGGCTAGCCCGTCATTTATAAAATCTTAATTGCACAATTGTTAAATTTTACCTATTCATAATAATTAGTTGTTTTACATTAATAGTATAGGCGTTTAACACCTACCAAAGATTCCTTTGATTCCCTGTTTTGAAATGTCGTTATTAATGAAACTTTACAATTTTCGAATATTGGAGAGCCGTGACACCTAATTGGATTTGAAAAGTCTATTTACCTTTCCCCGTATAGGGGCCCCATACCTGCTGAACAGTTAACTCTTTTAACTCGAATCAATTATTAGGACGGGTTTGTGTGTAAGAGTTTGTACGTCGGCGACTTAGGTTTTTAGCCCAGACTCTTACTTAGGTTTATAGGGCAACTACAATAGCAGGCGACTGCCTATTACGAATGCGCAAGCGTTCAGTTTTCTACAAAAAAAAAAGACGAGCGCACGAGATCATCTACCAATCGCCTACGTGTTAAACATGTGTCACTGAGCTATCTAAGCAGATTATCAACATCAACAACAACAGAACCGTAACAAATTTCAATATGATTACAACAATCGAAATTTTGGTTGACGTTTTAGGTTTATATTTATTTATATTAGATGTAATGGTAATTATTTTATTAATAATGTTTTTACTAAATATGTCCCATCACAGGTAAACTTTAATATACTTAATTTGTTTTGGACACCTCTGTTATGGAATGGAATCTAAGAAATAAAAAACTGTCACTTTTAATTTACGGCTGTAGGCAGCTATTTTTTCAAGGGTTAGCTATCCATTTGACTTTTTCTTTTGTAAGTGAATTTTAATGGTTGGTTAAAATTGGGCGAGTTTGTAGGCTTGCGTTTTATATTATAATCTGCGTTGAGCCTGGTTAGTATTTATATAAAACTGCCAAACAAATTCAAAAGCTGTCTTTTTTCAAATCTCGCTTAATTTTAGGCCACTCGCTGAATTGGTGCAAACCCAAGTTTCCGTTCGGAAAAATGGCTAGAAGACAATTTATCTATCACAAGTCGTTTTTTTCGGAAATTGTTTATAAATGTTAAAAATACGAGCCTTTAGTATCAACAAATCTTTGAAGCTAACTACGGAGATCCAACCTGCCATCTTATGGATTTTCAAATCCGCTAACCGTTTTTTTTATTCAAACTTAGTAAGTCGGCTATAAACATTAAAAATTTTATAAAAATTGCCAAAAAAACAAAAAAGAAAAAAAAAACAAAAATAAATTGAAATTTTTCATTTTCATGTTTACAACAGCCAAACTGTTAGATTCAAACTTCAAATAAAACTTTTTAAATAACCGATAATTTATTGTGTCGTATTTAAGTTTGGACGCGAGATATTTTGTTATATCTAAATGTTGATGTAAGAGCTTGATACACTAAAAACTTTATTTCTCATTATTTGAGATAATAAATATATGTTACATAGGTTTATATAAAAAAAAATAATTTTTTTCTTTTTAGGGTATTCTCGATCTGTCAATATGGTCAAAAGAGCCCCTTATGGACGAATGTAAGGAGTCGAAGCCGAAAATTAAGAAAAACGAAATATTTTTATAAGATAAGGCCATTGGGGATGGATATATTTTTTTATGTTTTCATTAAATTCAACGGTTGTGCCATTAATATTTGTTGTCTTGTGGTAAAGCTACATTATGATTTTTCTCTCCGTAGAAGAGTACTATGGATACACATATATTATTTAATAGTTTTGCAACCATGCCAAATTCGGAAGAAATTGAACTCATACTCAAAATTCACAACGATATTCGATCTTCAGTGAGACCACCTTCCAAGGCAATGTACAAATTGGTAAGTGGGAGGTCCGGCTAAATTTAATAAAACATTAAATAAGAATAAAATTTTATGATTTTTGAATGATAGTTTAATTTAAAATGCTCAAGGTAACTTGAATCTCTTAGAGCATAGGTGTTAGATTTTAAATTAGAAAATTATATTGAAGCATGAAACTTTTGGAAGATAGTAATTTTTGTTTTAGATATGGAATGAAGAAGGGGCCATAAAAGCCGAAGCATTGACTAGAAAATGCGTTTTTGACCATGATTCAAGCGGTGATAGAGGCACGTCCAGTAAAAAGTTTTTTTATTTAATGATGATCCCCGAATCTAATGAGGCAGGTCAATTTATACGGGTCTAGAATTGTACAACAAGCGAAATATTTGAGGTATATAAGCTATTTCTAAGATTAAACTTAGGTGAGTAAACGCCCCTGACCCCATATATATAGTGTTTCTATACACTCATGAAAGGTAACATGATTTAGTTGAATGGGTGATTCCAACAAATTCCAAAGCCCTCTATTTTTCTGGGAGCCTAGGCCTAAAAACCTATGTCACGAATATATTTAACTATTAAAAGTGACTTCATCCGTAAAAATAGCCAAGAGAATCTAAAGCAAAAAAAAATTAAAAAATTATATAAATAATATAATAGCTTTAAACTAATAATTTAGTTTCCACTCGATAAAAGTTTCCTTTATGGGGTGCAAAATCTGATCTAAATTTAGAAATAAATATATACTTAAATATTTAACATTTTATTATTCCCAATATTTAAGTTAGGGTTAAAAATAAAAATAATTTTTTTTCTTAACATTTGGTCGCAGTTTCAGGCAATTTTGACAAATTTGACCATTTTCAATTGAATTTTTTTATAATATGATTCTTATATTTATTATTTCAGTAAAATAATAAGCACTCATTAAGTTTTGTAAACTATCATAAATTTTTCTATATAAAATAAAATGAAAGACGCATTCCAAGTTTATTTTTTAGACTATTCCGATATTTATTTTTAATAAATTAGTTCAATAATAAGGTATAATTTGAAAAAAAACTAACTTGGAATAATAATATTTAAAATTATAAAATACATTATCTAAACTCGTCACTATTAATCATGCGTAAAAAATTAGATAAAACAATGTTAATAACTTTCCCTAAATAAAATCTTCCCAAAATATTAATATTTATCGCAAAAAAAAATCTGACTATCAAGTTAGCACTTTCATAAGCTTGGTTTAAACTCAAAATGTAAATTGAACATGAAATTTGTTAAGTACCAGAAGTTTACTTTAATAAACAACATTTACGCTTTGGGTCTCTCATACCTTTTCGCATATATTGGAGTCATATCCGTTGACGCTTTAAATCTATTTATCCGATTAAAGCAGTTAAAATAGTAAAATTCTCTCGAGCAGCGACCCATTAGAATAGGGATTGTGCTTAGGACGTAATGTCTAAGCAGGCCACTCAGCAATTCCAAACTGGTTGAACACGTGTGCTATTATCTAGAGAAAAAAGCCGTCATGCTTTTCGAACTCCTGCTAGTAATAAGAAAGGAATGTTTGCCACTGAATTATCTGAGCTAATAATAACAGATTATTACACTGCCGGGCAAAATCTTTTCGAATCTTCGGGTAAAGTCGATTGGGGATCCGTGCTCACCACCTGGTGCCGGGAAAGTCGTTCATTCACGTTCGGAAAACAGTCTGCACATAAGGACACCGTTGGGCACTATACTCAGGTAATGAAACATTGTATTTTAATTTTGTCTTTAAAAGTTTAGTTCAACGGTGTAACATAAGCACATAAATAATTATTTATGACCTAATACCACGTGTTTATTTTTTTTATATAATTAAATACAAATTGTTAGAATTAGCCTATCGTTGTGTCTCGTAACAATTTATTTTGTAAATTAAAACAATAATTTTCGAAAGATTAAAAGGCGTTTTAAACGCGTTATCGCGCTAAAATTATAATGCAAAATATTTAAAATACCGTGGACCATGCGCATTTGGACTCAATTTTAAGGAACATGAAAGGAAATGAATGCAAATTACCGTTAAAATACCGTGAACCATGCGTATTTGGACTCAATTATTAAGAACATGAATAGATAGACATGAGCGGGCAAAATAATTAAATTTATAGTTTTCAAGATTCGATTTTTCACATTGATAAGATTGTTTCAACAATTTTATCCAACATCTGGAGCATTTGGTAGAATAAATATATTTAGAAATTAATTTAGATATATATATATTTAAATCTATATAACCATAGCTAATAACAGTATTAAAAAACTTCTTAATAAAAATAAAATTTTTAATATTTTTCAACGTTAATTCAAATTTTTTTTTAGAAATTTTAATTTAAAAATGATTTAATTCTGCCCTACAATAATTATTTTTTAAATGGTTTGACAGATGATTTGGGGTTCTACGAAGGAGGTCGGGTGTGGAATGAGTGAGTGCGGAGAATGGAATATTTATGCCTGCAACTACTATCCACCGTAACTTTTTTTTATTTTTGGCTGCTTAAAACTACGTCTTTCAAAATTGTAAAAAAAATATTTCCAAAATAAAAAAAAATTTAGCGGCTAATATCAAAAATTATACATTTAGGTTTTTTGGTTGTTTAGAAAGCAAAATATTTAAAAAAAAATTTTTTTTTTAAATTTTAAAATTTTTTAAATTCTTTTTCACACTAGCCGCCTAAATGTTATTCAAATGCGTGCGATTTTTCGTAAAAACTTTTTTTTCCACTAGCCGCAGCCTTTGCCTCGAAATGTTTTCTTTAAAAAAAACAATCAACTTGAAAATTATCATAATAGTTATTAGTAGAAAATTGTTAAGGTTGTTATGTCAAGTCGAATTTTCGGAGGTAATTCATTTTTAATAAAAACGAAACTTCTCACACAAATAAGATGTTTATACAAGGGCACGTGCAAAGTGAGTTTTTATTTTCGTAAAATTTTGAAAATTCTGAAAATTTTAAAAATTTATTTTTTTTTCAAATTTTTTTCAAAAATTTTTTATTTCGGAAAAATTATTTTATGTGCATACATAAAATTTGGCGACTTTTTAAAAATTTGCGTTTTATTACAAAATAATTTCACGAAAATTAAAATTCACTTTGCACGTGCCCTTAGGTGCAAAATTTAAATGAACGGTTTTTATTTTAAAAAGCTCGTAATTTTATAAAGATCACTAAATTTGTATGCATGTTGTTTAACACGGGTCAATAATAGCCAGTATATTTATATAGGTTTATGAATTTGAGAGAACATAATATAATATATATAATCTTCTCTCAAATTTTTATCGAAAAATCCTTCTAACAGGGCCATCTAACTTACCATTAAAAAATGACCAAATTAGACATTGACTGTACACCTCGATAATTATTTACGTAAAAAAACAAATGTAATTTTAATTTGTGTTATAATAAAAAACATTTTCAATTTATCACTCTTGCTCAACATTTAGGTTACAGAATAATTTGCCCTGAATCTTAAACGAGTTTTTTGATCTTTTAACTTTTATAATTTTTAAATTAATTAGTTTAGCTGTTTTATATAAATAATTTAATTTTTGACTTAAAGCTTTGTCTATAGCTTAAATTTTATGGCTTGCTGGCAATTAGATCAGAAAAACGGTTAAACAGATTTCAAAATTTTCAAGATAGGTTAACCGCATGAATACATAAATTTATCGAACTGTATTATATATTTACAAAAGTAATTAACCAATTTATCTTTAACAAAACAAGTTACGCTATTTTAACTGAGAGTTGGCAAAGAATTTTGAGCGGCGCAATGATTGATCAAGTTATTTGATTCGGATGCATAGATGGGAGGAAAGCGTAATAAATGGATGTTATGCGTACATTTTTGTTTAGAGGCAACTACGAACCGTTAAGCGTACCCTATCTATCTTCCCACGTCTCTTCGTGCGACGGATGCCTAAGTGGAGGAACTTGCGTCAACAATGGCCCATACTCCGGCATTTTACTCGAAAGCTGTGGTATGCATATGTAACACTTGCAGCCACAAATGAAACTTCCCGCTGGAATTTAATTAATTTTTTACTCAGTGAAATTCAACAAATATCGGACTCCCTTGAGTGTCTGCAAGTTATTTTAAAAATTCAAGTTAAACAGCACCATTTTTTTCAATGATTGTCTGATAACGTAGACAAAAACCTAGGATGTCGATCGGTTGAGTTAAATCTAGATTAACTGTCCGGGGTCGTATTAATCGTCCGCTTTGAATGAGGCAAAGCCCTGACGGATGAGCTGTTTTTAATAAGGTTGAAAAAGCATCACCACACGTTTGAAAAATTGGATAAACATGTATTTTAATTAAGATATCAAAGATAAACTCGGCCTGCCCCGCTCGGTCAGCCCAATTAAATTTCATATTCCCTTATTTTTTTTTTTGATATTTACTAACAAGAACTAAAAATGATAAATCTGCATCACACGATGGTACACCTTTTTAACTCTGTTCTTCATTAATTATTATTTAAAAACAAAAATATTTCGGCTAATAATATAGACTTAAGGCCGTAAAATACGGGCCGGGTAAAAATTCAAAACCAAATGCCGAGCCAAACAGCAGGTTCAAGTGATCCATCCGGGCCCGATTATATGGCGGGAAGGGCCGGAATATTACGGACTGGGTCCACCAATTGGTTGTTAAAAATATCCTGATATTTAATGTTAAGATAACATTAAAACCTTATTTAATATATTTTTCAAATTACATTTATTTTAAACATAGTTTTTTACAGCTTAATTGACTTAAAACAAACGAGATATCAAACTGTGCCGTGATTTTCGGCCTACTAAACATAATTTTCGACACAGGCCCAAAGACGCGGTTATACTTGTTTTAAATGTTAGACGGCCCAAAAAATTGATGCAAGTTATTAATTTTTAAGCTTTAAAATTATCAATAAAGTACAGATTTGACGTTACCTTTATTGTGTTTACGTTTTAATAGAATCAGAAAAGTAAGACAAAATGAGATATAAAATCGACCGGGGTCAAATTATAATTTCTCAGCCTCTAAATAATATTCGGGCGGGCGGGGCAGGCTGTCATCCCGAATATACATGCCAATTGTCACTAACATAAGGCCTTGCCGGTTAAAAATTCTGTATACAAACAGAGCTTTAATAGGGCAAAATTCATGCGCATGTTGAATATGTATGGTCCTGGGTCATTAGGCAAAGAATTAACTGCCTTAAGGACAAGTTTTTAAAAATCCTATAACTTAAATCTCTAGCCAAACTGTGCACAGACATAACGTGTAAACGACAAAGGACAATCGGACGAAAAAAAGTCCAACAACGGAGGCCCCAAGTGGCATTTCCTTCGAAAACGCACATTAAAACAGGTTATTTTTTATATAATAATAAGCATAAAATTAAAAACTTTCTCCCTTAAATAATATTGTATGGCATTCAAGTCCAACACTGCTAATCGGATAATCTTAATTTTGCAATTCAATCTTTCACAATCTACATGGGCCCCTAATCATTATAATTGAATTTAAAACGGGTCATTTTCATAAATTTTTTCATTTTTCATAAATTTAGGTTCATTACCTTTGACAATTGGGGTATTTTATCTTAATAAATTATACAAGGTTAGGCTTGTATGAAGGGGAATTTTTTAAATTATGTCGGGTTTTTAAGCAAACACTAAGTAAAAAAGTATTAAGAAGCACCCCCCCCCCCCCCACTTTTTGAAAAATATTCTGTCTACGGAAGCAATGGTTGTAAATTAGGGATTTTAGTTTTCATTGAACATCATTAACTTAGTTAAGACATGTACGAATGGAAAATGTCAAGAGAAAAAGACGTTGACGAGAAAGCGTCCGCATCAATATAGAGCGCCCGTAAACGACGCAGCGGCAGACCGACGCCATTTCCAATTCCAAAAAGGTGAGTTTGCTTTTAAATTTACTTTGAAATATTGCGCGTTAGAATTGATATTGGGATCTGAATGTTTGACACACGTGTTGACCCCAAAAAAATGTATAAAAATCAAATATATTTTTGCTTAAAATGCTTGCACTAAACAGAAAGCTTCTTCAGTGAAGAGATATCGGAAAACGAGCAAGTATTCGATTTCCTACCGGGAATCGAGTGGAAAGCTGCTAAGATCCGAGTCAAAAACAAGCGCACAAAGCGCGTCTTCAAGATGAAATAGATAGAGAGGTTATCCAACTACCACATAAAATACAGGCAGGTATATCCTTTTTAAACATTAAAATTTTTTTTTAAACTACGCGAGAAGACAATTCAAGTTCCTGGATGTAAGGGGAGATAACGCTGTTTATTTACGTGAGCTTTTTGAAAAAAATTAATAACTTAGATTAATGAGCTGAGCTTACTCATTTAATAAATAAAAGCCTCTTGGCAATTTGAGTGCCTTTTTGAGAGGAACAATTTTTAGTAGTAAAAAATATTGAATTCTTCTATCTATAAAATTACACTGGACAACAAAAAAAACTACATCCAAGATTTTTTGAGGGTTTTGTAGAGAATTTTTTTTGCGATAACGATTCCGGGTTTAGTTTTTTTTCTAAGGCCTCCAAATTTTATTAAACCGCGTCCAAAGTTCAGAAAAAAAATTTAAAAATTTTTTTTACTATTAATTCTACAAAAAATCTATTGGCATATTCAGATTCCTTATAAAAAAACATATTTAAAAAAGGTTATTACATAAATTTTTAGCAATTTACTTTCAAGTTATTTAGGATCAAAAAACGGAGTTTATGACAAAAACCCCTAATTTTACAAAAATGTAAAAATAAAAAAAAATTAAATATTAAAAAAAATTTAAGCCCCTTACGTTAATAATGATTGTTTTCGTTATCTAAATATATTTTTAAAATTTTAGTACCCATAGGTTTTATGATATATAAGCCCAAAATACCCCCAAAATTGAAAAATCTCAACTTTGACACCGAATAACTAAAAATCTGAGGCCTTGGCTAAAATTCTGATTTCATATTCGTGATCAGCGCCAAAAACTTGACCAAAAACCATAGTTGCCATAAATGTTGCTTAGGGTCGCCCAAAATTTGTTGTCCAGTGTTATTAATTAAAATATGCTAAAATCTACTTTATAAATGAAGAGCAAAGGCTCAACTCAATTTAACGCCAATAACGGGGTATGAGCTCTACTCATATTGTAACCTTGAAAGAGGAGGTTGATATACAAATAATTTACTACACATTTATAATTGTGACCATTGCGTCTATCAAATTGCAGCGAAGTCAGAGGAGGTCAACTTTCACTATATGTTTGTATATTTACATTACGATTAAATTATAATGATTTTATTATGTTTGTTCGAATGGTGTGAATAAAAATGAATGGTTTATAAATGATTATGTAAAATCGTATGTGAGCCATCTAGGTATTATTAAGCAACGTAATAATAAGACGATAAATGATATTGTCATTATCATAAAGGCAATCGGATTAGCATATCCAATTGACCCCGGAGGCTTTTAAATTATATATGGAAACGATTCCTGGTACATCTAGTCGTAAGATGGCAAATCTCGGGAAAGATGAAGTAAAAAGGGAAAATCGTGCTTGGATTTTTAGAATTAGGAAGCCCCGGGGACAGTTTTTGATGATACTAATTTACAAAAAAAAATAGATTGCTTTAAATTATTTCAAAGGGGCCACCATTTAAATTCTATTTCTTTTTACATTTACACATAAATGAACATTTGTTTAAGTATAATAATGATATGGGGTCTGACCTTAGTAAGCTTTATCTCGACGGTCGCAATCCATGTAGATACAAACTCCATTCTAAAAGACCCACCAGAGAATGATGGTAATATTAATATTTTCCAACAAATATTTTCACTTAAATCCTGTTAATTTATTTATTTTAAAATACATGATTCTTATAATCCTATATTAATTTGAAGTAATTGACCAAAAAGAATGACACTGGACAACAACAAAAACAACATTAACGATTTTTTGAGGATTTTGTAGAGAATTTTCTTGCGATAACGATTCCGGGTTTAGTTTTTTTTCCAATGCCCCCAAATTTTTTTAAACCGCGTCCAAAGTTAAAAAAAATTCACAAAATCTCTTTAATTATTAATTTTTCAAAAAATCCATTAGCATGATCAGATTCCTTATAAAAAACTTATCTAAAAAGGGTTATAACCTAAAATTATTAGCAATTTACTTTCAAGGTATTTAGGATCAAAAAACGGATTTTATGACGAAAGCCACTAATTTTATAAAAATAAAAAAAAATTAAAACCCCATTTAATAATGAATGTTTTTGTTATCTAAATATATTTTTTAACTTTTGTTACTACCCATCGGTTTTATGATATAAAACCCCAAAATACTCCAAAAATTAAAAAATCTCAACTTTGACACTGAATAACTAAAAATCTGAGGCAATGGCTAAAATTCACATTCGTGATTAGCGCCAAAAAGTTGTCCAAAAACCATAGTTGCCATAAATGATGCTTGGGGTGGTCCAAATTTTGTTGTCCAGTGTAATCGTTTATAAGGCGAAACATTTTGATTTAATTATAATCACAAATATGTTCAAGTCAATAAATTTTATGTTTTGGAATTTATAGTCGCTTACCACTCAACGTCTGCTAAAACTCATAAACGAGAAGTCATCTAACGCAATGTATTTATAAAATGTAAAAAACGTTAAAAACTAAAATTAATTTTATAGCGAGAAAACATTTAAATATATTTTTGGGTTTAATTGACATTTTAGAGGGGCTTTTTAATACACCTATGCATTTTGAACATTATCGACATTTTAGGTGTCAATTTGACCAAATTTATAAATTTTGATCAAGAACAACCAATAAAAAACATTTTTTTATATATAATGATATCACTTGCAAATTATATCTTTTATTTCAAATAATGATAAATAAAAAATTTCAATATATTAAGCCCTTACCTAAACACAGGTCATGATATTTGGCCACCTAATCTAGACAAGACATGATTTTTATTTAATTAATTGACTGTTTTGTATATAATGTATTTTTCCAAATCTAATCAACATTTTTTTTTAAATATTTACAATGTTTACCATTTACAAAGTGGGATAAAAAATGGTAAATAGATTCAAAAATCATAAGAGAGCATGTATAGTTTCTAAAGTTAGCTCATGTTTAAAAATGTAATGACTTGTATATAACATTCCAATGAAATAGAATTATAATACAATAAATATATAAAAAAATGGTCATAATATTTATTGCATAAAAAGTAATTTGGCATCAAAATAAATGTAAGTGAAAATAAATTTAATATTAATAAAATAATTATGGGTAGCACGCCATTATTTTTGTTCAATATTTTTGCCATAAAAATATAAACATTGTCTTGATTACAAAAATATTGCTGTATTTCCTGGTAGCTCAGTAACCCTAAAACATGTTATTAAGGGCACATGAAGAAAAAACGTTTAAAAATCTTTTATTGTTTAAATTTATTATTGATTTTAAATGTCTCGCCAAAAAAAAATATATTTTTAAAATAATGCGTGATTATTAAGTGTATGTATAATTATTATAAATTCAAAATTTTTATATTTTAAATTAAAATTATACAAAAAAATTTTAAAATGTGGACTAAAATGATTTTATCAACTTTGTGGGTGGAAGAAAATCATATAAAGATTTATGATTATTTATATTTTTAGGATTAACAAGTTTGACAAATTTCCTAAGGAATAAACAAGAAACCAATCTTGATAACTTAATCAGCAAACTTAAAATGAAGTAAGTGATAACTAGAATTACATGCAAACAACTTTCTATTCGATAATTAAAGTTATTCATAGATTAGTAAATGCAAATCAGAATAATATTGATGGGATCAAAAATACTAAGGAGAGTGAACAGACAAGCAAGTATCTATTTTAAATATTATGGCTGTTAAAGCAACATTAATTGTTTATACTAAACATATAAAAAAATGCTTTTTGGCATAAATAGCAAGTAATTTTAATTACAAAATGTTCTATATTACCTTATTTAAATCTAGTATTAAGACTAAAAATATATGTAAGGATTTAATAAAATTTTATAAATAAAATGTATGGCAAAAATAATTTTTAAAGTGAATAAAACTTTTAAATAATATTAACAATACCACTGCAATATTATTTAAAAAAACTCATTATTAAAATGCAATGGTAATTAATAAATATGTTTTTATAATAATTCTAATCTTTTGCTACTAATGAAATTAAAAATTGTAAAAGTGTGCTCCAAAATTTAAAGTTACACTTAGTTACAAGATAAATAAGCTTAAAATTGATTAAGATATGTCAGGCATGTTTTTACCATAAATCATATTTTTTTGTCATAAATTTCTAATTTCCAATCTGTGCCATCCTCATTAATACCTTCATAAAAAATTTCAGGGCATTTATCACACCTTAAAAAAGATATCTTTTAATGTTTTAAATTTTATATATGTAATTCAAATAATTACTTTCCCAAAGTAAAATCCTCTGGATTAAAAATTGGGAAAAACCTATCACAGTCATAATCTCTCAAAATTCTTGATAAATACATTCTCTCTAGTTTATCTGAATTTAAAGCAGCCTAACATTGAATTTCAAAACTAATACTTTGTAGACACCTTCACCCCCTATGGCATAAATAGTTTCAATTTCCTCATCATAAGGGGGCTGGCCCAATTTTTCCAAAGCCTCATCAAAAGATTGTGCAAGCAAATCTGCTCCAGTTGGGGGTTGCCTAAAATATTAAATTTTATCACCATACTGTAATGTTGTACTTAAGACAACATTTACTCTCCCCTTTAATGGCTTAAACTTAGGGGGCATTGATTCCCAAGTGTTACGGCCCATTATAACAGCATTTTTTTTATCTAAACTAAATTTTCTTTTAATTTACTTTTGTCATGGGTTAAGCTTGTAACCCTTAAAAAATGATGGAGTTCTTCACTAAAAAAATTCAAATAAATTTAAATATAAATAGATAAATCTATAACAATTATAGTAATGACTTCAAGTGCCAAGGCAAATTATTGTCTTTTCCTATCCCGCCATCTGGACTTACTGCGGCAATAAGGTGTAATGGTGGCGGCATAAAATTAGTTTTTAAAAATTTCCCACTAAAAAAGTATGAAGGTATGGCAAGTTTAATTTTCATGTGAGACTGCGGCTAGGTGCGGCTAAGTGACACCAAATATGTAAGAAACTATTTTGATTGGTCAAACGATCAAAAATTAGCTTGCATGTTTTAATCGTAAAACTAACGTTAAATTAGTCCAACGTTACCGTAATAATCTCACTCTAACCTTAGGCTAACTACATTGTTATATTATTCTATACACACCCTAACACTAAGCTAGCCTCATAACCTTAAGACTAACGTACCCTAACTAAACCTCAACAAAATCCTAGGCCAACCTCATACTAAGCTTACCCTAATCAAAATTTTACCTCAACCAAACGTTATACTAACCCTAATCTAACTTTGCCTAACCTAGCCGTAAACTATATTACAATGTTAACATATTTTATGGCTTTTCGGGATTTTATGGCTTTTCGGGATTTTATAGATATTTGTTTCGTACAGGTTAAAGGCCCCCTGCGGCTATTACTCTTTCAAAGTTGTAAAAAAAAATATTTTAAAATAAGAAAAATTTAGCGGCTAATTTAAAATAATGAAAATTTTGGGTTTTTAGTTTTAAAATAAACCTATTTTAAAAAATTTTAAAAATTTTTAAATTTTTAGTACACAAGTCGCCTCAATGTTATTTAAATGAAATTTTTGTCAAAACTTTTATTTCCACTAGTTTCAGCCTAATGAAAATAAAATCTCGAAAAAAATTGAACAAGTTTAATTAAAATCAAGATAGTTAGCTTTAGAAAATTAAAGATAAAAATGCCAGGCATATTTTAAAATGTAAATCTTATAAATTTTTATTATTTAATATTAGCCGTTAAATTTTTTTTTATTTAAAAATAATATTTTTTTTTATATTTTGTAAATTAGATTTATTAACAAACCTAATTTTAACCCAAAGAATAACAATTCTAATATTAAAATTACATTAATTTAACATTTTTTCTGACTTGCCCTTAAAATAACGTATATCTAATCCAAACAAATAGATGGATGTAATATCAATAAAAATAAATAGTATGTGCATTATTCGCTACTTCCTAAATCTTTTTAATTTTTTTTTATATTATAATAGTGTATTTTTAAATTAGTTATACTCTTAACGCGTTAAAAAAGCCAATTGTAATACAAAATTGATTAAGATGTTGCTATTCAAGGTTATTGTAATTAAATCTGTCTTTTAAGTTATTAGTATTATTTAAATTTTATCCAATGCAAGCTGGCCTATATAATTTTTTATTTGTTTTAAATGCTTTTTTAATATAAATTTTTATCCAATGATATATATTTAAGTAATATTAAATGATTTTTTGTGTTTTCGCTAAACTATTTAAATATGATCAAAATAAAAATTTATAATTTTTGACCCTCAATATTCCCGGTAAGTTCATATATCCCCGAAAATCTCAATTTTTAATTATATTTAAATATTACATAATGTAAGTCATTTTTATACCTTTTTCTAAACTTTATATTAAAACTATCAAATAAAATGTAGTCGTTTAATAAAAAAAATTGTATAGAAATGAAACCTCCTAATGTGGTTTGTAAAATTCCATATCGTTAATTTTTTGTTCAAATCGGATATTGCCTTATTTAAACATGATAGTTTAATAACTTAGTTTATATTGTGAACAATAGTGATATAAATTAATTTTTATAAATGTATAATAATCAGCACGGGCGTATTGGGGGGGGGGGGGAGGTCAAAAAGGGGCAATTGCCCCTTTAAAATTTTTATAAGCCGTTGAATTTATATAAACACCTAAATAGAAATAAAAATTAATATTTTTCCTATTGGAAATAACACAACCTCAAAAAATAGTTATTCAGGAAAAGTTTATAGGAAAATGTAATGTGTGTAAAAACTGATATTACGATAAACCGTAAAAATAATGTGTGGAAAAGTAAAATTTGTTAAAAGTGATATTATGATGATGTGATGATTAAATTCATGGTTTATATACTGTATGTATTGGCATATTGGGGTGATAAGTTGTAAAAGGACAAAATTTTAACATTTTATAATTTATTACAGTACATTTTAGTTGGTAATTGGAAAAAAGGTTAGTTAAAATGAACAACAGATAAAGAGTAAATGTCAAAAGTGAATGTGCCAAAAATATAAAAATATATGGTATATTTGGCGGCTAATCAATCAAAAACTTTTACTTTTTAAATTTATTACTAAGACACTAAATTTATTACTAAGACATTACTAAGACAATAGTTCTGCAAATAAAATATCAATAATAAAATTATATTTGTAGTTCTTTTCCTTTAAAAAAAATTCTAGCCCCCCTTTAAAAAGGTTTTTAATTAAGCCTCTGTAAGGCAATAAAGGAAATATATTCTTTTATGTTTTCATATAATTCACGGTGTTTTTTCAAATTTAAACTTACTAACCACTGATGTAGGCAATTGCTTTAAGTTAACTAAAAATCTTGATAAACTTATATCTAAAAATAATCACAACCATTTTAAAAAGCTTCTTACTATTACTTAAATTTAAAAAATTCGACCAAAAATTTATTTTAAAAATATAATTTTTAAACGCGCCCTTAATTTATAAGATTAATACTAGCCAATAATTTTTATATCGTACTATTTTTTTTACAAATTTTTCTACTTATGAACACCATTAATTAAGTAATGGATATATGTACTTTATTGAAAAGAGTTGTATGATGTAATAAAAATTATAAAATATTTTTGTTTTTTAGATAATTTTTTTAATATATCCACACATAAATGCGTTTTAAACCGCGATTTTCATTGATATTTGCTTCTATTATTAATTAACACATTTAACACCATTCGTTAATTCAAAAACTCAAAAAAAATTATTTGGTGCAAAATCTCAAAACGCAAACAATAGATGAAGGTTAATGATTTCAAAATGATTTTGAAGATTTATGATTCTTGTATACCATGAAAAAGCACAGAAATTGTACGCACAAAAATTGCAAAATCGTCATTTTTGTAAGAGAGAGTGCAATGTACCGGACTTTACATATATTGCAATTTTATTTTAAAATAAAAAGTTAACGCATTCATTAATTTTTTAAATTAGTCCGTAAATGTTTGTTTAACTGTATCTTATTTTTTGTTTTAGTTAGGTGTTTTTAAAATATAAATAAATTTAATCAAAAAAATTTGATTGTATTTATCATTTAGAGGACAAAGTATTCATAAACTTGAAGTGGTGTTGTCAAACCTAACAAAATATATGTAAGTTTTATGTTATTTTTATGTTTAAATGGTTGTGGCAAGTGCTATTTTTAAAACTAAAAAATCTTTTTTAATAACGCCTGTTTAGAAACAGATATTAATATAGCTTTTTAAAGAAAAATATTACCTCTAATTTTAAGTTTAGGTGTCATTTTTGTTAAACGCCAATGCAAAACTAATGAAATATCATCAACATGTGGCTATATACGTTGAGTATATTTCTATTTAGCACATATTAATTTCAAATATTATTTATTACAGCATGTAACTTAGTATGCAAAAAAAATTTTATAAAAAATTAGTACTTCTATTTAAAGATAACATGATCAAAAAAATATTGTAGTTTAAAAATGCTGAATTAATCAGAACCCATTTACGATCGCGATTGAAAATTATTTGTGAGCAAGGCTGCGGCTAGTGGAAAAAAAAGTTTTGTCGAAAAAATCACACGCATTTGAATAACGAGTCGGCTAGTGAGAAAAAAAAATTTAAATTAAAAAAAAGTTTTAATTTTTTTTTCCATATCCTAAAACAACCAAAAAATCTATATTCTCATTTTTTAATATTAGCCGCTAAAATTTTTTTTATTTTAGAATTATTTTTTTTTACAATTTTGTTTAGCCGCAGTCCTATATATAGCGATTTTGTCCAAATTCCCCTAGGCTTATCAGCCTAAAAAATTTTATAAGCCCATTTAAATAAATTTTTAAAGAAAATGGCTAATCATTTACAAAGTAAGTAGTCAATTAGTTTAAGGCTATCTCCTTTAATTTTTTTCACAAAAAACCCTGAAATTAAAAATATGATATTTTAAGCCGCGCCTTGTAAATGACTTGTTTTTTTCGCAAAATTTAAAACAAACTTTTTCTTATAATATTATGCGAATAATTGCTAAATTTAACCATAATTCATGTTTGATACTCATTTTTAAATATGAAAAGAAAAACAGATCCTTAGTTTAAAAAAAATAAATTTATATTTGAGAAAAAAGGCAGAATGTGATTATACTATAAAAGAAATGTTGACTACTAAAACCTAGTCAAATGAATTTTTTAATCTACGTCGTTTCCCTTTTTTTGTTAGGCTGCGGCTATTACTTCCTTCAAAATTGTAAAAAAAATATTTTTAAAAAAATTTTAGCGGCTAATATCAAAAAATGAGAATTTGGTTATTTAGGTAAAAAAATTTTTTTTTCAAAAAATTTTGAAAAGAACTAATAAATAATCTTCGGTAAATGTGTAGATAAATAAAAATAAACATTATAGAAGCCCCAAATGCATGAAAGTAGCGAATAGAAAACCCCTCTCAAATATTATTTTCTAGGACTAAAACAAGCTTAAAAGATTAACATTATCTGGAAAGTAGTGAAAGCTAAGTAAAATGCCAGTAATAATTTGAGAGCCCAAAAATTTTTAAATTTTTTTTTACACTAGCCGCCTTAATGTTATTCAAATGCGTGCGATTGTTTTTTGTTAAAACTTTTTTTTTCCACTAGCCGCAGCCTTACCTCCATATTATTTTTTCATGCTGCCTGTATTTCAAAAATACAATAAAAGTATTTGTGGTGTGTTTAGGCCTATTGTGAACTGGCGCATAATATTAATTTGCAACAAGGTGTTGAATGTTTTTAATTTTGTTTTTGTAAAGAGACTGGCTACAGCCACATACCTTATTATTATATCACAGGTCAACAAATTGAGAGGTTTGAGCCAAGTATAGAGATTAAACCTGTCTTTTAAGGGATATTTATTTCCATTTACCGTTTTTTATATAAAACTTTGTAAGTAGCTATAAACATAAAAAATTTTAGAAAAATAAAAAAGATTCAAAATCTAGAGTAAACTAAATTTTTTTTTTTGCATATTTAAAACAGCTAAACTGTATAATTTAATTTCAAATAATATTATGATGTTAGTGTCGTATTTAATTTTGTAAACGTAATATTGTAATATCTAAAGCTGATGTAAGAGCTTGCTTTATTAAATTTCACAAACAAAAAATATAAGTTACAATAATTTTTATTTGATAACAAATTTCTAAATTTTTTTAGGGTATTATCAAGGTGGCAAAATCTGGTTATAGACCATTTATTGATATAAACGGATCCAAGAAGCCGAAGGCAGAAGAATTTACGGAAAATGGAAAATATATGTGAGGCAAGGCCATCATGAGTGGATGCATGAACGAGTTTATGAAATAAATTTTATAAACTTCTTTTGCTGACATTAATATTATTGCCTGAGTGTTATTTGTAATTTAATACACTTTAACTGCCTAATCTATTATATTATTTATGTTGTATGCCTATATTATATATTCTAATTTATTTAAACAGGAAGCAAATTGAGCAAGCGATGTAATATTTTATCTATTTCTTGAATTGGCTATAGGTTGCACTAAAAACTTTTTAACATTCTTTCACATGAGTTTTTTAAGGGTTACACCATTACAGGGGCTGAGTGGAGTAGGTGACGACTGCATTTCAACACTTAAATAAAAAATGTAAAATTAAATTTTTCAATTCTTTAGCATGTTAATTAAATTTTATTTTTAAAAAATATTAAAATTTAACAATTTTACCAACTGTAAAAAAAAATCATTATTTTTTAAGTGTTTTTAGTTATATCTAAACTTAGCTATATTATACAATAAAATTTTATTTCAAGGAAACAACTAAATCAAGAGATGGAAAATCAGAGGTTAATGTTTTCATAATATATACATGAATCTATTCTATTTTTAAAATATTTTTCACGGTTTGGTGATATATAATAATAGTTTTATTAAGTCGTTTGACAAGTATATAAATGAATTAATACCAAATCGACATAAACAAACTAAATTACCTAAATAATAGTTTTACTCATATTTAACTATCTTTTGAAAAGCTTTGTATTACAAAATCAAAATAAAATAATGTAAGAGGGGCTTAAATAGGCCACGCTATATTTAATGTAAATTAAAATTAATGATGCCTAGATTTTATTATGATATTAATCATATTTTAAAATATTGTTATGTTCTATTTTGCCGGAATATAATAAGAACTGCCATATTTTACAATAAATAGATATTTTGAATTCGGTTTTGTTCTATAGCTATTGCTGAACCAAATATATATAGAAAATACTATTTATTTTCTACAAAAGCAAATCTTTATTTTATGTTCTAAATAAATTAAAGCTAAGGTTTTTAAAATAACTTTTATCATATATGTCAGTCCGTGGGAATTTCAGTGCTTGTGCAGGTTTTTTGCAAAAAGGAATTTATGCATGCTTGAAATTTTTATTTTCTTGTATTTTAAATTGCAAACAAAAATAATATGTAGACAGAGAAATTTTTTTAATATTAAACACAATCTTTAGCCTGATCTCATATTTATATCGTTTTCCGTAGTTTAATGTTACCTAATCCGTCTTCTAAAAAATAGCCTTTTGTGACCAAATTGACCGATTTTGCGACCTCTAGAATACAATAAAAATTTTTTCTATAAATTTTTATATATATCTAAATAATGATAAAATATTTCCAAATATATTAAGCAACTACATCATCATTTTGATTATACAATATATTTGACATCCCATTTTAAATGTGGCCCGATTTTGAAACAGTTTCTAATAAAATAATATTTAATATTTTATTTTAACAATCATTAAAAACAATTTTTTTTTGTTTTTGTTTCTTTTTGTTTAAGTGACATATGTTAAGAAAATTCAAATGTACAGCTAATTTACTAAGTTTGATTAGAAATAATGGTACGAATTTGGAAATCCTTAAGATAGCAGGTTTGATCTGTGTATGTAATAAGCTCAAATATCTTTTAATATGTTGACCTGTTGCCATGAACCACAAAAGGTCCAAGTTATAATTTGAAAATAAAGATTTTGTCCTATTAAATAAAAAATATTTTTTGAAAGATTTTAAACTAATCACAATTTTTTGGGATTTATTTGTATCTGGGTGCCCTAAAAATATATTTGCTAATATGATTATTATCAATTTAATTATTAATGCGGACACAAATGTTAATTAATTTTAAACTATTTACCTAAATTTAAATCCACTTTTTTTTCTAAATCACAATGTTCATTCTCATTGTTGCTCAAAAAACGTTTTTAAAATGTCCTATTTTGTTAATAAAAATGTTGCTCTCGAAGGCTCTTCTCAAAAATGCCCTTAATGATTACCAAAGATACGATGTAAAATATGGCTAATTTATGAATAACCAAAAGGCAAGCTATAAAGAATCTATATCGGTGTTACTAATTTTTTACGCAATAATATAAAACTTAAGGGTGATTTTTCTGGTCTACAAAATTTATTAAAAATATTCAAAAAACTCTTCTAAAAATAACTCATTTTGATTTAATAATAAAAGTTTTTTTGGGTTGATTACACTTGGAAACTATAATTTAAACGACCTCGCATCCTTTATGGTAACTGTTTTTTGCAAAGTTTTTGGTGGTGATTATGAATATAAAATTAGAATTTAGAATGCCTTAGATTTTAATTTATTTGAAGTTAAAGGATTTTTATTTTCGGGTATATCTTTAACTTATAAACTTTTAAGTAGGGAGCAAAAGTTAAGAATTAACATTTGCTATTTGTTATTTTAAGGCGTTTGAGTTTTTTTAAAATTAAATTTTTTTTTGATCCTAAGTATTTCGAAATACTACTTGAATTTTTAAGTAATTAACTTTAAATATGTTTCTTTTATGAAATTTAATCATGCCAATAATAGAGAATTAATAGTTTTATCAATTTGTAGATTTTTTTTAACTTGACGTTGTATAAAATAAAATGGAGGCTTTGGCAGGATATTAATCGCAGGAACAAAAACCATTTAAAGTATTTTTTGTTGCCAAATGTTACGATTACATAGTTGGACAACTGCTTTTTTATAAATAATAATAAAACCTACTATTAAAAGGTATTTTAACGGTGCACCGTTTTTCGGTTAGATCTTTGTGAGCCGGCGACAAACATGAAAAATTAAATTATTTACCAAAAACACATAAGCTTGACTTTAAAAATAATAAAAAAAATAATTTATATAAAAGAGCTATACAATTAAAATTAAAAATTTAAAAAAACGGGTAAATATTACACTAGTGGAAAATTATATATAAGCCAAAATGTTCTTAATACTTTTGAATAAGATCTCGTTACTTCCGATAAAAATTTAAATAAAAAAAATGCCTCGAGAATCATTCAATTTTAGTTCAAAAACGGAAAAAAAACATTTAGATGGACTTATTGTATGTGAACTAGTTTCTATAACTTCTATTGATTTTTTAATACTTGTTAATAAAGTTCTTTAAGAAAGAAAAAATTAAAACTGACCCAAACTCAGGTTGGCCCGATTTGTATTGAAACAAATTAAAATCGTTAAAATCCTAATATATCAATGTCAAATTAAAAATCCATTTAAATTTTGTCCAAAAACTTAAGTTTAAAAGTTAATTAAAAGGAAACAACTATAAACTGTTTGCACAATTACAAACCAAGGCCACTTCTTTCAGCTCTAAAAAATGTTTTCCACTGTATTTTTTATTTTGAATTTTCCTCCTACCAGGCGATTTAAGAGTTACAAAATTGGAGAAAAACATTTTCTCCCATTTTTTTTTACTTTTTAATAAAATATCTAATCAAAGGAACATTAAACAATTAGGTTTGATGTTTTCCCATACATTTACACATATGAAGCGTTATATAAGGCTTTATTCCTTTTAATCCTAACATCAATCGATGAGTTAAATAGTGACTTTTTTCTTGCATATTAAAAAATAGTAATTAAATTTGGTCTAAGCCTAAAAACAAAATGTGTTTAGAATTTAGAAGTTAAATTAAGGTCCATATGGGCCCCACCCTCTCAATAATATGAAACCCATATAAGTCTTTATTATATTTTAAACTTAAAGAATTGCAACCTTATATTCGTTTTTAAATAATTTTAATTAATACAAAATGTTTGTATTATTTAATAACACAGGTCAGCAAATATCAATGACACAACCGTGATTTTTATGAAAATATCAAAGAATTTATCCCCATGATGGACTTATCTCTATTTATTAAGTTTTTCTTAATTTCTTCCGGCCTTAGCTCTTTACATCGGATATCAAAAAAATTGCCCCCTCAAAAGAAAAAATTTAAAAAATCCTTTTGCATATAAAAATTCCTTGTAACTTATATTTTAATCACAAAAATGAAAAAAATATATATATCAATATATCAAGCTCTTACATCAGCATATGAATAATACATAATAGTACAAATTTAAATACGGCACGATATATTATCGGTTTTTAATGAAAATGTTATTTAAAGTTTGAATTTAACAGTTTAACTATTGTGAATATGCAAAAATAAAATTTTATTTTATTTATGTTTTTGACTCTTTTTTGGTTTTTTGACTTTTTTTCTAAAATTTTCAGTGTTTATAACTAACTAACTTTGATTAAGAAAAACGATAAACGGATTTTATATTCCCTATGATGGCAGGTTTGATCTCTGTTGTAAACTTATAATTATTAAAAAATGTTGCCCTGTGTAATAACATAAATTTTTTTTCTCATTATGACATCTAGTTTTTATGGCAGATAATAACATATTTTTTTATATTAAAATATTTTTTTCCATGAATCTATTTAGTTAAGTTCTAGTAAACGTAAAAACACAATTTGATTAATAATTAACATTTAATTTATTGACACGATTTATTTAAGATAATATGGAAAATTGAAATTTCAATTATTTAGATTTTTATTTCAAATAAAATTGAAATAGATTAATGCAAACTCATATTAGTTTAAATTAGAGCACGTATTTCTATTCTAATAAAAAAAATAAAGATTATAGCTTTAAAAATCTTGAGGTTAAAGAGGTATAAAATGTATGGACCCCACCATAGCATTCGCGTTGCACACTTCTCACACCATTTGCGGCTTAAATATTATATTTTTTATTATTTAGATGATAAATATAAGTTGAGATTATAATATGATGTTTTTTATGGTATTGTCTAGGTTCCAGAATCTATCAATAAGGCAAAAAAGCATTTTTATAGTTAAGAACGGATCTAGGGATTCGAATGCGAACTTAGGAAAAACGGAAAATATGTAATATGAGATTTGGCAGATTATCATTAGAATATTGTTTTTAAAAACTTATTTTGTAACATTGATATTTGTTGACGTGTGTTATATAATAGAGACTTTAACGTAATGAGTTATAGGCGGGTTGTGGGTAATTATTTCTTCTGTTTTTTTTAAATGCAAGCTATTACGTTTATTTTTCTTCCATATAATTTTTATGGGCGTGGTAATTTTATTAAAAATAAAGTCGTCAAATAAAAATTGTCATCTAATTTTCATAATTCGCCCCCATAGAGCCACGTACCAAAATATATAAATATGATGTATTTACAATGCCAATTATACTTAATGAATTAATTTAAATTCTATAGCAAGAAGATCGAAGAACAAAAGTAATTAATTTTATTGATAAATGCAAATAACTAATGAATACATTTTTTATAATTAAACCCACTTTTAAAAGCATAAATAAATTGTTCAATAATTAGGTCTAGTCTAGACTTCATTCGCCCTTTCAACAAAGTTTTAAATTTTTATTTTTGATATTTTAACAAAACGTCGCTAATCCTTATATATTTATTCCAAATATTTTTTTTTGCTCATTAGCATAAAAATTATTCAGAATAAAAATGTTAGAATAAAAAAAATTAATTTTTTGAATTTTTACATAAAAGTAATGAATTTTGTGCGCCTCAAAAAACAATAATAAAAAATTATTAAAACAAACAATTTATTAATTTTATCTAAATCTTTTTTTGAGGCATCAATATTGCATAAACTGCAATTTAAAGGTCTGAGGTTTTATATAATTAAGATAACAGTTTAGTTTAAATTTTTATAAATATTATAAACATAAATCTGTGGAACTTAGGTAGATAGAGAGATTATAATTTTAATAATTTTAGATGATTTGAATTTGGATTGTTTAATGTGGAGTTCCACGAGTTTAAGAGTATTTCAAAATTTCATGCCACTACGGCATATTATGAAAAGGCTGTATGTCCTAATTTTTATATAATATATTGTTAAAACTTAAAAGATTCTGCACAAACAAAATTTTTTATTTTTATAAAATATATCTTGTACTTAATCTTTCTAATAAATCTTTTTCATACTTATTTTTATAAATTGAAGGCACATAGAATAATCAATAAAACCAGGCTTCGGGTTTTTTAAATAGTCTACTGTTTTTTTCGTCAAAATTTGTAAGCCTGCTTTGGAACAATAGTTAAAAAATGCTAACAAAACGAGCAAAACTTAAAACACAAAAATATAGCAATTGTTTATATAGAAACTAACTGAAATGTTGAATTAAAGAATTATTTGTATTTTAAGCAGTTTGTTGTGTCCTAAAGTTTGAACAATGATTTTACAACCATTTGTGGATGTTGATTTAACTTAAATCTTATTTTTTTTTTATAATTTTTTATATTAAATCTTATTTATATATGATCCAAAATTAAAGTTGCGATTATTTTTAATTAAATAACAAAAAGTCAGTTTGAATTTAGTTTTTTAAAGTAATAAGGATGCAAAAATATACTTTTATAATCTCTGCTTTTGGCAGATTAGACCTTTTTTCTTTTAATAACTGTCAAATAATTTGTAATATTTTCTCCGTTTATAAAAAAGCGATCAATATGCAAAATTAGTTTTGTAGTTTATATAAAAAAATATAAAAGTTAAAAAAAGTTACATAGTTTTTTGTATATTAAACTTTATCGCCCTATAAATGTTTTTTTATATTTATTACAAAATAACAATTCACAATTATGGTAAAAGGGGCAATAAATTTTAGGAATGATGAGACAAGATTTTAAACCTAAAAAAAATAAAAAGTAACAAACCTATAAAAAAAAATATAAATTTTTTTTTATGTTAAATATGATTTTATTAAAAAAAATCAGCATTATATTATAATAACAATTTACAATGTTGAATATAATTAATAAATTTAAAAAAGACAGGACATGTATTGTAAGGAAGATATAAAATAAATATAATATATTATATATACTATTATTTTCATAAAGAAAATATTTTTTTTTCAAAATTTCTATTGAAAGTTTACGCCATATGCTAAAACTCGGTTATAACTTAGAATTCTGGCCCAGTCCAGAAACGAAAAATTTTAATATTTGATCTAATCTAACTTGGACCATTCAGATGGTCTAGCATTATATTATAGCTATTTGAAATAAAAAACTTTAACTTATTGAAACTTGTTTTAAAGAACGATTAAAACTGATTTGTGGTTGCATCATTCGATAAACAAACAATCCAAAATTTAAACAATTAAAACTTCCCTAAGACCGAACGCTTTTTTTTATATAAATAATTTATATTAGTAAAAAAATAAAGAAAGTTGGCAAGAAATGTAGCAAAAAGGGTAGTCGGAAAGATTGCAAAAAGTACAAAAAGTTGGCGAAAGAATGGAAGAAGCTAGCCAAGAAGCACAAGGAACTCTACAAACAATACAAAAAGTACGAGGACAGACATAACAATTTATCGAAGACTTACAGCCAATATTACGACCTGTATAACCGATTGGTACAAAACAATCAAATTGACGCCACCAATTCACCTTATTAATCACTAATACATTTTGCAACAATTTTTTGATATTTTTTTTTAAATTTTTTACCCTCATCTGGTCAAATTAAATAAATGATAACATGTAAAATAAATACTTTAAAATCTATAAATATAGGTTAAAAAATTCGGGTTTGGGCCAACTTTTATCGTTGCACATTTTTTTAATTTCGTTCTAAGACAAAAGCCTAAAAGAAAAACTTGCTTTCAATGATAAAGTTTTTTAATTAATGCATTGTGTATTAAAAATTTCTCAAAGTTTTATTTCATTCTAAACGCCTTTCTGATAAAAATATCCTGAATTTGCGTCAATGTTTTGTAGTTGAGCAAATTCAAGACTTTGATTCTGAGAATATTGACCAGGTCAAAATTGTAAAAGGGGATTTTATTTATTTTTAAAAGACAAGTACAACAAATACAAATTGAAAATTTTAGATTCTTATTGCATTTAGAATTATATGAATTTTATTTAAAAAGAGGCTATTAAAATTTTTATAAAGTTATTTTTACTAATTGCATTCGTGATTGTCGCAATAAAAATAACTCGGTCAAACCATTTGAAAACGACGAAATTCCCTAGCAAAAGTCTTTTTTTTGGAAAACAGAAGCTTAAATAAAATTATTTTTGTAAGAAAAAAACATCGATTTTTAGGCAGATACAATAAAAAAATATAAATATCAGAGAATATAAGAGGAGACGGATCAATATTTTCTCGGCTAAAAATTTTGTAGCATTATCGCGAAGATGGATAGATGACCACGCAGGCTCGCTTTCGAAGGCAAATGCACGCCCGTCTCTTGCGCTTCCCTTATCCGCATTTTATGGTTTTTTAAAACATATCACAATATAAAAGCAAAAATATTATGAGTAACAAAATAGTATAATTGCATTATTAAAGCTTAAAATTTTTAGCTAAAATATTGATTCCATATTAAAAAAAATTTCTAAAGAAACGAAGTATAACTTTGCATCGAATTAATAAAAAATGGATAATAGAAATTTAAAATAAAGTATAAAAATTTATTTTAATAGAATTGTCCGTTATATCCTTACTGTATAATTATAGCAATTTTCGTATCGAAAGGCAAAAACCTATCCTGTGTTACCATTTTATTTTTAAATAAAAAGAAGGCGTTAAAAACATTATAATGATGATGTCTTATTAAATTCTGTAGGCCTTCCCGCCAGACCGAAAGAAAGGTAGAGAGGTAGAGATATATAAAACCGAAAACAAACTAAATAAAGCACGGTAAAACGTCTTATTCTATTTTTTTTTTCGCACCTGCAAAATTAAATTTACTTTTCTTGGCAACAAAATTTTAAAAAAATAATTTGTCGGTAATTATATCGAAACCGTAATTATCGCAATTCTAAATTCGAAATATCGAGCAAAATTTAGAAATGGAAGATTCCGAGAACCAATCGAATTCGTATGGCATCGAGCATAGCAATTCCTCCATCCTTGATTCATCTGCGCCCTTTCAGCTTGGATCCGGTGATCAATCTAATCATGGTAATACATTACCTTTTTTTGCTAGGGCCTATTTTAACACACAAAAAATTTAATTCAAAAATAATCATACAATTATATATGTTTTGAAAAACTGATCTTGTTATATTATTCCAAGAAGATTTTTAAATATTTTTATATTCTAGTCATGCATAAAACCCGCCCTGCCCTTTAGGCCAGACAAGGTCAAGAAATAATAAATCCAAGCTAAAATTATTTAGGTCGATCCTTTTACGGATCATATTTTATATTAACCTCTACATACTATTATAATCGTGACTCTTTTGTATATTGCATTCTATATAACTTATTTAAAATTTATCATGTCGGCGGGTACATACATTACATCAGCTGGATCCTAAAAAAGCTCAAACAATCTTTCTTAGCTGTTAATTTAGAATAACACGGGTTTTTTGATGGCCACGCTATGGAATGTAATTTTTGTTAGATTTTGTTAGCTAAATCTAAAAAGATGTAATTTAAATAATTCCTTTTTAACAGTTTTAAATTTAACAAATTAAATCAGGACACTTTGGGCAAATAATTTATAATTTCTGTCAATAAAAGTTAAGCAGAAAACATCATTATTCTCTTTATGCTTTTTTTACAATTCCACAATTAGATATGTTTTTGAGATATATAAACTAACTTTAGTAACCATGTTGAACTAATGGATGTGGTACTAGATAGTTTTATTTTCATGAAATGTAGAAGTTATAACTTTAATATAGGAGCCAGGTCAGGCCGATTCTATATCTTTTTTTGCCATAAACTTTTAATTGTTATATAAAATAACCAAAAATGATAAATTATAAGCGATGGAGGTTTTTACTTTTACATTCAGTATTAATAATAAAGCAAAAAACTTTTAATTTATATAAAATTTTTGGGCCGTATTTGTAAAATCAGGCTGGGCAATGGGCCTATAAAAAAATAAAATTCCGGTTGGGCTGTACCTATATAAAAATCCTAAGCTGACCGGACCTAGAATTTAAAATGTCCGGGCCCAGAATCTCGCGCTAGATTTGAACTCTAATGGCAACCTCAGAAGCCTATATTTATTTTAAAGCCAGCATATAAGATACATTTTTTATTAAATATGATAATTTTTAACCTATGTCAAGGGAACATATCTCTAGACAGAGGTGATTGTCTTATTCTAATCTTCAACCAAAATCTGTCTAATTCTCTCAGACCGTCTAGAATAATTTATTGGAACGAAGAATGAGTAAATTTCGGCGACCCAAAATTTCTTATCTTGATTCCTCATTAATCGTTTTATTTTGGTGATTTTTTTGGCATCAAACTCGACATGACTAGACCAAAACTAAAAGATGCAAACTCCTACTTGATTAACATGCATCGTATTAACGATCCTTAAGACTATTGTTATTGGATCATCTATATCCTCCTTTAAAAAACATAATATGACAGTGCGGCATTATTGGACTTATACCAGACAGAAAAGCTAAAAAGAGTAGCTTCAACAAATAAATTCTTGTGGTTAGACAATATTAAACAGACTTTAAAGAAAATATCGATCTTTTGGTATTTTTATATGGGGCGTTGTATAGTTGATATGGGCTATAGGTTTAATAAAATATAGGTGGAGATTGAGAGAAAGAGGTTTTAAAATTGGTCGGTCATATGACCGTACCAAAAACTATTTCTTCTGTCAACTTAAATTTCTACAATTTTTTGATATAAAATGTTTCAACTTTTCTAATGCCAATTAAAGCTCCTAACGGTAGTAGAAAATTAGTGCGTATTTCTTTTTTCCAATGATGTAGAATGGCATTTTTTTCAAGTGTCCTTTTACCCACATGCATATTTTTTCTTATAAGATCTTTTGGCCATAATACATTGTGCCATATAATTGCATCCATGGATAATTACTATATAGTATATTGGAATGCATTTATCATACATCATAAGTCATATTAATAAAGTAAACCTATTAATCAACTTGTTTAAGGGTAAAATTTTCTTAGTTTTTGCTAGTTGTTTAACCCAATTTATTTTGTATACATTCATCATAATTTAAAATGATAGCTTTTTAAAAGTTCATCATTTCTACCTTTCAATTAGGGTTCTTAAAACCTCCCGCATATTCTTATAAAAGACAATTAATGTTTTATATACAAACACCAAAATTGTGACATTTGTTTATTATAAAAAGATGGTTTAAACTGTGCCAAATTTTTAATAACAATACATCTATTCATTAAATTCGAATTAACTTGTGTTTAGGTGAGTGAGAGTTAACTTGGAGAAAGTAATATTAAGGCTAGGATCAAGATTAGGGTTAAAATAGTTTAAGTTAAATTTGTTAAAGTACAAAAAGTATAATTTCATGTGAGCCAACCATAAAGGCAGCTAACAACTCTGCTGTATACAGCCTTACCATATCTGACTCTATTTCTTATCCAAATTCTACAGCAACTTTTATGCAAAGGTATGGCCGAATATTTTTACAATATTTTAATTGTCTGCTTAAAATCAAACATTGTTATAATTTGCCAGCCTGAGGACATGCCCATTGTTAAAATTCTAATACAAAAACTCATCAGTCATGGTTATTTTAATGAATTTTGCATTGTTGCCATGGCGCCGCTGAGAGAGCCCATCAAAATCGCGTTTTATTATGTATGTAAATCCATTTTTACATTTATGAAAAAAACACAAACCATCTACAAGACATAAGCCAATTTTTTAATTTTTTAAAAATGCACCACCCAATGTTACAAAAAAACATTTGGGCGAAGTCTACAAAAGCGTACCTAGGGGAAAAACTGGTGACACCCCACCTCCTATCTATAGGGAATCTATTTTATAATTCAAAAAAAAATAGATTTACTATAAAATTTTATCTCCTTCATATCCCCCCCCCCCCGCCCCTACCCTACATTTCGTTGTTTTCGTTTTTAACATTATTTAATAATTGATTGCTTCAAACTTTCAAAATTCAATAATTTAGTTAAACCAATTATTTTAATTATAAGATGTTATACACACTAATTGTTATATTTGTATATACAACATATGTTATAAGTAATATTACTTATCCATATCATAGATTTGTACACAGTCTGATTTTGATAAAAAGTAACATACCTAAATATTAATAATTTTATGGCCCAACCCTTTTACTTAATGCACATTATATTAAAATAAGCTATGGTTATTCCTCATATATTTTCCATACGTTTAATAAATTTAAAAATTCTCACTTAGTTTTTTTTTATTAATTAATGATCCAATATATTAATACTAATTAAAAGAATCTTATATGTGCGCTCTATTTATATCATAAGTAAATATATTTTATAGATTTAAAAACTGCCTCAAATTATAATTTAGTTATTGTTTTATACCAGCTAAAAATTTATAATTAATTTTATAAATAAACCAATTAAATAGTTGTGTTATTATAATGAAAATATTAAGTTTTAATCAATTTATATTTTTGTTAGGAAAAATTAGAATTTTTTTTATATCCCCGATAACAACTAAAGTCTATTTTTTAATACTGGGTAATCTCGGCTACACTATATACGACGGAACAGATAAAAATCTAAAGAAATCTACCTTAAAAGCACTTATTATCAATTTCTTATAAATTCATTTGTTAATTATTTTAATGCTTTCAACCCTAAATTTGTTTTTTTCTGTTTTTTTAAGGTTGAATTTTACTATTTTACATTTAAATACAGAAATAAAATTTTAAATCCACATTTTTTGTTAGCATTGGTTTTCAAACTAATCAAAATTATAAAAATTTTATTATATATTAAATAAATATGAATTAATTAAAACATAGAAATACAAAATATATATTAGCTATTTTTTTTTTATCGAATTTAACAATTTCTTTATTTTTACTAAGCGACTTTATTTCTTTATCTTCCTATTTTATTAAACAGCCCAGAAGGTTAGAAAATTTATTTAACGCATTAAAACATAACTTAGCTCTACAAACTAATAAAAACTTAAAAAAAAGTTAAAATTATTTATTTACCGAGTCACGGGTAGAATTGATTTATTTATAAAATTATTCACCATTAATCAAAATATCTATATACTTTAATTTTGTGCTTTTAAATTTTACTTATAATAAAATTGACCATGGAATATTAATTACGGTTAAAATTATATTTTCACATATAAATATGGTTTAAAGATTTGCAAATGTGCTCTAATTTTAATGTTAAATAATTATTAAATTATTTTTGCAAATAAAAAAAATAAAATACAATAAAAGGGTTTCTGCAGGGCTTCTACTAGTGAATAGTTTGTAAGAACTAGAGCTCATTTGATTAGCCTTGAGGTGGCTAATAAAAACATTTAAAAATTTTTGGCTAGGAATTCTAAAACGCCCAATAAAATAATTTTTTTTATATAAGCCATAAAAATATATGTTTTATCAATTTTGAAATTACTATTAGTTACAGCCACGAAAACTTACTTTTCAGGTCGATTTAATATTTTGTTCATTTATCCAATCATCTGTATAAATTCAAATTGTTTGTAGTAAGTTCTAATTTCATATTTATATCTTATGCACCTTTTTACGAACCATCTATTATATTTAGCTAAATAAGCATCGCCCGGATAGGTTTGCTTACATTGAATATTTAAATTGCCAATCGTTAAGGTGCCAATATTAATTAGAGCCAGGGAAAAGATTTAGCCAAAAATATTATTTAGTTTTTTAACACGGAAAGCATATAATCTTGGAAAAAATAATCTTCAATGATGTCTTAAATTGTAAAAAGATAAAATATTTATCAAGCATGAGCTTTTGAATTTTAAAGTTTAGATAACATTATATATATTAAAATTATTCTATATAACTGACAAAATGTTATATTTAAATCATTTTTTAAAATTTTTTAAACCTGAAGTTAATAATTTGTGAATAAACTCTTTAAACAGTCAGACAACCGCAAGCATATGTTAAATTTGTGTGTTAAATTAAGCAGAAGCCTGTGTAGTAGTTGAATGGGTGATGCTATTTATTCCAGCAAAATATCTTTGGAGTTCTTAGCCTAAAACCCTAATTTGCCAGATGATGAATCTTATTTAAATCTATGGGGGGTTTGTTTAAATGGGGCAAACCCAGAAATAATTTAAAGGGGAAGTTGGTAGAAAAATCTTTTACTTTTTTTTAAATAAATCTTATTCATGTTCATTAAATTCAAAATTAAATTTATAAAATAAAAATTAAATAATATTAAATACAAAAAATAAGTTAAATGTCACGTTTTTTAGCTCTCTGTGCATTCACATTACTTCTTATTGTTAAATAACCTTTGGACACTATTTGTTTGTCATAGCAATTTGGAAAACAAACAATGAATTAAAAAAGGGGTTTGTTTTGCTATTGTTTATAATGATCCATCATTTACATTGATTGCCAACGTTATATTAAAATGTTTGTTCAAACACCAAAAAATTAAATTTTAACTAGTTTTCCATATAATATTATTAAGAATGTGCCATATTTTCTTGCTTTTCCGCAAATTATTATTTTAGCAAGTTTAAAGTTAAATTTTATTTTAAAATTCCGGCGCTGAATATTCGATTTAAAACTTCATTTATATATTGCTGTGCGTTAGCCCAAGTCTAAAATCTTAAACTAACGACGCTATTGAAGCGGCGACATTTTTTACAAACTGTTTTAAACAGTTCAGTTAACTCATTTAAGCCAAACATATAAAACATTATACGGCTATGCTATACATTCATTGACCGTTGGGATTACTAGTTTAAGGCCACAGTAGTTGACAGCTTTGCAAAAGAGTTTAAAAATAAACTCAAGACACCAAAAGACATCTTTGGACAGGCTAGGTAATCCTTCCTGCCTTACTCTAGTAGATGCGGCGTTACTCCAAATACAAATTATATTCGAGGAAAGGCGCATTCTGTAAGACTCCTTGAGTCTTTCAACGGACGCTTCAGCAATTTCACTTGTTCTTACCGGAATTTTCGCGCAAAAAGTTTTTAAGCACGTTCTAAACGTGCTAGCTCAACTAGCTTAATAGAAATGCCAATTCTTGTTTAACATTTATGTCATTAAATAAGTTTTTTAAGTGACATTTTTAGAACTGTAGAAATATCGATTAAAATTCGTCTTGAAGCTGTATCTCCATTTTCACGGGACTCTTAGCTTTCTTTTTTTTTGATCACTCTTTTATTTGGCTGGCGTCTTTTAGGGTTTAGGATCCCAAGGCGTTTTTTTTACACAAAGCAAATAATATATTATGTGTCTTTGGTAATATAAATTTTTTTGATGTAAAGTTTTATTAGCCTATTCTGTCGAATAAGAACAACCTAATTAAATATTATGGACTGACCAAATAATCTTCTATTCTTATTTTCTTCGATGTATGATGTATTTGTGATAGAATCTTTACATATATCTTTATTATGATTGATATATAAATTTAGGTATTATAATCCAAATAATCGAGCAATCATAAACAAATACCCCCATATCAATGAGCCAGACGGATTAAGTAAAAGCAACTGATAGCCCAGACATTTAACTTAGACCGGACAGAGTTTGAGTTTTAATTAAGGTGACAAGTGGCAACTGGGTAAAACATTTTTGAACAGGGGTTGAAATGTCAAATTTTGACTCGCGTGGAATTTACTAATCTCCTAATCACCCTAATTCCTGATTTTTTGTTTTGTTTATGCCTATGATCTCTAATTATTCTTTATTCTTGATTGCAATGCTTTTACAAAACATATATCTCGATTTCTTGTATCTTGCGTGAGAGAAAGCTTCGTGGAAATGGGTTAATTAAGTATCCTAATTTGTCGGGCAGATCACGAGATAATTGCGATTCCACAATTCTCGAATTTTTGCTTTGGCAAGCTTAAAATTACCGTAGTTTTAACTAAATAAAAAAATTATTCTGAAAAAGTATTTTTATATGTTGCCGTGTGGCCTATTGATGTCTTTAAACAAATAATTTTCAAGCGCCCAAAAATTAACCTTTAGGTTTAAAATTTTGTTATCTATCGTGTTGCCACTACGGATCTCGATTTTTTTATATAAAAAGTCAAAGAATTATATTATAACTTGAGTGGATGCGCCCCATAAATTAATTTGTCCAATTAAATAAATATTTTAAGAAGTTAAATTTATAAAAAGATGTACCTTTTTTTGCCACCTGGTTATCAAATTACGTACCTAATGTTGTCAGCACATATAGTTAAATATTTTTCTTCGTGCAAAAGATCTGGTTTTTGGGGAGGGGGAAAAAAGGGAAAAATTGGGGTTTTTCCCTAAAATATAAAAAAGGGGGGGGGGGAAAAAAGAAAAAAGAAAAAAAAAAAAAAAAATTTAAAAAAAGGGGAGAAAAAAAAAAAAAGGTAAAACTTTTTTTTTGGTTGGGTTGTTTTTTCACGGGGGGGGAGGGGGGGGGGTGCCGAGGGGTTCTCTTTTTGGAGGGGTAGGGGGGGGGGGGTTTTGTGTTTTGGGGGTGGGGTTTTTTTTTTTTGTGAGGGTTTTTTGGGGGGTTTTTTTTGTGGTTTTTGAGTCCTCACTAGGGCCTTTTTTAAAAATGGAGGAGCCATGTACACTCACTTAAAAGGTGCTTCCAGTACGTCCTTAACGATATCAAAAATAACAAGTTATAAAAGGTCTTCTTCGGATCAATAATATAACTAGAGTTGCTTTAAAAAGCGAAATTTATATGAATAAGACGCGGCTTGATGTAATCTGAGCCAAGAGACGTTTGCCGGCACAAACGAATCTCATTATTATAAAATAATAGCGATGTTGATTTAAAGATCTCAGGCTTCTAACGTGACAAATACCAATAATAAATCCTAAGGTTTTAAATGAACATTTCAGGTGAATACGGTACGACGTTAGAAAACATATTTTAGCTAAATTTGGTCGACATTATATTAATTGACAAACATTGATGGTATATCATGACAATATTTCTAACAAAAGTGTGTCACAACCGAAACAGAAATTGAATTATTTTAATGAAAAATCTCGGCCCTCGATCTATAAAGACACCTTGCATCCCTAATACACATTTTTGATGACATTCCCCATAATTGCTAAAGTAGATCTTAGAATTTGACTTCCTTTTATTTAATTTTCTGCGGCGCTTAAATAATTAAAATTCTCCTATTTTCATCCCGAAATTAACTCCAACAGGACCGTATTTTTTCTGGCTTTTTTCCTATAAAATTTACTTTCCGGTGTCTTAAATGGATGTCCTTGGAAGTTGACGATGCACAGATTGGATCTTTAATTTATTTTACAACTCTGACAAATCCTATTGAACTGGATTATGTAACTACCATTGTCATTGGGATTTTATCAATCAGATTGAAGAAAATTTTCTGAAATTTGACTGGATTGTAATTTGTTGTAGTTATAATTAAATCAGCTCTTTTTACTAAAACATGCTTTTTAAGCAAACAAAACTATTTTTAAGCTTAATCTATTGAAATTAGCCATTAAAGTTATTTTCTCCTAAATTTTAAAAGTGGGTTTGTTATATTAAGCCTTGCCTAGACTTCATCTTAATTATTAACGTGAAAACATTAATTTATATTTCACATATCGTTGGCCTTCTAAATTCGAAAAAATATTGTAATTTGAATTAAAAGGTCGCAAAAATTAATATTTTCTGTCTGCGTCAAACGAAGCAAAAAGAAATTTCTTTGTGCGTTTTGGTCAAAATGAACCTATTATTTTAAACGTCAAAATTATTTCTTACCTCGGCCAGAACCAATTTTTATGACTTTTCAATCGTAAAAAAGGTTTTTAGAAATTGAATTAGGTTGTCAAAACACTTTTTCAAAGCTTGTTTTGGTTTTATACCTCTTTTTACATGCCATTATAAATAAATTATTTACATAATCCTTATTTTATCTAAATTTAGAAAATATCCAGTCAATTCGCCATCCACCATCTGAAGTTTTGGGAGAATTTGCAGACCACGCTAATTATAACCCAACGGAAAACCAAAACACCTTAGATCCCTTTGATCCCAAATACTCAGCTGTCGACAACAATAGCATTCATTCAAATAATAACCAAGGTAACACATTATCGGATCTTGAATCTGGTTCTTTTAATAACCGACTGGTGAATACCTTTTCAAACACCTCCTCACCTTTGAAGCACACTTCCAATTTTGAGTTTATCCATCCCTATCCCCAAAAGTTTGATTCAGTTCCCCGTGAATATTATTATCAGTCATCAACTGCTGACTACGAAAAATCGTCTGCTTCACCTCTGTACAATACAAGTATTTTTAATAGTATAATTTTGTAAGTAATTTTGTTTTTCTACCTTAAAAATATATAATGTGTTATATTAAGATCTGCGTTTAGTCAATGAGTTAAAGTAATAAATATAATTTATGATAATGTAGGTGAAAAGCAAGAAAATCATTTGACGGATACTGAAAATATTCAGAGACAGAAACAGGATACCTTTTCTGAAATAAGCCTAAAATCAAAAGAGTTTGAAACCATACAACCTTTACCTAAAAATTATATTGAACACGATATTGATCAAGATAGCAATTTGTCTGGTAAATTTTTATCTACTCTTATGTATATTTTTATATAAAACAATCAATTTTATTTGTAGGTAGGCGAACACAAAAACTTTTTCATACTTTATTTACCCTGTAGTTTACGTCGGTCCGAACTTGCAATTAACTTGGTTGTGTTTTACACTCAAGTGAAGCAGCATCGAGTCTGTTTTGTAGTTAAATGGGTGATGGCCAAACTCCTCCATTAAACTGATAGAGCAAAGGCCTTTAACATAGGTCACCCCCGTGGCTTATTAAATCTCATATATTTGCGAGGCCTGATTCAGAGTTAAATGTGGCAAAGTCCCGACGGATAAGTCGTTTTCTAATAGAGTTTTGAGAAACTTCTATATCACAAGGTTTTTCCTGACAGTTTAATACAATGAATGTGCTTAAAATTAAATAAAATTACTATTAAATTTCAGCCATGTATATAATTATGTGATTCATAGTTCCTTTTCAATATTCATATATAAATAATATTCCATTTTTTATGACAAAAATTGACATTTATGTGTATATGTATATATTTTTTTATATTTGTTCTAGATACACAAAATCCACAAGACACATTTTGCTGCGAAATTAACGAGCACATAATCGACAAACCTTTGCAATTGTTCAACGAAACAAAAAACTACCCGGATTCTATAAAATCTCCATCTGTCAACGACAATTGTTGCGTGCCCATAACCGACCCTTCTACAACCAGTCCTATCGACATCTCGCCCGTCACGGACCACCTTGAAAGCGATTACTTGCACCAAATTTATAACCAACAGGTGTTTGAGGAGAACATAAGGAGTCTAAGCACTTCCCCTTTTTTGCCAAATATTACAACCAAAATATCTGAAGGTCTCAATTACAAAAATTAGTATTTGAATTCATGAAACTTAAAAACTTACAATGTAACCTTTTCTCTAATATTTTTCCCCTTTTTTCGAATTATTCCTTAAAACAGGGACGTACTTCATTACGACTATCGAAGGAAAATTATGTAAAATTGACCGGGTCAACCACTAAAATTAAAAGAAAATTTTTATTTTTTACATTTATAACTTCGTTTTTACATCTGATATGAGATATAGATATTAAACCTAAATGTCCTTATTTAGATTACGCATAGCTTGCACCCCAACCATCAAAGAAACTTTTTACTTGTTAAAAATAATAACAATATATTGAGATTAACGTATCACTTTTATATACACGATTAATTTTTTCATTTTTTTTAGTTTTTAAATCTTTGGATTTTTGAACATTCTTGCCTATATGTTAGGCTTACAAAATTTGATTAGAGGAAAGGGTAAGATGGTCTTTATAGTGAGGCAAAAATTTGTTGATCTATGTTAGTTTACAAAGTTCGAGATCTCTTTACAAGTAATATGATATTAAAGGCTATTAAAACGCGATATTAGGTTAGGACCGACAATGAATTTAGATTTAAATATTGAAACCAAAGGATGGGTAAATATAGAAAATAACTTTTGCCTGCTAATATTTATAATTGCCTATCATATTGCGTTATTACAGACAAACATGAAAATTTTATTTTTGATGAGCTTGAATAATATATTGTTAGGCCAAAAATCAAATTTTTTTTATTTATTTTGCAATCTACAGATTGTCGTTTTTTTAATTATACATTTAAATTGCTCAACCATTGGATTAGGCTAAGCCTTGTATGGTACTTTATCAGGTCAAAAATATAAATGTGGTTTTTTATACATTAACAATTGTTTAATGTATATAGTATAACTGTTATTTTTCTATTCCTTAGATTTTAACTTAAAATAATTAAATTCAGCAATAGATTTAAATTTACGTGACGTAGCTTTATATTGTTTTATCATAAAATGACCCTGAAATCTTTATTTGCTATGACTGACAAATTTGTTTAAATTTTGGAAATATGTTTCTAATGCCTAATGTTTTTACCTAATGAGCCATGTTAAAAGAATTGCGACACGTTTAATCGTATTTTCCATCATTCTTATAATATAGCTCAGCTAGATAACGATAGAGATATAGTGCCGGACAGCGCTGAAGATTTTATTGGCCAGTTGAAAGAAAAAATCGACAATTCGCACGATTTTGAGCAAAGCGATCACCAATACAGCAATTACAATAGCAATTCTCCCGGCACCGAAATCAAAGGACCATCTCGCGATTTTGAAGAAAAAGGTGTCTAACAACAAAATCTTAATCCTCTTCTTTAGTTTTTAGACTTCTCTAACAATGAACAACAATAAAGACATCAAACAACTTTTGCTTTTGTGCAGTGTTTCGTGAGATAACGCTACTGAGTTTTATATTTAACTTTAATGCGTCCGTTTTTTCACAATGCATGTAAAGTTCAGCAAAAAATTCACAAATTTTTATTAACTACAAAAAATTGACATATTTAGATTTTTTATTAAAAACTTTATTCAAATAGGCGATTTACTTTTTTTTTATTTGGTAGCAAATAACGGATATGACAAAAACCATTAATTTTTACAAAAACAAAAAAATTAAAAAAAAATAAAATATAAAAATATTAAACACCCTTCTTTAATAATAATTGTTTCATTAATCAAAATATATTTTAAATATTTCCTACCCATAGGTCTTGCCCCCAAAATAGGAAAATCTCATATTTTGCATCTAATAATTAAAAATCCGAGCAATTGCTAATTTGTAATCATCTAAAATAGACCAAAAAAGATAGTTGCCCTAAATGATGCTTAAGGTCGTCCAATTGTTGTCCGATTTAGTTGATTTGAACAACAGTAGCGGCAATCAAAAAATAAATGTTTTCAAAGGTCAACACCACAGCTTCTATAATTTTTTTTTACAATTTCAATTTACATTTATATGACCTGATGGTTTATAAATGATTAACTGAACTTTAATTCCCTAATTTAAATTTCATTTTTTGAAAATTAGCTTTGTAAATTACCAATTAATTTTTCATACTCTGTTTTTGATGTGCCTAAGCCATTAATTTTTATTGTATTTTTATGTCTTGTTACAGAACAAAGATTAGAGTTTAGTTCGGACGAAAATCATTGCAGTGCTGAACGAGAACTGAGCCATATTCCCAACATTTATCCAACAGAATATAGAGAAAATTGTGAGACGTCTACTATTTACTCCGAAATGGATCCTTTGCAACCAATGGCCAATTGCAATTCCGATATTTCTGCGGACAATCGACCACTTTCGAACAGTGTTTTGACCGAACATACGCCAACCGAAAGAGGTTAATATTATCAGGCAGGCCTTGTCATTATTTTTTGTCGAGAATAATCGGGGTTGATTGATAAAAATGAATTGAATATCGCTGGTGTTTTAAACGTGAATTTTATGAAAACATATAAGAATGCATCCCCATGATGGCCTGATCTCATGTATGTTTTTTGTTTTTCTAAGTTTCTTCCGTTTTTGGCTGAATCCGTCTATAACGAAATATGGTCTTTTTTGACCGAATTGACGGATCTAAATATACTCTAAAAATAAAAAATGTAAAAATTTTTTTTGCATATAAAAATCCCTTGTAACTTAGATTTATAATCACAAACTATGAGGAATATATTTTATTTATACATCAAGCTCTTACATCGACAATTAGATATTACAAAATATTTCGCGTCCAAACTTGAATACGACACGATATATTATCGGTTTTAATGAAAATATAATTTGAAGTTTAAATTTATTAGTTTAATAATTGTGAATATGCAAAAATAAAATTTCAATTTATTTTTGTTTTCAAATCTTTATTGGTTTTTTAACCTTTTTATATAAAATTTTCAATGTTTATAACTGACTAACTAAGTTTGATTAAAAAAAACGGTAAACGAATTTGATATTCCCTAAGATAGCAGGTTTGATCTCAGTAGAAAACTCATTCAAAAAATTGTTGACCTGTGTTATATAACCTAAAAATTAAAATAATTGACATTTATTTATTTCCAACCAAAAAAATAAATTGTATTTTTAACCAAAAAAATTATTTAAAACTAAATCTTCTCTTTCCTTATACATAATATTTTTTTAAGATGCGCAATGTGTTCAGCCATAAAACGTAATATATGCCTTTGGCCATGTTTTGTAACTACTTTAGTATTTTTCTGCAATTAGGCACATTATTGAAACGCCTTTTCGCCCTATCAATGGCGCAGAGGCAATAATACAAAAAAAGTGACAAAAATTGAGCCTGATGTGTTTTTGTAATTCTTTTTTTTTTGGAAAAAAACTCTAGATTTTTTATATAATTTACAAATTTTAAAAAATAAATTAAAAATTTTTAAGGATCGTGTGTTAGCAAATTAAAGGGCTTTTTCTAAATTAAAGTAAAACATTTGCATTTTAAATACTTCTGGAAGAGAATAATTTCTTATTAAAAAAAAGCACTTAAAAAGGGGATCCTTAACCATTAAATATCTATTAAAAAGCATATTTAGAAATTTATTTATTTTAAACATTTAGCCATGCTTAAAATATATTTAACCCGCGATTAGCACTGTGGGGCTCATATGGACCCCACATGTTTGTGTAAATAGTTTCATGAATATTATATATTAGGTATCATATTGTGACATTTCTTAAATATATAATAAGCAAAACTAGTTATTAAATTTGGTCTGAAATTCATTAAGTTAGAAATTCTATTAGGGTCCTTATGGACCCCACAATCTCAATTTCACTGTTAAAAACCATATGCCTCAATTTAAATTTAAACTTAAAAAATTTAACCTTATTTCTAGGTATTTTTTTTTTAATAGTTTTACATATTAAGTATTGATAATGTTCATATTGCATCTTAATGTTTTTTTTCTTTTTAAATATGTAGTATTAAGGTTAATAATAGCCAAAAATAATTTTAGTTTTTTTTCATGAATATTTTTTAAAATGTTTCTTTAATATCGACAAGATTATTGAGGAGCGGGCGTCAAGGAGAATGAAGGCTGTTCATCTATACGGTCCTTTCCTGCGGTCCAGCTCCATACCAATTAATGTTAAATCTCATATTTATGTTTCAGTATTCTACCCATTCTAAATTATGGAACGGATTTAGTTGGTCTTCTCCCTAATATATCGTTGTCCCCGCTTTCTAAGGCTCACGATCAAGCCATTCGCTGGATGATCGAAAAATTTGGAAAAAGATTAATTGGGCCTAAACTTTACTTGTACTTAGACCTCAATATTAGCACTTTTGACGTTTATGCAAAAAAAAATCCGTGCGTTTCTTTTTAAAATCTCAGTATAGTAAAACATTTATAAAAGATCTAGTCTTATCAAAACCTAAGTCTCGCAAATGGACGTGGGCTTCGCGTTGTTCTTTGTATTTGTAATAAAAACAAAGTATCATTGAATACCCAAATATTAATTCGAAATCATTTGGTCTAAACCTTGACAAAGCTCGTCTTAGCGAAAGAAGTATATAAATGACCAATGTTTAAATCGGACAGCAACCCTTTTACGAGAAAAATTGGTGTATATGGGTACTGGAGACAACTTTGTACAAATATCTCAAGGTATTAACAATTAGCTCTAATTAAGTCTACAGAAACAGTACAGTTTGAACGCATACTCACTTTTAGCTTCAATTTTGTTGAAGACACTAAATTTGACTTTAAAAGAATTTTGTAAAGGCAAAATTAATTGGGCCTCATTACAATAAGAAAAACGAAAAATATATATGAGATTATGCCATCATGGGGATGCATTCTTTTATGTTTTTATAAATCTTTCCTGACATTGATAATTGTTGACATATTTTAAATTCAAAAAGGGCTGGGGTCAATATGGACCCTATAGTGCTAATCGCGAAGTGAGAAATAAGGTCCCAAAGTTGTACGAAACGAAAAATCTTAAAATATGTTAACATCGTGATATATTTAGGGGGTTAGGGCAAAGTTAGATTAGGGTTAGTTCAACGTTTGGTTGAGGTAAAATTATGATTAGGATAAGTTTAGTATGAGGTCTGCATAGGGTTTTGGAGAGGTTTATTTAGGGTATTGGTAAGTTAAGGTTAGAGTGTTAGCTTAGTGTAGGGTCGGGATAGCTTAGTTAGCTTAATGTTAGAGTGAGATTAGCATAACGGAAACGTTGGACTGATTTAGGGTTAGTTTTATGATTATAATATCCAAGCTAATTTTTGATTGATTGTCCAATTAAATTTTTTTCGTACATATTTGGTGTCACCCCTAGTGTATGGACTCCACAGTGCTAATCGTGGGTTAATTTGTTTCTGTATTTTGCTGATCAAAAAAAATTTATTATCGTAAAAAATGCAACATCTAATAATAATGCTTTATAAACTTTTGATAAAACATATTTTAAACTTAAATACTGATATATTTGATATTAGTACGCCCGTCCCCCAAAAAGCATTTTGTCTTTTTTTACCCAACCATAAATCTTTTATATATTTAGCAAATTTACATTAAATGTTAATTATAGATCAAAACTTTGAAGCGCAAAATAGTCCTTCAAGCACTCAATACCTATTGCATACAAGTCAAGATAGTACAAGCAACCAAATTAATTCTGTGAAAATAAATCAAAGCAATGATCCTTTTTTGGATTACAGAGATAAGGATTCTACTTATCAAAATTCTGGAACCGAAGAAAGTAATTTGGAAAATTCGAGAAAATCATTCGAAACGTTAGAGTCAGGTGATTTTTACGCATTTAATTTTACAAATATTTCCATATTAGTTAGAGGACCTGGTAAGTTAAAGTTAAATTTGTTTTATAAAATCACTATTTTTTATTTTTTTGTGAGGTATTGGTCTGTATTTTTGATGTATTGCACAATGTATTAGTAAATTTAGTTCAATACAGGTTAATATATAAGATAAGAAATTACAATAATAAATTGTGTAGTTGTGATCAATTCATTAACGTATTTCATTAGATCAAATTTATATAACTGCTAATTTTGGGTTTAAATATTAGCTAAGTGTTGTTGACATTCTTATATTAATTTTAGACTATTAGCTTGATTGAGCTTATAATATGTTTGTTAATAGACTATTGTTTTTTGTTTTGCCTTAGTTATTTTACACCTAATTATTTTTCTTTGTTGGGTTTTAATTGCATGAATTGGGTAAGGAACAATTCTAAACTATAATATCAATATTTTATAATATTTCAAAACCTTAAAAGATTTTTTTAGTCTTTACAATCAGAATATTTTGTAAAAAAATTTAATACCCATTGTTTAATGTGCTATTATTGTAAAGTAAACCAGATCAGGTGAGGATTTTTGAGCTAGGTTGGCTTATTTTGAGATAATTGATGGCATCTAAATTTGACTAAGTTATCTTTGGGTAACTATTATATAAAAAAATTTAATATCTATTAATATTGTTTAAATTTTTTTTTTACTACTAAGTTCTATCTATGTATTTGATCTCCATTGCCAGACTTATTTTTTTTATATAATTGAATGTAAGCATTTGTTTTTTTAAACCTAACTTCTTTAGACTCAATTGGACATAACTCTCGAGTACATTTGTAAAAGGATATAAGAGGGCACAATTAAGGCTTTGCACTTTCTTATTTTAAATTTTTCCTTTTTTTGTAATCTGTAACATCCACTTTAAAATTGTTTTGCCTGATATTTTACAATAAACATAGTAAAATTGATTTATAATTAGAAGCCAAAAAGCCGTTAATTTTTTAAGTAACGCCCACCAACTTTGAACCCTTGATACTATCAAGGGCATGCCCAATTACCCACACAAATTTCCTTTTTTATAACAGGCGAATGCATTAAATGACCAATGCCACTCGCCTTTATAATTAATTTCCTGTTTCCCTTTCTTTTCACTTCACTAATTCTAATGGTTAGGAGTGTATTTTCAATGTCCCTTCGTTTCATAATTGAAATTTCCTGGTTTATTCGTTATTGATTAGTTAGAATGTATAATTACGAATTCATTGAGTTCGTCAGCTTTCCTGCTTCAGCCGCATATTTCTAACATATGGGCTTCAATCGCACTTATCTCCAACTGTTATTTTTTTTTGCAAATTTTAGGCATTGTTAATTGGCTTTCGTATCAAACTTTACATTGTTTTTGAGCGTTCTTCTATGAAATTAATAATTTTTGATTCTCATTTTCCACACATAATCAGTAAATTATATTAGCACAATGTCTTCTTTATTTGTATATTCGATAAACCTTTTCTATTTAAAAGTTCATTTTTATTATTACTCTAATCACCAAGTAACTATTCTAATAATTCACCTAATGGCAGCCTTTCCCTTATCGATAAGAAGGATTAGTCATTGATGGCACAGAATAATTACATAAATATTGTCAAAAAATGACAACATACTATTTACATGGTTAAGATTAGTTTATTGTTTAAAGTTAATCTCGTAATATAGTGTACGTTTAAGCCCTGACCACGAGTAGGCCAGGAGGTTGACTCTTGTTCTACTCGTTAAAGGTATTATTACAATAATACAAGAGAGAACGTCAAAGTTGCATCCTGATGTAACTTCCAATAGTTAGGCCATTATTGTTGTCATTTGTTATTACATGTTTCTCGTTTACTATGGTATATTGTTAGGCTATTAATTTGCTGCTTTTTTCATATGAAGACGTGGCCTATTACAACATCTTCCTTATCTCCTTTAGTCATTTCCCTTTCCTAAAATACTCATTCATAATGATTTAGTAGGGTAATATCTAATTTTAATAAAAAAATCTTCTTGTTTTTTTTTGACCAAAAATACTATTTCTATATTAAAATCAAATAAGGTCTATGTTTTAAACAATTAGTTAACCTTAAACTTTTTTCGTATAATAATCACCATTTTATGTATTACCTAGCCTAAAGGCTTCTTTTTCTTTTTTTATTGCATTTTGTATGTGTGTCTCTTTAAAAAACAAAGACGTATAATGGACGCGGCATTGTCCTCTTTCCTAATATAGGTTGCCTCGTTACAAAAACCACGTTTGAAACTTGTCATTTGGTTCCAACTTTTTTTAATGATTAGTATGGGATCACATAAACTGGTAGCGAGTTTAAATTTCACCTTCCTTACGACACAACAAATATCCATAGATCATATATAAATGAAATTTGGAGATTTGTATTAATAGCTTTGTTAATTTGATAGATAGGCTAAGTTAAAAAAACATATTTTCTCTTCTAAAACACTGTAAAAAAATTTGATATTATTCGTAGCTAGTCCCACTATGTTAGTTGTTCGTTGGTAATATTACAATTTCTAAAGTGGCCATTTATACCATGAGTTAAACTCCTCTTCTAATAATGCCCAGGAGGAGCTGGTCTTCTTGAAGAGGGCATTCACCTTTTTTAGTCCTCAAATGCTCAATATTTTACTAATTGGGGAGGAGCATAATTTTATGTCATTTGAAAAGAGCTCTTTCTCGACGGTTGGGTTTTGATTCAACAAGTTGGTTTGGACATCTTACCAAACAGCATTTAAAACAACCTTGATTATAATTGAAGGCAATTATGGACCTTTATTATAATTATGTTTCAATCTTTGGAATCTATTTCCCGGGTTTATGTATCAGATTATAAATGGTTTGCTATATATTTTAATAAATATATCACCTAAAGTCTTTCGTCTATTAATTTTTTTCATTTTCTTTGCCTTTATATATATTTCTTGTAATATTTTCTTTTCGACTTTTATTACTTTAAACTTTGGTGAAATTTTTCTCTTTTAAGTTCTCTTGACTGAAACGCACTCTTTAAAAGGCGCGAAAAGTGTCTCTCTCTTAATAAAGGGGAACAGTTGTTAACCCAATTCTTCCTTATTCTCTTATTTTCAGCGCACGAATATTTAAACCTGCGCGCATTCCCCTAATAAATCTTCATTTTATCCAGATTCAATCATTCTCAACATTTAGGCAACAATTATTTCACCAGACCTTCTTGAATTTTCCAATTCCAAGGTGTGAGATTTATGTTTTACCTTACTCTTTAATTAACAGTTTTACTTTTTTTTAAGATTTTTAGAATTGATTAAGCTTGTATGTTATGTTATTATTATATTACGTTTTTCGGTATTTTTATAACTAATTACGGCTATTTCTAAAGTGGGAATTAAGTTGATATAGTTTTTTCTGCATACAGGCATCAAACAAATATCAGTTTAAACCTTTCCTTATCTTCCGAGATTCGCGTAGCCCTGGTTTTGGACCCCAGTTTTATTTCTGGGACGTTGTTGTTCTAAGCAATTCTAAAAATTGTAAGAGTTTGTTGAACCAGTAATATTATTACATTTCTCACCACCGTTTATCATATCCTACCATCTCTTTACTTTTTCTCCTTTCTAATTTGAGGGGAAACCTAGATGTTACCATTTTAATTTTCTCTTATTCCTTTTAGTTTTGGCAACTCTGTTCCAAATTACGTGCCTCCCCTCAATATCACCCCCCTGTATTTGAAAATTTTATATACGCGTATTTTTTGGGTTATCCTACCTTTTTATACGGGCACATTTAACATGAACTATATTATTCACATCTTGTAGAGATTTTTAAGTATTTTACCAAAATTCCCAAATTTTACTTATAAACCTTTTAAATATAAAAATCTTCAAATTTTTTTTGAAAAATAAAATTTACTTTGGACGTGCCTTGCCTAAGTTACTTTACAATTATCGCTAGGGTTCACAAAAATGGATAATTCAAATTTTTTTCAAATTTAGATTCACCATATTGTTAGGTTAAAATTATCAGATGCGATATAGATAAGGACTGCTGGTTTGATGATGTATTTATGGATGGTATTTATCTTGTTTTAAGCGGTATTTTGCAAATAATACATAAAAAAATAATAATTTAATAGGTTTTAACTTTCATACCTTTGTTACAATTTTTGCCAAAATATACAGCTCCAATTTTAAATGCAGCATCCTAAATGGTCTTTGCCTACAAATCTCCCAAGGTTGTTTAGTCTCTTATGCTTTCAAATTTCTTTCTTATTATAATGTCACCATTAGGGCTAATGGAATTAATCTTTACAAATTTCGGACTGGGAAACGAGAAAGTGAAAAGACATATGTTTTAAAGCTTTATCATTTTGTTCACCGCTGTAAAAAATTATTCTAATAAAATGTCCAAATTAAATGTATGAGGTAAAAATATATTTTTATTCTCATTCAACATTAGTTTTTTAAGCGTCTTTAAATATTGACTACAATTTTCATTCGAAATTTATCAAATTATCATTCACACCTTGTTCAGTTAAATATTTTTTTTTAAAATACGAACAAAATTTTTGTTTTGATCTTTTTTTCCGTGAAGTGAATTCTTCTCTTTTCATTTCTGTTTAATTGCGCATCTCACAAGTTTATATGGTTGAGCAAAGTAAGTACATTTAATTGCTAGAGGTGATTGATCTAGATTGATAGGAGACAGGTTGGCATTTTCAGTTTTCTCACCTCTCTTTATCGGCACCAGAAATATTTTTTTTTAAATTTCTTTTTACAATGTCTACAAAATCTTGATTTAAAACTACGCCCTTAGAAAAAGGTAACTAACCTATTTAAATAAATTTTTGATTACTCTCTCCCTGGCAATGTTTGAGGCTTGTAATTTAGGATTTCTGTAACTAGGTATTTTTGCACGCGCCAACATGGTAAAATTGCGTTTCTCTATCTCCTAAAATTATCCTAATACGCACGCCTTTTTCGTTTTTTATGACAATTTGTTGTCACGCTCTTTCCCTTCCAGTCGCAGTAGACAATACGGGATTTTGTTGTCACGATTTACAAGGAAATTGGAATTTTTACGAGTATGACACTCCTAATAATCTGATTGAGAATGAGGTTTTTGAACTTGAATTAGGAGGTCTTAGCAATTGCCATGAGGGTCAAAGAAGTTTAATTACTTATCCTGCTATAGATAATTTTAAAGTTTTTACAACAGTATAAATAATACGTTACAAATATATTTATACCGCCATTGGGCATAGAATCGGTTTAGCTGTTAAAGCTCCAGGATGCTTCTTAACATTGTTTAACATGCTAAATGAGCCAAAAACTCGGATATTGTTAGCTGTCTCTTGATGCAGCAGTTTGGTTTGATGAGCTCAAGCTTCAAATTAATTAATTGTTTTAGTAGATTTAAAAAGCACAAAGCACTTTGGGGTATTCCTTAAGGTAAAGGGTAAATTTGTTCTATAAATTTAATTGTTAAGTACATTGTCCTATTCTAACTCACTTTTGATTTTTATATATTTTAATTAATAATTACCGCGATCACACCACAACTAATTTCTTGCGACAATATAAAATATAAGTCATGTGTAAAACAAACAATGTACTATAATAATTTGCAACTTTATATTAATTAGCATGGACTCGGATTAGCTTAAATATGCTTCACTTTATTTTGTAATTGAGGTCTTCTGCTAATCTTTCCGTAAACACAACTCGTTTAACATGAATAAAGCAACTAATTTTGTCGAAGGATTATAGTAAGATTTGCTCGTCCGATCCTAGATTTGGCCTAGGCTCTCAAAATATGCATATTGTTTATGTCTAGGCAAGCCATTTAGCATTTTGTGGTTTAGAAAGTGTGATATAATTTTATCTTGCACGGAATCAAACACAAAAATTTAGAATTTAAAGTTTTGCCACTGAGCTAATTTAGCCGAATCATTAGTTTTATTATGTGGTTGGAACACCTTTTTTTGGATATTTGGAATAAGCTTATTGTGGGCCCTAAAAATTAAAGTTATTTGTTCATGTCTCATCACATATTTGACCTTTTTAATTAATACACGATCAACCGATTTCACATACCTTATTCTAATTAGCGATTTTTTTGGCTTTTATGACGCCTCTTAGTGTATGCCAAGTTCTTGTTTTAAATGTTAAAGTTTCTCAAATAAAAATAATACATATGTATTCTTATCATCGATTTAAAAAATGTTAGAGAACTTTGAATGAGAAACAAATGCCTTGTTCTAATTGTTGCCTACTCATTAAGTAGTACGTTAACATGATTAGTCGGCAAACAGAGACTGGGAGCAAAATTGGAATTTGATATTTTTTTGCACACCTTGCCTCGTTCCCGTTCCATATATCGAGCTAATTTTAATTTAACTTGGTTTAGTTTGAGATAATTATGGATTATTTACCATATCCTTTCTTCCTATTGGCGAACTAATCATATTTGAGTATTGGAGCTGTTAATGTTGCATAGGGCTTAGCTCGTAATTTTAGTTGGCTCAAAAAGCGTTGAGTCTGACTATTAATTATTTAAAACACCCCTTTGTGTACAACGGACTAATTTTGAAAGCATAGCCTAAAAGAAGTCCGATCGGGTTAATTGAACGTCCCGCCTGATACTGACTCCTTGCCCACTCTTCGCCTATTATTGGGACCTTTCTGGGGTAGGTACGATACGAGATAACGATGAGGAAAATTAATTAAAAAATTGCTTTTACAATTGAAACCTATTTGTTAAGGAATTTGAATTAAAATTTTTAGATATGTGTTTTCTTTATACAAAAAGTTGGCAAAAAGAATAAGGTGGTGAATCCCGCTGGTCAAAATTAGATTTTCTTTTGTGAAGCCAATCTTTTTCAAGGTGCCAGCTTTTTTTAATTATGTTCCAAGGATTAAATTTACACTCGATCGTGGGTTGTAGTTATTAGAGTTATATTTCATAATTAAATTTCACATTTATTCTTTTCAAGATTGTAATGTATAATTATCTGCTTTAATGGTCTTTTGGGGCTACCTGTTCTGTACGTTTTAATATTTTTTGGGTATTTGTCCATTTTTGGATGTAAATGTATTTATATAACTTTTACATTTTATATTAATTAGATCATCAATCCAATTGTCATACCGAACTCTTTGAGCCTGAGCACGTAATTCCAACCGGAACATTTAACCAGTCAAATTCACCTTCTAGCGAGAACTTAGACCACCGTCATAACCAAGATTTGGTTGTATCCGAGAGTGAAGCTCCTCCGCCTTGTTCCGCAAAAACGGTAAATAGTATTAACAATTTTATAAGATAATTGAAAAATATATCGTGTTTTCAGGCCCAGAGTCACATTCGATGGTGTTCGTTTGAATAATAACTATAAATGTATCAATGTTACTTAATAATATATACTTTGACGTTAAGACGATAACCGAACTCGCAGACATGATTGAGAAGTTTAGTTTCAACTCTGTTGGCCTCGGTCATAACAACAATCCTAACCACGCTCTGGCTCAGCAGACTGCTCGACACGTTGTCAATGGCATCGGGTATGACCAATACGACCACGAGGACGATCAAGTCACTATTTTTGCGAACTTTGTACAAATATAAAATACAAATTACTTTTACGGGCGCGTTTAAGTTATTGTTTTTTTTTAAATTTCAAATTATTTAAAATTTAAGTGTTTTTATCTAAAATAAAATCTGGTGCAACTGCTCTAACTATATGTAAAGACATTTTTTTTATCAAATTTATATAAAAAAACATAAATTATAATAACATTCGCTATTTTAAATATTCTGAGGCTTAAAAATTTTATTTGACCAATTTTTTCTTTCAATACTTTTTTAAATATAATAAAAATTTATTGATCTCCGGACGCGCCTAACAATTCTTTTAAAAGTTGAAATAAACCAGATTTTGAACAAACCTTGAATTGTATTTGTATGTAAAAGAATCAGTCATTAAAATATTTACAAATGTTTGTAACAGAATGAGGACGGTGGCCATCATGGCGGCTTCTCGGACGATAACAACAGTGTCCAGGAGGCTTCGGAGCCCGAACATCAGTTTCATCACGAGGAATCAGCTGACCAACAGCATTTTATCTCAACTACCACCACCATAACTCACAACAATAACTTGTCTTCGCCCGGCATTTCTCCTCAATCCACGCAGGACAGCCGTAACCCGTATCTGGGCGAACCCAAGGCCTCTATGATGAGTTAATATTTATACCTATAAAAAGACATTAGATGTCTTCATTGCACGTTGAAAATGCTAACTAACCTTTAAGTGTTGACATGTTTTTAACCTAATTTATTTTAGATAACGGGAAACAGGCCCTGGCACATCACGGGAACGTAGTGACAAAGCCCGCCTCTCTCCACTCTAACACTTCGGGCGGAGCAGGGCCTAGAACTCATAAGAATAATAACGGAACAGTGCCGAAACAACAACTACACCCGCAACCTCAGAACGGTTTAAAGGTGTGACCTTCATTCTAATGTTCATAAAAATTAAATAATTTATTTTTTTCGGATGATAAGTTAAACAATTTTTTTCTGCTCAAACAGCTGACACCTTTGTCGGGTAAGAAGGCAAATTACTCGCACATTCAATCAAAGTGTGGGTCTCTCTCTTTCATCAAAACGAGTTGTGGGACTACGAGCGGCCCGCCCCCAAAGCAAGACAATGTTTCCAGCACTGGTGGCCCTAAGAGGATCAACGGAGCAGCTAAAAGAAACCACACTTCGGCTATGATTGTTCGATCAACTGGGGACCCTAATGTGTCATCGACCGGTGGAAACTCAACGAAGTATACCGGGAATGCCTTAGGAGCTACTTCACCATACAGGGTAAATGAAGTATCAACTTAAATGCAGCAACCTTGTCGTAATTTATTTTTGATATTTCTTATACTTTATATAGAAACCAGAATATTTGAAAAACATTAAAAGCAAAGTTGGTTCTCTTCCCGGCGCTTCTAATGGGCCGGTTTGCACCCCAAATGGGTCGATCACAACTGGGAATAAGCCTGCTGCTCTTATGAGCCACAGTTTTGAAAGTGGAAATAGGAATAACGGGTCTCACAAAACTGTCAACAAAGCTACTAATGGACATTCTACACATTCAGGTAATTTTTAAATTCCGACTGTTGTACTCTTCAATTTATTTAATTTAAAATTAATTAAATTATATATTTATCATTATAATCTAGTATTTTAATATGTCTATTTGATTAATTGTCGTGAATGCAGGAGGCTCGGTACATAAACCTGATCTGAAAAACGTTAAATCGAAAATAGGTTCGCTCCAAAACGCGGCATATACTCCGGCCGGAGGGAAAGTTAAGGTTGCTTCGTTTACTTTTAATAAACCAATTTTCTTTTCATATTTAAACAAAAACGATTTGTTTTTTTTTATTCAAATATTCACAGACTTATACTTTTCTTCAACATTGTTTGTATACCTAGATTCAATCATACAAATTGGATTTCAAGGAAAAGGCCGCCCCCAAGATTCAGGCTAAATTGACCCCCAAAACGAGTCCCCCAGTTGAACTTTCAGGCGGAATTAATGGTACTCCTAGTGAAGAGCATCATCATCGTCAAATGACTGTTCATTAAACATTTATTATATTTATTCCACCGCGGTCTTTTGGCACCTGATGGATTTTCCTGAAAAATTATCTAATATTTTTTTTGCAATACCCTTTCTTGGCACACAATTTTTATTTAATAACTTACGTAATTATGTTAAGAGAGTGATATTTATAGAGCCATAATAATAATACCGAAACTTTACTATATTAAATAAAATTTCCTTTTACGTTTTTACTAATTATCCTTTTGATGTATTTTAAAAAATTTTACCTTTTAATCTACTCTAGAATACATATATTTTTAACATAAGCCTTCTATTAATAATTGATCATTAGTATGTTTAATTAATTAATAACATTTTTCAATCGTCATCTTTTTGTACTCATAAATAATATTTAAAATGTTCTTTTTAACCTAAATTTATCTTACAAATTATCATATTTATCTATATATTCTCTTTTTACTTACCCTTTCCAAATAGTATAATTTTTATTGAGAATTTATATCGCTTATTAATTTAACAACTATTATCTGTTTTTTGCATTTGAATTAAAATGTATTCTTTTCTTTTTTGTGTTCTATTTTCTATTTATTTATTAGTCATTAACGTCGTATATGATTTATTATTAAAAGTTTTACACCTTTCCCAATTTCTTTAGCCGTACTCATAAAATTTTAATTGTTTTTTAAATTTTGAAAATTCCTAGGACACATGATTAAACTCTTTATTGGCATACTTTATTATAATTATATTTTTAATTTTACAAACGAACAGTTTTTATGTTCATTTTCAAAAACCCTGTCATTAATTTAAGTAATGATTAATAAAAAGGCAACAGCGTTTTTTTAAAATAATTTTGTTAAATACGGCTGATTAATTTTTTTTACTTCTTAATCATTTGCTTTTTAAATATTTTACAGACCACCTATAAAAGCCTTTTTTAATGCTGGGTAAAATATATTGGGACGCGTAGGAAAATGATATAGCCACATAAAATGTAACCATCGACCACTATATTTTTGTTCGTTGTCACATATAAAAAAATCACGATCACAATTAAATGATCTCTGTCACAATTAAATGGCTAAGATGATGTTTTCATGGTACATCACTATGTTGTGTCAATGGTCACACAACTTAGTGATGTTTACCATAAAATCATCATCTTTGCCATTTAATTTTGATCGTGATCATTTTATTAGTGATCATTTCCCAATTTAATGGCCAGCACTATAAAATACCAATAAATGAACTATTAATTTGCCAATTTTGATGTATACTTTTATAACATTATTCTTATACTTTTCTCTAATAAATATAATATCATTTTAAGTTATTATGATGATATATGCAGGGCTGGGAAAAAAACTAAATGGGTTTTTTAACAAGTTTTTGAGTTTTTTTTCCAAATGCCCACAAACTCGTGGGCATGGCAAAAGAAAAGCCTCTTTGCTTGCTAAAAGAAAAGGGGCATGTTTAAAAAGAGCCCCTTTTCTTAAAAAAAACGCCTAGGAGCTTAAAGAAAAAATAACCCACCCATCAAAATTTTTTGAAATTATTATTAATTGTGGGTTTTTTTATACCCCTTTTCTTAGTAAGGGCTTTTTTTGAATTTATTTTTGTCCCCCTTTCTATGTTTTAGGGGCAAAAATGAGCCAAAGTTTTTTGGCTCATTGTTTTCCCAGCCCTGGATATATGTTAAAATAATTATGGTTAGTGGATTAACATGCAACTCACACAAGGATTTTTGAAATTTTATGTGAATGTTTTCAAAATGATGACTAAGCTGGTTTTAATATTAGATAATAATTTAAATTAAATAAGAATTATTTCTCTATACACAAATATAAGTTTTGTGTCCTAATACTTTTTACCAAATTTATGCTTTATTTAAGTGGTAATCATGTTAATGAAAAAAAACATATCTAAAATTTAGCATTTGATCTAGATTAAAAATAGCTTTAAGATATTGCTAAACAGAAATCTGTGCTTCCTTAAAATTCGTTTTGCTTTGTTAACCCGCAATATGTGTTCAATTTGGTAATACTTCTTGGATTTTGATGTACAAAAATATTGTATAATACTGGTTAAAATTTTGTGACTTTTTTATTCAATGTGTATTGAACAGAACTAGTTAATTAAAATTGATTTCAGTTTCATAACTGTCTTTGTCGATTATTTCATTTTTGTTGATTAGGATTATCCATTTTATAACCTTGACAAAGGTTTGATACTATGAGTGTATTTATGCCAATAAAATTTACATTAACGTTAAAAATGATTTCTTGCAAATTTGTATTAGTAAAATTTACTTGAATTTATATAAACGTTGAAAATGTTTTCTCGCAAATTTGTATTAGTAAAATGATTGATTACTTGGCCAATTTGATTTATTAAAGGAGTTAAAAGAAGATAGCGCATGATTTTTAACCTAACTGAGACATCATACAAACAATTCGTTACTGACATTTAATTCACAACTTACACAATTTTACATTTTATGTTAAATTTTATCAAAAATAAATATATTACACTACAAATATTGAAGTTCTCACCAAGATCCAAATCGTAGATAGCGTGTATGATATTGGTATGGTGGAATTTTTATTGAGATATTGGAATGGTGAAATTTTTATTGGTTACGGTTAAAAACTATTATTCATTACAGGTAACATTTTAAATTTTTATTTTTAACATATTTAGTACAAATTTATTTTTTTAAACCAAGTAAAAAAAATTTTTTTGAGTTTAGAGAGTCGTTGTTTTCTTACGCTATTTTTAAATGTCATTTTAAAAAGTAATTACCCCTTACCAAGGTTTGATGAAATAATATCATATTTTGCAGGTGCTAAATTTTTTAGCAAACTTTATTTTTCGCAAGCCTATCTACAATTAGCACTAATGGAAGAAAGTGTCAACGTTTTGACAATAAATACGCACTTAAGTCTTTTTCAATTTTTACGTTTACCTTTTGGCCTCTAAGCATCAGCCCAAATATTTCAAAGGGCAATGTCGCTAATATTTGGAGTCCTAGAAGGTGTTTTTGCTTACTAGATGACATACTTATCATTGGCCGAATGATGCAGGAACACAATGCAAGACTTTCTATCGCATTAGGTCGCATCAAGGAAAAGGGGATGAGATTAGGTCAAAACAAATGCTCATTTCTTTTGGAAAAAATAAGTTATTTAGGACATGAGATTAGTGCACAAGGCATCAGACCGTTACCTCAAAAGACCGAAGCATTGATCAAAAAGAGAGATCCTAACAATAAAGCAGAACTTCTCTCAATACTCGGTACGTTAGGTTATTACCGTAGGTTTATTCCAAATTACAAAGAAATTTTGGCACCACTTTACAATCATTGTAAAAAGGATGTTCTTTTATCTGGACAAATTTACATAATAAAAAATCTGACTGTGCGAAGAAAATTTTAACACATCCGCCAGTTTTGGCAAAAGTTATAGTATGATATTTTTCCTTTATAGGTTGCTTATTTACACCAACGTTAAATTATGCCCAAAGTCTTTATTGGACGGTGATATACCCGCTATGACGGAAGAATTAAGTCGGCTTACTAAATATGTGTAATTAAAATAAGCCGCATATATTATAAAACTAGGGTTACGTTGGAAGCATAAATTATAAAAATATTTAAAACGTTTTAACTGAAAGCAAAGCAAAAACCACCTTTGTATGATTAGAATTAGAAAGTTCTTGATAATTAAAAGTTAATTTTCAAACATAAATCAAACCTTGCAATGCTCACGTATGGATAGTTATTAATCGATACTCAACCAAAACGACAACCTTGAATCAATACCTCACGACTATGGAAATCCTTATACGATAAGAAACAAATCGCTAGGAAAAGTTTTTTTAGAAAAAGACGACTGCGCACTTTCACATCTATTTTTAAATCTTTATGTAGAAGTGATAACTAGATAGCTTACGCTATAGTTTTGTGTAGGGTAAGGTGTTTTAGTCGATTATTTTATTTTTATTGATTCACGATCATCCATTTTATAACCCTGACAAAGGTTCGATACTATAAGTTGATTTATGCCAATAAAATTTATATTAACCTTGAAAATGATTTCTTGCAAATTTGTATTAAAAATGATTAATTACTTGAATTTATATTAACGTTGAAAATGTTTTCTCGCAAAATTTGTATTAGTAAAATGATTGATTTGGCCAATTTGATTTATTACAGGAGTTAAAAGAAGATAGCGCTTGATTTTTAACCTAACGGATACACTATATAAACAATTCGTTTTTTACATTTTTGCTTACATTTTACACACAATTTTACAATTTACATTTTACGTTTAAATTTATCAAAAATAAATATATTCTCATTTTAAAACATTTTATTTTTAACAATAACAAATTTCGTTTAGAAATTCTGATGAGTCCTGGAACTGGTAAATTTCAATAATGAAAACCATGATATTGCCTCAATTTGAAATTTAAATAATTGTAACGTTATTTTCTAGTTATTGTAAATAGTTTTATATAAACTATAAAATTTTTGTAATGTATAACATCGGTCAACAAATATCAATGTTAGAAGCATGAATTTTATTAAAATATAAAAGAAATCCCCATGATGGCTTTATCTCATATTTATTTTTAGTTTTTTATTGTTTCTTCCGTCGTTGGCTCCTTAGATCTGTCTTACGAAAAATGGCTTTTTTTGACCAAATTCACAGATCTAAATATACCCTAAAAAGAAAAAATTTAAAAATCTTTTTTGCATATAAAATCCCTTGTAACTTATATTTTTATTCACAAATAATAAAAAATAAATTTTATTAATATATCAAGCTCTTACATCAGCATTTAGATAATACAAAATATTTTGCGTCCAAACTTAAATACGATACGTATCGGTTTTAATGAAAATATTATTTAAAGTTTGAATTACAATTTACCTACTGTGAATGTGCAAAAAAAAATTCAATTTATTTTCGTTTTTAAATCTTTTTTGGTTTTTTAACCTTTTTTTCTAAAATTTTCAACGTTTATAACTGACTAAGTTTGATTAGGAAAAACGGTAAACGAATTTGATATTCCCTAAGATGGCATGTTTGATCTCTGTAGTTAACTCATAACTCTCAAAAAATTACACTGGACAACATTTTAGTAGATCTTAATCGTCATTTATGGGAATTATTGATCTTTGTCAAGTTTCAGGTGCTGTATGAAATTAGAATTTTGCCAATGCCTCAGATTTTTATTTAGTTAATGTCAAAATATTTTCTTGATTTTGGGATATTATGGGCTTCTATATTATAAACCTGAAAGATTAAACTAAGGTTTAAATACATATTTAAATTTAAAGGACATTCAGTTAACGTAAAATGTTTAAATTTCTTTATAATCCTAATTTATGTTTTTAAAAATAACAAAAAAAAGTTCATGGCATAGACTTGCAATTGTGTCAATAATTTCCCACCCCAGCACTCGCGGGTTAAATTTAAATTTTAAACATTTTTAAGCTAAGCCAAAACTTTTCTCATGCATGACACTCTTTTTGGTTAGCTGATTTTGGCCCTCTATGTTGTGTGTTTTACCGGGTTTAAGCCTAAAATTATTTTTTTTAAATTAAATTATAGTAATTATATTATTAACTATATTTTTCTAATTTAAGAGATTGGCATTCATTAAGTAAAAATACAATAAAAAAAACAAACGATTTTACAGGGATATGTATAGATAAAAAAAAAAGTCAGTTCTGTTTTTCTTACAATGCCTCCAATTTTTTTAACTGTGTTCAAAGTTCAAAATTTTTAAAATTTTAAACTAAGGTCGGTTAGCATAAATTCCTTATAGAAAAATCTAAAAAAGGTTATTATTAAAATTATAAGCAATTTACATTTAAGTTAACCGTTTTTATGATGACATTAATAGAAAAATATAAAAAAACATATACTATAAAAAAATAAAAACCATTTATGTTTTGAATAAATTTATTATTAATTTAAATATATTTTTCTTTTATTACTACCCTAGGTTTATCGAAGAAAAACGCCCGAAACAGGGCATTCATTTTGACATCGAATAAAAATTTGTATGGCTAATATTCGTAAATAAGCATTAAAAACTATAGTTGCCATAAATGATGCTTAAGGTTGTCCATTGTCCGGCGGCATAAAACATTTTTCTTAAGATAAAGTTAGTGTGTAATGGCCTAGTTATTATCATGCAAATTTCCCCTTGTTTCATATCAAAATATCAAGCCAGAATATTTTTGTGGAGATATTTAAGTTGTTGAAATGGGTTATTAAATTAACATATTTTTGAGGTATATAACTACAAATATTATGCAATCTTAGGGGTTTTCTAATCCGTTTACCGTTTATCAGATGCTTGTTTTTGCATATTCACAACAAGGTAAATGTTAAATTCAAACTTCAAATAATATTTTTATAAAAAACCAATAAAATATTGTGTCGTTTTTATGTTTGTACGCCAATTCTGATGAAAGAGCTTGCTAAAGATTTATTTCTCATTTTTTGAAATGATAAATATAAGATACAAATGAATTTTATATGAAAAAAAATTTTTTATATATTTTTAGGGTGTTTAAGATGTCAATTTATTTAAAAAGGCTATTTTTGTAATGGACTGAAAGATCCGGCGAAAGAATTTAAAAAACAGATGGAATGCATTCTTCATTGGCGTAAGAAAGGGGGGGGGGGGGGGGGCTCCCCCCAAGCATGCCATATCCCCACCCAAATTAAAAAAATTTTTTGCATATTCCCCCCCCCCCCCCCCCCCCCAACTAAAATACCAATAAAATATAAAATTAAATTACATTTAAAATATTCTTAAATATTTAATTTTAATATCTCCCTTCCCCTCAAATTAAAATGCTAGTTAAATATTTTTATTATATAAATTCATTACATAATTGTATCATTATATATCAATAATATAATTTTCTTATTACCTTATATGTTTGTTTATATAAATTTTATTTATAAAAGTCCTTAATGATTGCTCAAGTTATAAAAAGCAAAATTAAGTAACAATCATAAGAATCAGTAGATTTCAAACTAAAACACTACGGCACGACCGAAGGTCGTGGCCGCACTATGCCGCCGAAGGCGGCAAAATATTTTTGTTGAAACCCCCCCCCCCCCCTCTCAAAGCTTTACAACTTGCTACGCCCTTGGCATTCTTTTATGTTTTGATTAACTTAATTTTTGTGTCATCGATATTTGATTTGTATAATAAATATTAAATATAAAACATTTGTCTTTGTTAATTTGTGTGAAATGATTGCTAACCAATTAAAATAATATTAAATATAAAACATGTGTCTTTGTTAATTTGTGTGAAATGATTGCTAACCAATTAAAATCATTAATTGTAGCGTCTCTAGTCTCAGCTTCCAATAATCTTTTACAGAAACCTTATAATACCTTAATTTTTAATTTCAAGTAATTTTTAAGATTCAAATTTCAATTGACAAATAAACGAAGACATTTTTACCATTTCGACGTAAAAAAAACATTAACTAACATTTACAATAGATCTTTTCGTCTAAAAAGTCTTCTCCTCCTTCTCGCTCTTGCAATTCTCATTTGATGACGCTACAAATGGATAGTTACTTATTATGGCCAGCCAAGAGTTATTAAGTAGTGTGGTCAGTCGGCAATAATGGTTTTATTAACGGGGACAGAAAAGTAATAACTCAAATAATCACAGTTTAACTCCAACACTTTGTTCAAGGCCTGTTATTTGCCACAATACGTTCTTCAGTTTTACCAAATTCGACTCACAGTATTAAGAATTTTGATTTATTTTTTGTGATTTATAAACCAAAAGCTAATATGGCTAGCTGTTTAGGCATCGGCTTGTGATACTTTTAAAATAAAAAACGAAACAATGAATAAATTTGTCTTAAAATATACCAGTCACTCCTAACTTTGAACCATTAAGTTTTACATTTTAGTCAGTGGCCACAGCTATCGCCGGAGACAACTGCACTTTCTAAATTTGTTACCTTGGTCACAACACAATTTTTACAAAAACTATAAGTTCTGTATTCCTTTTTACTTTCGATGATTTTGCTAAAAGTTATAACAATCAAGGGCGTAGCAAGTTGTATAGCTTGGGGGGGGGGGGGGGGGGTTTCAAAAAAAATTTTTTGCCAAATATTAATGGAATTTTAAATGTAATTTATTTTTTATTTAATTGGTATTTGGTTTGGGGGAGGGGGGATATGCACTAAAAATTTTTAATTTGGGTGGGGATATGGCATGCTTGGAGGGGGTTTCACCCCCCCCCTCCCCCCTCTCCTACGCCAATGATAACAATACGGCCATATCATATTTTGAATATATTGTAAAAAAGTAAAACATGGTTGGTCGATATTTAAAGTTTTACTTAACTTAATAGCTAAAAGATAAAATATATTATAGCCTAATAAAGCCGGTGGGGATGTATTAAATTTAGGGGAGAGGAGGACAGGTGAATACAACATTTCTAGAAAAGGTATTAAAAAATAGAAATTTTATATAAATATTTTTATTTAGATAAATGAAAAAATTCTTAGTTTGTAAAGATGGGTTTAAATAATTATTTGACCCTGAATTTTTTCCAAAAATAAAAAATGATTATTTCAGGTGAATGATTCTTGACATCTGTTTTTGCCACGGTAGATAAGTCTAATTGCTTTTTATATTTATCCAGAGAATGCGAAGTAATTTTAATAGGTATCAGAGTCTGGTGCTTTTGCAGGAATTGGACTAACATGAAAAATGGTAATCGAACCTAGAAAATGCGTGAATACATACAATTACCTATTAAAGTCAACTCCAGTGATCGATCAGGTTGGGGTCACTTTAAATGCCATCTATCAAGCTAGAGATATTCGAACCTTTTATAAAATGAGGACATTAATATCAATCGTAAAGGAGAATGTGAACTTGATATCTACGGTCCCTTCTTGCGGTTAGAAAAAAAAATTGGTTTGAGGTTTTACCATACCTTTCGACATTTAGGGGCGCCATACGCCTTGGGGCTTTGACTGCCCGAGCAATTAATATTGCCGACGAATTAAATAGTAGGTATTTATCCTAGGCTCTTTAAGACCTATCGTTTTGGACCTCCTGCCTAAGCAGGCCACTCAAAAATTTCATATTAGTTGCACAAGTATTTAAAAAGCTACTGTGCATTAATTCGACCTCGCAACCTCCTGCTTCTAAATCAGAAGGTTTGCTGCTGAGCTATCTAAGTCGACCTTACGGTTAAATTTTAAAGCATATATATATTTTCAGTTGTCTACCAGTTTTAGTATGTGAAGGCTTTATTTGGCATTCTCTCTTATATAAAATCCCCCAAAGATTCGCGCCAAAGCTCTTTTTATTAGAAAAATTGGCAAAAGACTGAGTTTAAACTTCACTTGTATTTAAACTTTTATATTCGTCCTTTAAACGTATATTTAATAAAAAAAAAATCCATACGCTACTACTTAAAACATTTATAAAAAATACGCGAGCTTCTCGTTGCTCCTGGTATTTTAATAAAAATAAGATGGTTCGGAAATCCTTTAACTCGTGGTCTTAGGTAAGTGATTGTCTAGTACCCGACAGGCTTTTAGATTTAGGGCAAAGGGGGACATTGTTTTAGCAGGTAAATGACTTGGGCCTTCGACTTTTGCCAAGGTTATGACTGCATGCTATTATTCCGGATTATGGGGCATCATTTTAATAGATAATATGGTATTGGCGAAGAGGGGCACTCATAGGTTTAGAGACATGGCCCAATAGGTAATGCCTCTCATCACCCAAAAAATAAGTGCTATAGGTCTTGTCAAATTTAACAGAAGTTGGACCGTTATATTTAACAAATGACAGACTTGCATACTTTTTTTAAGTTAAACAGCTTTATTAGCAATTAAGGCCGGCTTAACGGAAACGAAAAACTTTAAATTATACCTGCACAGCACCAAATTTTGCCCTTTCAATGAACAGGTAAGTATTTACTCTGGGCACTCCATCTGTTTATAGACGTAAACCCATTAACCAAATTGCTTTTTGAGTTGTGGATTTAAGAGCCTTTTAAGTAGATATGCTTCGATACCTTGCTGTGAATTACCAATTTAATTATAAAAACTTTTTCGATATGGGAATGGTGTACACAGACACAGTTTTAAAGTTCGCTTTTCATGGTTTAACATTTTTAGATTTTAACAAATGCCTCCCCTTTACAAAACCCTATTACGGCAATCAATATTTAACTAACAACATTTGAAACGCGTACAAGAGGATTTGGATAGAAATTAATTAGGACTCACTTACGTTTTGACCCCGGGCGGGAATTTGGAATGAAGAATTACGAACCGGACTAGTTTTTCATTTCATTTTGCCCCTACTTGTTTACGAAAAATGATAAAATTATTACCACACAACAAAGGGTTTTACAAAAATTTATAGCTTCAAGTCATATGGTCAATCGAGCCCAGACCTTAGTGGAGGAATTAAGTTTTGGGAAAAAATAAAATATGTCTGGAGAGCCGGTCAAAAATTTCACTTTTTGGTGTACAATTAAAGTTAGATTCAAAGGAAATGTGACCTTTATACCAAAAGGAAAGCGCAAAAAAAAAATTTTTTTTCGTTTAGTCTCACGAAAATTAAGCATTGGGATTTAGTATTGTTCACCCATCCAGCTAACAATCTGCCTCAACTTCTGTTAAACTCATTAAATACGATACAGGCAAGTAACAGTCCAAAAGCTATATTATGCGGGCAAATCATCTTAACCCGACGATTACTCTTTTGTAATATCATTATTTAACATTTTTCATTGAATTAAGCTAATTATAAAACTTGAATGTATCGAATCTTATTTTTGGGAATCTGGAATGCACAATCTTGAGGCACAAAAACTGAAAGTCTTAATATCATTTACATTGTTATATATTTTAAAAATTCTAAAAAAACACCCTGAATAACATTTTATTACATTTCCCTTATTTAATTGAATTAAAAGCACATGCATTTTTAAAAAGAAAATTGTTTAATAAAAAAAATATTGGTATTAAAGCACGTTACAAGTTCAAATGTTTAGTATTTTTTTTTGTTAGATATCGCAAAAAGTTGATATCTGATTATTTGCACCAAAAACAACTATTATAAGGGCACATTCCACAGATCAACAAATTTTTGAGATTTTTTGGCTAACTACAAAGATCAAACCTGCTAGGGATTTTTAAATTCGTTTACCGTTTTTTATTCAAACTACATTAAAATGAAATGTCAAAAAAACATAAAAGATTAAAAAACAAAATTATTTTAAATTTTTTTTTGTATATTTAAAAAAGTTAAAGAGTTAAATTCAAACTTCAAATTTTATTTTACAAACCCATAATGTATAGTGTTAGTATTTAAAATTAAACTCAAAATATTCTTTATGATCTAAATGCCAATGTAGGAATTAATATAAAGAACAATTTTTTTTTCATTGTTTGATATGATAAATATAAATTACAAGAATTTTAATATGAAATAAAGATTTTTGAATTTTTATCTTTAAAGGTAATTTTGAAGTGGCAAAATCGTCATATATGGCCATTTAGGAAGAAACTACGATAACAAATTGGTTGAGGGTTTCCCCATACCTTTTCCCATTTAGGGGGTGCCAATGTTAGGGCTTTTAATCCGAGCAAAGAAAATAATATTGCCGACGTGTTAAATATTGAGAATTGCTAGCACGCCGGCGACCTATGGTTTCAGCCTAGGCTCTTACTTTTAAACATATCGTATAGGACCTACTTTAAGTAGGCCACTCAGAAGCTTCGTTACACTTGTATAGTATTTTTCTGAAGAAAAAAGCTACTGTGCACGAATTAAAACTCGCAACCTCCTTCGTCTAAGACAGAAGGCTTGCCACTGAGCTCTTTGAGCCTACATATGAAAAAAAATATATATGAGAAAAGCCATCATAAGGACGTATGCTTTTATGTTTTCATATACTCATTTTTTCTTACTGAGTGTTAGTTGACCTGTGTTCTTAAAAATAAATTCTGAAGTAGAATTTCTGTGGTTATAATTAAATTTTTTGCGAGAATGCGTTTATTTACAAAAATACATTTTTAAAAAGCAGATAAAAGTTTATTTTGAAGTGATCTAGAGGTTATATATATTCGGGTTGTGAGTTAAGATATTTTATTCAAAGTAAATATATAATATATTTTAATGTTTTAAGAATTTAATTTTCATTTCGGTTTGTCGATGGTCAAGTTGATAGATATATCGAAGCCGTTTTAAATGTAAAACCATTTTTTTTAAATAAAAAATTGACGAAAATAGCTGAAAAATAAATCATACCAGAAGTTTGTAATGAGGCCCAATTAATTTTGCCTTCACAAAACATTCTTCTTTTGAGTCTAATTTAGTGTCTTCAATAAAAAGCTTAAAGTGGGTATGCGTTCAAACTGTCCGGTTTCTGTAGACGTAATTAGAGCTAATTGTTATTACCTTGAGAAATTTGCACAAAGTTGTCTTCAGTAGCCATATACAAATTTTTTCGCAGTGTATTTTGATTGAATTATGACAGCCTTGTTTAACGGTTTTGTCTTATTTATTTTAGGTATATATATGATATTGCCAAATATAAACAATAACTAAAGATATATGTCTTAAATTTTAGTAAGGTAAATGCGTTAAAATTTTCTAACCCGCAAATGCTTGGGCGAGAAAATTGTAACGCAAGTGCTGCAGTAGTATTAAATTTTTATCATTTCAATAGAAGCTGAACTTTATTTTTATTCTTTTGTAAAAATATGTGCTTCTAGTTTTTTTTAAATATATATCGTTAATTTAACTAAATAGTAAGTAGAAACGGAAAATTTTTTAATTTTCTATAATTAAATCAAATATTGTCAGTCAATATCAATATTGTGGATTAAATCGAGCTATTAGATCTAGAGGAACATTTTTTTGAAGATTTATAAAAATAAACTTATGAAATTTAAAATTATTATCTTCATATCTCATAAGTTTTTCGTCTTTATTGTATTATAACAGGGCTGGGGAAAAAAAGAAATGGGCTTTTATTTAACAAGTTTTTGAGTTTTTTTCCCCAAAACCATAAAGTCATGGGCATGGCAAAAAAAAGCTCTTCTTCAAAGAAAAATTCCTAGGAGACCCATCATTATTAAAAAAAAAATCAAATTTCTTTGAAATTATTATAAAGAAATCAAAAAATGGGTTGGGGCTTTTTTAAGAGCCACTTTTGGGGTTTTTTATTGTCTCTTTTCTTTGTAAGCGCTTTTTTAAATTCTTATTTTGGCCCTTTATTTGTAGCTCCCTTTTTTTCTTTATGTTTTGGGGGAAAAAATAAGCTAAGGTTTTTTGGCTCATTGTTTTCCCTACACTGTATTATAATACTACTTTCAAAATAAATAAGCCCTAAGGAAAAACTTAGGGATGACCAATTTTTATCCAGAGACCAGAGCTGGGAAAAAACCCATTTTTGGGCTAAACTCAAATTTTTGTTTTTAATTTTATGACAGATTAAAAAAATAAATTATCAAAATTTTATAATTATTATAATTCAGGCTAAAACCCTTTATTTTTTCTAAATTTCGAAAAATAAAAAAATGAGTTTGACCCAAAAATGGGCATTTTCCCAGCTCTGCCAAAGACTATCTTTGTATCGCCTTAATGCATATTTGTACGTTCAAGTACATTGTAAAAAGCCTTCCGAATAATCTTGAATTTCGGATAAAGGCTAACGCTGTTAAGGCATACAAACTTATTAAAAATGTTAAAAGAGCGCACTTACGAACAAAACAGGGAGTACTGTGAATAAGGAGCATATTTCTTAAAATGTCTTCAATCAATGGCCACAGTCATTAGCAAATTCTACCACAATTTTGTATAATTTACTTTATATTAAGCAACATAATCTAAATATAAAGTCGTGTGTTCAGAGTTCAAAAATACAAGATTTCAATAATTTTAGAAAATTTATTTTTCATAATTTTGATTGGTCCCAATGCCAAATTTATACTTAATATTAAAATAAATTTATGAGCTCTAAACGTGCATTATAATTTTATATTCATTTGATAAATAAAACTTGTATAAACATTTTTTTGCTACCTGTGAGCTAAAATAATTATTTTATTAATAGTAAATTCTTTTAAACAGATAACAATTAACAGTCGTTAACTATAATAAAAAACTCTAACCTTAAAACACATAAATTTAAAGTAGCCCCTTCTCAATAAGTGTTTTGCTAAAGCCCTGGTCCACGCTACTACTATTATCTGTTTGAAAAGATATGTCTACAAAACCCTTACAAAAGGTCGCGTTTTCAGAACATCATTATTTCAATAGAAAATATTCACAAATTATAAACTCTCTCTTTATTATTTCTCACTCGTTTCCTTCATCGATATAATAAACAGGCGGCATAACATCTTTTAACAAGACGATAGATAATTCGATTTAATTTTCCATATGGTTTTCATAAAAATAAAATTTATTGGAAAAACAAATATGTAGAAGATACGACAATGCGAACAATTGAATATTTATGCTTTTTGCGCAAAATAACACTTTAAAATTCTGTTAATATTTGGTGAACTATATTATTTCTAAACAATTGAAAATATGTCCTAAAAATTTTTACTTTTTTAATTAAACGGAATGCTGTACGACAGCCCGAGTAAGGGGAGGATATTGGGAGTTTGCCCCACCATTATTTTGCACATTAAAAATACTAATGAAATGGAATAAGATTCTTTAGGAATCAACCGGGGAAAATGTACATTATAATCGATCTGCATGTAATAATATGTTGTCTCCGTATCGCCATTGCATCCTCCGTGAGAAATTCATTAGATCCAGCAGACTTAACAAGTTATCCCAATCGTTTTAATCTCTCCCCTCAAATTTCCGATCATTCCTACCCTGCCGAAAGACTGGTAAATGTTGCCAGCAAAACAGACAGCTCCAACTATTCGGTTCTCACGGGCTCGGTATACACGGTAAACTCCTTGGGAGGCGAATTTCAAGCCAATACAAGCATGCCCCATTTTTTAGAATGGGAAATTCAAGGAAATCCTCTGCACGGGTATTACGTGACCCTCGATGTCGGAACTCCGCCTCAGAAGGTATTTCCCATTTTGTTGCTCCATTTTTTTGAGGATCATTTTTGAGCATGTATCCTACAAATAATTTTGTTCGAATTTTCAATTCATTGCGTTGAGAGAGGAAAATCATATTTATTAAATTAAATCAAGAAATATTTAAGTGTGATTTTTCACACAATTTTTCCTCGCTTATCTGTGTTTATGTTCATCGCCAGGCATTTTTTTATGATTGAATCAATTTAAATATAGCGTATTTTTAGAGGTTTAAAGATCTGATTACAAACTACCATATTAAGTAAGCCTTTGTAGATATTACAAATGTGAAAGATAACATTCAACATTGCTTTTACGTAAAATTTGGTGCGATCTCAATCATGAGGTTTAAAAAAAGATTTTAACTGGTTATTAATCAAATATTTAACACTAATATTTTATAATTATTATGACCTTTTAGCAATTGGACTTCTAAATTAAATTATTCCAAATCTAGAAGAAAATTGTGGTCAATTTGGTTAATTTCGACTTTTAGTACAGTACTATTATTAAAAATAAATTAAATGTTTAACAAATATGATTAGGCCTTGTTTAAATTAAAGGTTTTTAGATCCTATTTATACCTCATAAATCATCAAATTAACAGGCTACTTTCTGCTATGAGGTGGAGAAAGTTAAATTAAATTTTAATTTATCGCTATAATACCAAGAAAGACCTAATGGTATTAATGTAATTATCGTAAATTTTGGTGTATCAAAATTAAAACCATTGAATTAGAGTCGACGGTCATTCTTAGTTTCAATCAAAAAACAAAATTAGAGTTTTAAACCGAGAAAAATTAGAGATGAAAGCATATTTTTTTTACTAAACACATTTTTTTTATATGAAGGTTTTTGCAAATAAAACTCGAAACATAAAATTTTCTAATTATTGTGCCAGGAAACTTAAAATTCTTAATTACTAAGACAAATAAGGTTATTGTCCGAAAATGTACTAACCCTACGGAAGGATTGGGGAAAAAAGAGAGAGCCCTTAAAGTGGGGCTTTCCTAATAAAAAAGCATATAAAAAAACCCTTTTTTTTAGTATTAACTAAGGGCCTTTTTATCTAGAGAAATTATAGGGCTTTCTAATAATAGAAATGAATCCAAATAATTTCAGAATAAATTAACAAGGGCTATTTTCATTTTTTTGGGACTTTTTTGTTAAAATTTATGCTATTGTTTTTCCCCCCTTATTTAGCTCGAGAAAAAAAAGCTCATTTTTCCATCTTTGCAATCAGCATTGCTAAGCAGTTTAATTAAAAAAAGCACAAAACATCTTTTTAAATTAAAACTGATGTCTAAAAAAGCAAAAATATAAGCTAATTGTTTTTTTTGTTTAAATTTTACCATTTTTATTTTTTTTAATTTAATCAAAAATTACCACAGCCGGTGGCATACTTGTGCCTAGCAATCTGGTTATTTGATTGTGTTGGCAAAAAATCTTATCTTTTTAAATCGAGCTTGGGCTAGTATAATGGGATTTTTTTAGAAAAAAAACTATAGAAACTAAAGTTTAATTGGCTGAAAAACCAACCACCCAAAATTCAGGAACCCTGAAAAACAAATCTTTTAATATGCCATGGCTAATGGCTAGGTTGGACCTTCTAAAAAAATTTTGACTTGAGTTTGGATACGTTAACATTACTTAGGGACATTTTAGCAATTTAAATTAGGCTAGCCAATATATTAAAAAAAAGAACAAATAAATATTAATCAAGGTAAGGAACCATTTGTTTAGCATAAAAAAGACGTCTTTTGTTATTGAGTCTTAAATCTATGAAAAAAAATCCAAATGTGTGTTTAGAAAGGGTACACACCATTTCAAATTGATTGTTCCATCTGAAAATTTTTATTTGTCGATTTGTGTCATTTTGAGGGTGTAAATAGTTGCGTTCCTTTAAGCAGATAATTTTTGCAATCTAAACGAAATAAGAGCTCAAAATAATTTATTTTATTGTAAAAAATTTAAAATCATAGGCTATCATATCGCATAAATATTGAACAAACATAATTTTCAAGGAAAATTGGTAATTTAATAATTCTAAAGAAGAAGTAGTTGAAGTTTTTCAAAATTTAAGCCAAGGGAGGAATTATGATAGGTGTATATTGCAAGCTTGTCAAAAAGTGTCTATAATGCCAGTAGAAAAAAAAATATTAATTTTATAGGAAAAAAGGTTCTTAAAATTTAACTAAATCCTTACGATATAGAGCGAAATTTTGTTACCTACAACAGTATGGTTTCATTCGGACTTCTATTTTTCCTAAAACTTTACACTTTTTCAAGATATGAACTTGCTTTCGTTCTAAAAAGTTTACATTTTATTAAGTATATTAATATAACTCAAATATATAAGTTTTTGTTTGACGAAATCATGTAAAAAAACTCTTAATTTTTCTGTGCTACAATAATTAATTTTCAGCATGTGGGTATAAGAGTTTCCTCCATCCCCTTTAAGGGACGGCTTGCCCCTTAGACCTTGCTTTTTTTATATCTGCAGTATGCCCCGTAGAGTTAACGAGAGGATTTAATCGGTGACCTAGGTTTTTAAGCCTATTTCCGAAAGATGGAGATGGATTTTGTTGGCGCGCTCCAACAACTATTTATGCTCAACGTTTCTTAACTTTGTGGAACTCGACACATAACTCACCAATTTTTTAAAGAAAAGACATTACAATAAAAAAGACTATGTTATCCTAAAAATGCTATAAAAGATTCATGGAAAAGATTATTTATAAAAAACTTTTCCGGCTAACATTTACCGTAATTAAAGATTATTTATATATATAGCAAACAAAATATATTTATATAATGAATATAAACTGTTTTTACATTTAAAAAAATTATTTTAAACTATATATCTTATAAATTCTATATTTTATAGATAGAGACATTTTATTTTTAGGTTTGTTTAAAATGTATACAAAAAAATTATAAAATTTGAGCGATAATGTTTGTGAGATGATAAGAAATTTTAGATGTGCCGGGGTCCGTATAGCGGGGCCGATACGTTCGAAAGAGCAACCTAAGCAATGCTTGGGGGTGCCAAGTATAAATAATAAGGTTTGCTTGAACGATTGACTCGTGTGAAGCACTGATCCTGCCGTTAAGACCCATATTTTTTCCCCCATTAACAATTTTTATCTTAACAAATTTTCTGGCATAGCAGAATTTTTTGTGAGTTTTTTGTAGAGCGCGAATATGATTTACTTTTTGTGCTAGCACGTTATGAACCCTTAAAATCATTTACAAACTCTTTTGCAGAAGCAAAAAATTAGATGGACTTATATTATATTAGACAGGTCAACAAATATCAATAGCACAATCGTGAATTTAATACAAAAATAATATTCCCATGATGGCCTTATTTCATATATATATTCAGTTTTTCTTAGTTTTTTCCGGCTTCGGCTCCTTAAATCCGTCCATATCAAAAAATAGCCTTTCCAAATTGACAGATCGAAAATACCCTAAAAAGAAAAAATTTAAGAATTTTTACATATAAAGATTCCTTGTAACTTATATTTATCATATCAAATATTGAGAAATGAGTCTTTATAGTATATCTCTTACATAAGCATTTAGTTATTACAAAATATTTTACGGTCAAACTTAAATACCACAAGATATATTATCGGTTTTTAATAAAAGTATTTGAATTAATTTAACAGTTTAGCTGTTGTCAATAAAAAATATCAATTTAATTTTGTTTTTGAATATTTATTATTTTTTTGGCATTATTCCTAAATTTTCAATTATACCTGACCAACAAAGTTTGATTAGAAAAAAAAGAAATTGATAATTCCTAAGATGGCAGGTTTAATTTCCGTAGTTTGCTCATTACTCTCAAAAATTTGTTGCTGTGTTTTATACTAATGTAAGTTTATTAGCCAACCCTATTTTCATTTTAAGCATTCTAACTTTTAACATGTTGGGGGAGGAATATTAAATAATGACAGGCCTTATTTATTAGGGAAAGAAGACATATTGACCTAACAAGCAATTATCTGGACCTTTGCAATTTAAATGAAAAATTTTTGAAATTATAAATTTTTTTTATGTCGATTCTTAAAAGTCAAGGCCAGACAACCTTGGGAGCAAAAAGCTTGGTTTGTGTTGTACTATTAGATTAAGTATGTTTAAAATACCTCAGAGCCTTTCAAATTTTAATAAATCTTGGATGGTTACCCGCTAACGTTAAAACTGATTACAACTTGACGAGTAATCTATAGGAAAAGTTTGAAGTCATTCCAATGCGACAAGATTTTATTAAAATGGTATTAATAAGGACAAGAACTTTTCTCGTATTATATGGAACCCTTGTCAAGTGACGCTCAAAGAAATATTTAAGTTTTTGTAGATTTAATTAAATATTCATGATATTTGGAAAGAGGACCAGTGGTATTAACCTAGTGCGCGTATGTATTGGTAGTCAAGAAAATCTCAGAATATATAAAGAGATTCACTACCTAATTAAGAGAGATGAGGTTGAAAAAAAACCTTTTCATGGTACTATCCGGAGCGGACATGCATTAAAGGATTAAAAGGAGATTCGAGGGGTCAGCAAATTAAATTTAAAAGTTTTTTTACATTAGTGTCTTGTTTGATATTAAATATATGGCGAGATGAAAGCTTTAAAAAATCGATTGTGGACCATAAATAAATAAAAAGATAGAACCCACAATGTCCAGGTTTAATTACAAAGACCCGACCTTACCATATAAAATAGACATGTAAAAATTATTTGATTTTCGGAAATATTAATTGCATTTTTTTTAAATTGATAGCAAATTAATTATAATTTTTATAATAAAATAACTTTTTAGATGAACTTTTTGATTGATACTGGGAGTTGCAATATGGCTGTTGCTTGTGAACCTACCGCTAACGCTTCACGATATTTTCACCATACAAAGTAATTATCTATATATTTAGAATTATCAGCATTATTATTTAGAATATTAAAAAAATGATTGAATATGGGTTTTTTGGCCATTTTTCCAACTTATTATTAACCCTATCAAAGCAATTAATTTTGCCGTTGAGTTATATATTTAAATAATTTCACATGCCCGACATTTAGGATCCTAGTGGATTTCACTTTAGGGATATAGATTAGCATAAGGCAAATCAAAGGGTGTTCACATATGTGTTTATGAGATAAAAGGCCAACTGAGCAAGCAATCGAACACTTGATTTTTTCCTAAGCTTATATTAGAGATGTCGCTATTGAGCTAACTGAGCCAACTTTTGATGATTGATTAAATACAATCTACTTTCAACAGCTCATCTTCGTTTCAAACGGAATATCTGATCGTGTATGCTCCTTATAGTCAGGGCAGTTATATTGGGAAACTGGCCCACGACGTGCTTCATTACTCATTGAAAGTCGGATCGCGAGACAATGCAACAATTAAGGTAACTTATTGATATTTATTTCCCAATGGTTAGACATTGTATAAATTATATCTAATTTTGTAGATTCCATTCCAATTCGGATGTATTACCAAATCATACAATTTTTTTAGCCCACATACTCCTTGGCAAGGCATACTCGGTCTTGCTCAAAAAAGAGACGTTTTACAGGTTTCTTTACTATTATTTACTTTATTTCGAATAGTAGTATACATCCATTATTTTATTATTTACCTTCATCCGATAGCCCGATTCTATTTCAGCACTTTCGTTCGTCGAATCCTTAGTGGCTCATTGGAAGGCATTTCCACAAAAACCAATCGTTACAATTAGTTTACAATTGAAAACTGAAGATTTATCTAACTCTTCTACCACTGGATATTTGGTATTAAGACGCTCATAAATATTTTAACAAGGACTGAATTATAAGCAAATTCTAACTAAAAATTATTTATCTTGAGGGCATGGTATATGCCGCGCTTATTGAAAAATATTAAGCACCTACGAGAGGATTAATTAAAATTAGGGAAGAGAGTACAAAATGAACGCTTCTTTAAAAATATCCAATATTTTTTTTTAATTATAGCTGCCCTGATTCTTTATTAATCTAGTCAATCTTTTTGCCTGGTGCTAATTACCTCAGCTCAAAGCATTCCAAATCAAACTATTCAAAAAGCCGTGGTTCTGAAGTAGTCAATTTTGATTGCAAATCCAACACGGGGAGTGGCACAAGTTTCACAACAAACGTGGGAAATAAATGGTTCTACGGGTTATCACTCGCGAATATCGATCTTGAGTTCCACGATTTAACGGGGTCTCAAGGTCATCACAAAAAGTATAACAAGTTTAATAAATCACAAAACAACCTCGTAAGTAGCATCAAATAAATATGGGAGATGATCTAATTGTCTCAAAATAAGTCATAAATAAATACAAAAAAATCTAGGAAATTTCTTTGAATCTGCTTCTGTACATGAAAACTATTTTTTTAGAACCGAAGAGGACAAACCTCAATCGTCTTTTCTGGATTGTACGATATTGAGTGTGTTTGATGTAATCGTCGACACCGGAACCACGGATCTCAAAATGCCGGCGGAAGTTTACGAAAAGTTTATGGAAAGGTTTCGTAGTTCTGTAGTTGCTCGAATGGACCAGGCAATATATAATACGACGGATAATATCAAATATGTAATTTTTGACCTATTTGTAATCGTTAAATTGTTTTTATACTAATATTTAACATATTTGTCTTTAATAAATTTGGTACAAAATTAAAATGTTTGCTTCTGAACCAAATGTCATTCCTTAGATTGATCTCAAACACTTATCCGCCATGTACGAGGACACAACCCTTAATGGAAATTTGATGTGCCTGTCCAACATGGTTAACAGTGATCGCCTCCTTAACATGTTGCCGTCTATAACTTTAGAGGTTTTGACAGCTGATTATAATTCGACATTTCGCATCGCGATACCACCATCTCGATACTTGTTCCCCTTCGACTTCGACGCTCATAACCTTTCCCACCTAAAAGTTGATCACCATTCATGCTACAAATTAGCCATATCCGAATCTCGATCCGACAGTAAGTACAGTTCTTGGGTACATTCGAGAATTCTTATTTTATTTTATCAAATTGGACTCTGAATTTTTGCGTTAAATAAACAACAAATTTTTAATGAGTAAGTTAATGTCCTAATGAGTATACATGTTAGTGTAAATAACATAAATTTTATAGAATATTTGTAATAATTATAAGAAGCGTGACTTCATCGTAGTATAAAGTCGGGAAAAATATTTGTTATCAACCGAGTTGCTTGCTCCTCAATTATTTTCAAATGTGATGCTAACCAGTAACTCTTAGCATTCACCGACCTTTTTGAAAGTTTATAAAAATTTTTTCTTTATGTCGATTATAAATACCAGATTTCATAATTGGTGCTATAGCCTACGAGGGCCTAACCTTGCAATTTAATGCTCAAAATCATGTTTTGACCATAATTGGCTGCAAAACCTTGTCACCTTCGATTGACATTACAAGACAGGCCGGGCTGGAAAAACTTCCTTCTGGTAATTATTACATAATCTTATATAAATCCAGCCTATATAATTATATTTAAAATACTTGTATTAAAAGCCATTACATTGATATTTGTTCAATTTTTAATAAAGTATTACTACGACCATATTAAATAACACAAAAGTGAAACAATGTTCATTGGTGGACAAAAATTACAGAAAAATTGATAATATAGTTTTTATAAAGTTTTAACTAAATATAAATTTATATCACAGTATGTAATACATCTAATAAATTTTTAAATGATTATTTAAAAAAATTCAATGAAATATTAAATTAAGTATTTATTATCAAATTTTAAAACTAAAGTGAATTAGCTAATTCAAAACAACCTACTACTACCCATTTGTGCTAATGTTTTTTGCCGATCGAACATCATCCATATCGGATGCCTGATAGGAACTTAAAGCCATATTTTAACTTTTAAATCTGTAATCTTTATTAGGACACAATGGGTTAGCCGCCTGCCACAATATTTCGCGAGGCCAGCATGGCGTGGGATTCTTCTCGCGAATGAACAAGGCTATCATCGTGGCCTACGTCCTCTCCACTTTCCTCATGATCGTCTTCCTCACCATCATCGCCACTTCGCAGTGCCGGGCCGCGACCAAAAGATGCCTCTGGCTTTGACACACGCTTTAATACCTTCAAACTAAAAACTTGGCCAAAAATTATCACTTCAAGTGCGAAAGCCTAGGAATTGATTTCATGCCAAATACTGATATTTTTAAAAATTGTGCTATATCCCGACTTAATGAACTTGTAGTTTAGCTCCTAATTCCAATTTTATATAAAATAAAATGATGCTAATAGAAATTATTGTTCTATTTTTGTTTAAGATTTAAGCAGTTTTTTATTTGTCCTACTCTAATGGCATCATCCAATAATAGTTGTTATCTATTCTTGTTTGGAAACTAATGGTCCTATGGTTGACCCGTACCACGATTCATATTATTTTTATTTGTAAGGCATCTTTTGAAACTTACTTACATATGCGAGTCACCCCTGAATCGGCTCAATTAGCTTAGTAGCAAACACTTTTGCCATTATCGCAGGAGGGGGTTTAAGCCGCCTAGGAGTTTTTTTGGGGTCTGGTGATTTTACCGAAAAAAAATTTCGACAAAATACATTACTACCCAAAAAACTCAATTTTTTTTGGGTACTTCGATTTAACCAACTATAATTTGGGCAAATTTGGTCAAGAACTAGTAGGATTTTCCTTAAAAACCACATATAAAACCTTAAAAAACTTTATTTTATTAAAAAAGCTTAAAAAATAAGAATTTGGCAAAAATTTTGAAATTTTAATGTAAAATTACGCCATCTATAGTCTAAAATTTATTAAATTTTTATATAAATGACTTCTAAATGGTTTTAGGTGTTTTCTAGATCAGTTTTTCACGCTGATTAAGAATCTGGTATCTATTTTAATTTTTTGATTAAACAAAATTAAAAGTTCTTAAACACATATTTGTTAAGGTTAAACTAGGGTTATAAAAAAATTTTTAATTATATAAATTCTTTATGTTATCTGAGCCAGTTTTACACGCTGATTATGAATTTAATAATAATTTTAAGGAATTTCTATTTTGTCATTGAATAATTACGAAAGTTTTAAACCGCCTGTTTGTTACAGGAGCTTATAAATTTAATAAAATAAAAGGCGGTGCAGTATGTGCGAACTCGCCTTATCAATGCATAACGAAAAAAAAACATTTAATAAACTTACAGAACATAGATGTATTCTGATTGGAACTAAAATTGACCCTCAAAATTGGTTGTTGTATAATAATGGCACCGGGTGGAAAAAAGTCCTGGAAAAAAAGGGCATCACTGGGATTTAGAGGGTTGATGACAAAGGTTGAATTGCTATTTTCGTTGTCTTCTGTTTCCAAAATTGTAGCAAAAGTTGCACTATGCTCGGTTAACTTAAAGAGTTAATGACTAGGGTTGAATTATTATTTTCATGCTCAGGCCGGCCTTCTTGTGGGTAACAGGAGTGGTGGAAGTTTATTAAATGTTTTTTTTTCGTTATGCATTGATAAGGACAGTGGGCACATACTGCACCACCTTTTATTTTATTAAATTTATATTTCTTAAAATAAATACCAGATTCTTAATCAGCGTGAAAAACTGATCTAGAAAACACCTAAACCCATTTAGAAGTCATTTATATAAAAATTTAATAAAATTTTGGACTATAGATGGCGTAATTTTACATTAAAATTTCAGAATTTTTGCCAAATTTTTATTTTTTAAGCTTTTTTGATAAAATAAAGTTTTTTAGGGTTTTATATGTGGTTTTTAAGGAAAATCCTACTAGTTCTTGACCAAATTTGCCCAAATTATTTGTATTAGACTAGTGCCAAAAATCGCTAAATTAAAAATTCTCATAATCAATTATTTGCGTCCTAAAACTATTTTAAATAATTAAAAACAATATAATAATGCTTAATTATTCTAAAAAATGACTTTTTACGCGCTTTTTTGTTATTTTTCTACGTTCGGCACTTTCACCTGGAACCGTTTTTTTCTGAATATGTTATAAAAAGTTTTTTCGGAATATTGAACACATTTGCAACCACTTTGAAGCTACTAAGTGGCCTATAAATGTTGTAAAGTCTGAATGTGTCTAAGCTAAGCTAAAATCTAGGTTGTCGGCTTGCGAACAAATCTTACCATGAGTCAAAGCCCATCGTGGCGTATTAATTGTTTGTAGAAGGTACCTAAGAAACCTCGATGCCATTGTCAACTTTGGCTTGTATAACAATATAAATTAAATCTTTCTAAATATATTCTTAATCAACAAAAGACCCCAAAAAAAGATTTAAATTTAAAAAATTTATTAACGCTAAATTGAACCTCTATTATAATTATATGAAAAACAATTTTTGCAATATAAAATAACCTAATCGTATTTGCAATAATAATTCTTGGCCCTTTAGGTCTGGCTTTTGGGTCAATGCCATCGCCTCGAGCAGTTCAACAAATCCTTCAAAGCCATAATGATTTTCGGGCATCGGTGAAGCCAGCATCCGCCGCCATGTTTATGCTGGTAAGATGCTATCTTTCATTTAACCGAGGACAATCACGAGTCATACCAATGACAGTTTTTGTTTTTTTGAATGCCCCTTCGATTAAAAAAAGCTAGAGTACAAAATAATTTTGATGGTTTTTAGAGAATTTGTTTAAATTGCGAACCAGTTCTCACAATGCATTCATTACAAGGGTAAACAATATATAATCTTACTAAAAAATTTGGATTTTGTCGTGAAACATATAGGCTCTTCGTTATAAATTTGTACTAAACTATTGATACAAATCTCCCTACAAAAACAAATAAGATGTGAAAAGGAAATAAAAAACTCAATACAAAAAAATTGAATTTTATGGTTTAGTAATAACGAATGTTTTATTACATAAAATATGTTCTTAAACTTAATTAGTTCGTTTTTTTCTTACGAACGTGTTTTGTGTATTTTTGGCGAAGAGAAATGGACCCAAGAAGGTGCTACAAAGGCCGAAAGGAATGTCAAGCGATGCCAATTCAAACATGACGACCCACAAGATTTGGGCATAAAAAGTTTGCTTCAAATTACTTATCTTACACATCAAGGCTTCTTATATTTATTTGCAAATCTGGAATGAGGGGGGGGGGAGATTGGAATTGGCTACTAAGTTTAATGCCTTCAATATTTGCAATACTTCAATGGTCTCCTTTAAAAAAATTTTTTTAGAAGAAGAGAATGCACCAAACGTCTTAGCATGAAGGTAGTTGCAATGTTGATTAAAGAATTTTACCCAGAGTTAAATGTTGTTTTGAAATAATATTAATCTGTTCACCCAAGTTATTAGTCAAGTGTGGATTAAATAGATTTAATTTGTTCGGCAAAATTGAGGAAAGGGACATGAAATTGCTCGTAACTCTTAGTCATTTACAGTTATGTTAAATTGGGACAGATTACGGAAAAGGAGGTCAAAATCTGTTCTGGTCAAGCGGGATGGAATCGTGGCCAAACGTGGTTAAATTTTGGCATTCCGAGGTTCGACACTTTTCTTACGCAGGTGGATCTCGCGGGGTTATCGGCCATTACACTCAGGTAGGAGCTATTTTTTCAATTTTAATTTTATCAATGTAATTTTTTCTAAATTTAAATTTGCACTCGGAAATTTAATATGGCAGGTAGTTTGGGGAACCACTAAAGAGGTTGGGTGCGCCTCGCACAAGTGTCCGAACGGGTATATGTACGTATGCAATTATTATCCGCCGTAAGTCATTTTAATCATGGTATTACATTATCGAAAAATGTAAAGTAAAATCTTGCACGTCTAAAAAGAAGACAGATTAGGAAAATTTTTAATTTTTCCTTTGGGCACGTGCAAAGAGAGTTTTTATTTTTGTGAAAATTCTAAATTAAGAAACTTTATTATGAAATAAAACGCAAATTCTCTAAAAGTTGCCAAATTTTATGCACATGAAATACTTTTTATGCAATAAAATATTTTTTTTTTAAATTTTGAAAAAAAATAAAAATTTCAGAATTTTTCAAACGAAAATTAAAACTCACTTTGCACCGTGCCCTTTCACATAAAACTGTACATGCATATCACTCATTTAATTTTTTTGGACATCATAAGAGTTCCATATATATATAAACAAATCACCACAAACAAAAACAAATTGTAGGGGGAACTATCCACCGTTAAATAGGCCTTATTACGTATCAAACTCAGGGAAGAGATCTTGCGACGGCTGCTTGGGGAACAAAAAATGCATTGCCAAAGGACCGTACTCTGGCATTCTGCTGGAAAGCTGCAGTTAAGCCTTTTTTCTTAAATATATAAACCCTAAGATTTTAAATTAAGTCTAATAACAAGATTCTAGAAACTAGAAATGAATTCCACACTCACAATTTCAATGATGAAAACTATGATATTACCTCGATGTAAATTTAAACTGAAAAAATTGCAAATTCTAGATAATCTTTTATAATAGTTTTATATAAGTAATGTAAAATAATTATAAAAATTACTTTTTTTGTCTATAAAGATTTAGTTATTAAATAATCGCCAAAAATAATTATTTTAAATAGTTTGTTTTTGTTTTTAACATTTTTTTTAATTTTTTAAGATATGAAAATCCAAAAATGGCATTTGATAAAAGTTAGCTTATAACTCTCAAAATTTTGTTGGCCCATGTTCTAAACGTATAAATTGAAAAATTTTCTAACCAAGTTTTTTATCCAGATGTCACCTGTGATCGCAAATTCAAAAACACGTGCAAACATTCAGGTTTTTCTATAAATATGGCATTTTAACTAGTTCTAAATTCTTTAAATATTTTGCAAAATTTATATTTTGCGCTCTTCCACTTATTTTTATATGTAATAAAAATGAAAAGTTAAAATTTAGGAAAAATTATTCAACTTAATTGTTCTTGATTGAGTATAATTTAATTTTTTTTACATATATAATTTAGGAAAACGCAAATATCAACATCGAAAACCAAATATGGCCCTACCAGCTTATGCAATATACATCAGAAACACCATTTTATCTTTTTTATTAGTCAAATTACTGATCGCAATTTTCTAAATTAATAAAATTCTTGTCGTGTTCTGTTTAGCCGCCTAGAATATATATTTTTACTTAAATTTAGAATGCTAAAAATTCGAGGTTATTTGCAAAACTAATGGAAAGGAAATTGCTATAGGCAAAGCCCCAACCGCAGGGTGTGACAAAACTTGATTCGCAACTGTTTTCTATTGTTAAAGTTGCTAACCCCGCATTTATTCCAAAGGTAATCACGGCCTAGCCTGGCGAATTAGAGGCATAACAATCCTGTTTTTAAACCACTTGCAATTTCCTACCCTTAGCCGTTAATGCTAACTTAATATTAAATTAAAATTCTTTGGATAATAAACGGCACCAATAGTTTGAATCAAAGAACAAATACAGTTTTGGATTTTTGATGTGCTTTTTTTACTGTTTGTTTTATGTCCATTTTGCAGCCGTTAGCCTAACTTTAATTAATAATAGCTTAAATTATTATATTGTTTTTCAATTTTACCTATTAAATAATCACTGTACAATTATTTTCAGCCTTTTGATAATAATAGTCAGAAATGAAATATAATGTACAGTTGAGTCCGGTTGTACCGGAACAATGTTAAAATAAATATTGTTTGTCGGGTTGCATAATTTGATAATCCATTTTGATTTGTATACGGCCTGCAACATGAACTTTTGTCGTATTTGTAATTTAAGGATGGGCCGAAAATAGAAAACAAATATTAAGATGGGCCCGGTACGCAGGCTTGGCCAGGTCTCAAGTTAAAAAACATGCTGGGTACGTTAATATTACAGCCTGTTTAACTTAAACGTGGATAACAATAACCTTGAGAAAAATGGAAAATTTCAAATTTAATCATTCCAAAAAATTACAAAATAAGATAGAAATGAATGGAGAATACAACCTGAGGTTGTCGCTTATTTAATCATGTTGACCAAGGCTACGGATCGTAAATGAGTTTGCTATTAAATTAATACAAACTAGCAGCAAAAGGCAAATTTTAAAAACAAAAAAATGAAATTTGAATGGTCCCTTTGAATAATTTTTAATTTTGTAATTTTTAAATTTACATAACATACAATCAGATAGCGTCCCATTTTAAGGCAGGCAAATTTGATAGGAAAAAAAATTAAGATATGAGCTTGCAAGGAGTTAAAACACACAATAATGCAAAAAAAAATTAACCATTAAATTAAACATAATATTGAAATAACAAAAATTTTCTATAAAATCTACTAAAGTTTTTTATTTTAAGTGTTAATTTTAAATTTTCCTTAAATACATATTCTCAAAATTAACTTATTTTCATTTATATTTGAAAATTATGTATGAAAATGTTAAATATTAACATTTATTTTAAAATTTATTCAAAAATACATAGGTCTTAACAACGGCAGAAAAACGAATTGTGAAATAATACATTCTCATGATTGTCTTATCTTATTAATTTTCCGTTTTTCTTAGTTTCTTTCGCCTTCTGCTTTTTATAGTTCATATCAAATAATGACCTTTTTAACATATTTTGCTAACTTTAAAAAAAAATTCATGAATCTTTTTGCAAATCAAAATCCCATATGTAACTCATATTCATCATGTTAAAAGAAACAGGATTTTTTAGTATATCAATCTTTTCCAATATTCTTTAGATAGAACGCAATATTTTGCTCCAAACTTAATTAAGAAACGATATAATAAAGGTTTTTATAAAAATAATATTTAAAGATTAAATTAGCTTAACTGTTCTAAAAAGCAAAAAAAATTAATTTTGTTTTGTTTTTATATCTATTTTGTTTTTTTTTGGCATTTTTCTTAAATTGTAAATGTTTATAGTCGACCATTAAGTTTGATTAAATAAACGGTAAAAATTTGAAATTTCCTAATATGTTACGATTGATTTCCGTAGTTAACTAATAAATCTAATATTTGTTGACCAGTTCAAAGTATTTTTCACTAAATTATATTTTGGGTGCATAATATTTCAACTTGATACAAGCTTGCTCATTACTAAAAAGGCATAGAGTGGAATGCATTCCAAATTCACTTTAAAATTAACATATTTAATACGAAAAAACTAATTTTAAAAATATGAGCTAATTATAGATAACAGCCTCAAAAATTAAAAATTTGTGAAAACTATTCAAAAATTAAACAATTAATAACTTATTTCATATATTAAAAAAAGATAAACTGCTAAATTCTAAATTTTAAATAAATTCTATTATATTCAATAGTATGTGTGGCCTATTTATGTTGGGGTGCCAGATTTGTATCCAGATATTAATATTATAGAGTAATAAACTTAAAAATTTTATTTCTAATTATTTGAGATAGAAATATATGTTACAATAATTTTAATATTTAAAATCTGAAGCTATAGAATTAGAAATTGAGCCCATTTAGACCCCACTATAGTACATGTTACAAATTTCTCATGCTAGCATTATAGGTTTTTAATGCTAGGCAAAAAGCAAAGCATAAAGGCTGTGGCTAATACTATTTGTATAAATTAAAAAAAATTTAAAAAAAAAATTTTTTAAAAAAAATTTAAAGTACTAATATCAAAAAAATAAAATTTTTAAAATTGTCATTTTAAAAAATGGCCATCATGTTAATCAAATTTAATTTTATTTTTTTAATTCGCAGTCAGAGGTTTAAAGATTAGAGGGTCTCTGCTCTAAAAAGCAAAATGGCGCATAAAATAAATTTTAATAATACCGCATTTATATCTTTTATCAAATCCATTATTTAACATATTTAATATATAGGATGATGATATATAACTATAAAATAATTTTAAACGGTAATTATTCTTAAACCAAAAAAAAACATAGATATTGTACCGCACAGATATTGTAAAAATGACGTTATTTTTATGAAATAGTTTCGAACCGTTCAAAAATTCATAAACTTTTGAAATATGGCACATTTTTAGGTAAAGTTCCAGCTGTTTTCAATCATTCGAATTTAAGGTTAGGCAAAACATTTATTAACTTCAAAATTTAATATTAAGTAGCAATTATTTTTAGATAATTTCAGAGACGTCTCTAAATGTTTTTGTTGAGCATGTGAAAATTTATAAAATTAATTTGTTTTGCTATTTAACTCATTATATTACAAATTTGTTTAAAGTAATAATTTGATATTATTTAATCAATATTTAAAGCATATGTTTATTAATTATTTAAATATGTTGTTGCAAAATATTACTTTTGAATTTGAATAATTAGAATGTATAAATTAAAAATAAATACAGAATGGAATGTTTATTATTTAAATTGTTGCAAATTATTACTTTTAAATTTTAGATTGTATAAATTAAAAATAAATACAGAATGGAAGAATGCAATTATTTTGAAAAATATGTACTAAGTTGTGTTATTCTATAAAAAAAAAGTTAGTTTTATTTTAATAAAAAACAATTGTTTTTCTGATGCATTATTCAATAGATATGATTAGTAAATTAAATTTTTAGGTTTAACTATGGATTTTTTTTATTTCTATATTTTGATTGTAAGATAATTATAAATAAGTTGGTAAAATGCTAAATAACACATAATACTCTATTATATTTTTTTGGCTATTTATGTTTATTTATGGATAAATATTTTAAATTAATGTTGAATTAAATTGGTATAAGTTATGTTAAAATATGCAATGTGAGCATTTTTTAAATTTATATAACAGTTATCTAATTTTTAATTACGTATGAGAAATATATGTATAATATATACTTCAACAAATATTTTTTAATTTATTATTTACATGTTTATATTTTTTACAATTTTGATATTACTGTGTATTAATTTATCTATATTTATTATAATTTTTTTATATTTCTAATGGTGCCTTTTTAAATGGCAAGACAAATTAAGCTGTGATTTATGAGGTGTAAGATATAGTAGGTTTAATATCAATCCCTTTTTTAAAAGGTCTTAATATTTTGGTCAATTATTATTTTTACCTTAGCCAGTGCTGTTTAGAGTTAATTTAGATTTGGGGTTTTTTAATGAATAAAATGTATTATTAGAAATTTTTGTTAAATTTAAGTTAAATATTTTGTTTTTTTAACAAGATTCTTTATTTTTATATTTTACCTACAGCTCTTAAGGATGTAAGAAATTTTTGTAATAACAACCACTGGTAAATATTTTATTGAACCAAAATACCAAAAATTCTGTTTTTTTCAAAACAAATGTATTTTGTGGCGCCCTTAAATGAGCTGTTATCTTATGTTTCATTTAAATCAAATATTAGAATTAAATTCTAAGATTGTCTTGTAACTAAGTTTAAACAATTTTCACCAAATAAATACATATACATTGTAAGAGATTCATATTATATCCATGTAATTAAGAGTAATTCATTTTTAAATTTGTAAACCTGAATTGTTTAAATATTCGACTCTTTCTTCATCTTATCAAAAATCTTTGGCAAAAGTTACCTGTTTTTACACCTTTAAAAACGCTCTCTTTATTGGTGACCAAAAAATCGATATTTGAAGTAATAATGAAATTACTAGTATGGCCAAAAAATTAATAATGTTAATTATTATTTTTTTAACAGCAATTCGTCCTCGTCTGCTTTCCATATATTAAACATAAATGAATTTGCCTGTAAGGTATTTAAAGCGTCAGGGTTAGAAATATAGCTGAAAAGTCAAAATTTGTAATAGGGAACAAGTATCACGTTGGAAGGTCTCCTAAGTATGATATAATTTAAAATTTTAACAACCGTTCTTTTCACATGCATGTTTAATTTAGCAATATTTAGTATATTTGATCTGATAATAATCTAAATTTTATCCCAAACTAAATAAAATCAAACCCTAAGTTTATTACCTTGGCCTAACATTTCATTAGCTCTAACCTCAATATGTTTAATTTAAGCCGAATGGATATATGTAATATCAGTCATATGCGCATTTTTTTAGCAAATTTATATTATTTATAAAATATATAGACTAGTTATTTATATCAATGTTAGTTTACCGAATTTTTAAGGTGTATATTTGCAACTATATAAGCTTGCATTCATAAAATTAAAATAAAAGGCTAAGAAAAATAAATTTCATAATAGCTTAATCGTTACTTTCAAAAATTATTGCCTATTCAAATTGTGGACTTTGGCTTATAATAAAAAATTCAATATTATTTTATTTTAGACGAAAAATTAAGGATGCAGTTGGTTCTAAAATTTTTTTTTAACTTAGGAGTCTGCATACCTTTATCAGTTTTTCAATTTATTCCTAATAGTCTAAGGTCTAGCCATGTCTTTTTTATTTTGGGAAAACGTTATGCCCAACTATAAACATTGCATTTTTAAGTTTTATTTAGGGCACGTGCAAAGTGAGTTTTTTCGTAAAATTTATTTTTATCAAATTTTTATTTTAGAAAAAGCATTTTATGTCACAAACTAAATTTGGTAACTTTTAAAAATTGGAGTTTCATTACATGATTTTCTTTTGTAAATTTCACGAAAATATACACTTTGCTCGTGCCTTTATACAAAAGTACAACGAGAACGGTAATTGGCTAACATTATTGTATTTAATTAAATCTAAATTTGAAGCTGAGTGAATCGGCTTGTTTGATTTTATGCAGAGAGCATGTAAAGCACCAAACCCATTTATTTCAAATTTTAATTGTCAAGAAATTGTTTATGTAAATGAAAAAACCTTGCCCTGAACGAACTCATAATTGTATCATGGTCACAATTTTGTGGCAAGAGTTTTATATAATATAATTTGTGATTTACGGCGATAACATTTACCTTGTCCGCGTTAAATCAATTTTCGATGCTCTTAGTTTTATATTTAATACTCAATTTCCATACATATAAACTAATGTTTATTCAAGTGGTGGTTGTGGTGTTGAGAACATTATTTTTATTACTATCTTCCAGTAGCGTTATATAATTTGAAGGTGGCAAGTTTGTTGCAAATTTTTAATTTTTCTCGAACGTAAGGTCTTTTAACGCATAACATCTATGTACTCATGAGGCCTTTCTGTCCGATAGGGATAATTACTTAAGGGGTGCGTTCAGAGTTTATCTTCCGATATCTAAAAAAGTATTTTTAATTTTACGTAAGGCCTTTCTAATAAATGATGCGCCCTCTAAAATATTTTTTTGTGCCAACCATTCATCATAGAAAATGTTAAACAATGTCACACTCATCCTGTATACATCGCAATTAGCATGTGATCAAAATAAATATTATCATTATAATATGGATAGGTTTTGGCGTTTCCGATTGCCTGACCAACCACACCCTTCATTCTCATTTCGCAGTGCATGTCCACGACGACGGCTACAATGGTTTCCCCGCGCGTCGATAAAGACTATATTCGGACCCAGTCCGGGCTCCTCAAATTCGCTCAAATCGTAAGGCTTAAATCTAGTCTTATAATTTTTTTTTATATTTTAATAAGGATATTTAAACAATGCTTATTATTTGCAATGTCCCTTGAAAAAGTCAGGAGGAAGCCACATATTGAAATTCAATTTAATAATTCGTTTAATGTGAGATGAAATAGGTCAGTTTTTGGAGGGAGAAGATGAAGAAATATTAAAAGTTCCATGATTTAGCGACCACAAAATTATTATTTTTCTATAAGAAACCGTCATAAGTAGTAGTATGAGAGATTAAACGAAAAATATATGACCTTTCGATGTAATTTTTGTGTTTATTTCATAAAAATAATAATAATCGAGCTATAAATTTTTGTGTTTTTGTCTTACTACGATGTCTTGTGGTCGGTTACTCGTCGTTACCTAATTACTGCACCACGCAAAAACTAACAAACATGTATAAGGTTTAGTTAGTTAAACAAAATCTGAAAGCAAATTCGATTGTCACTTCAAGAGGTCTTAGTACAACCTTTTGGCATCATACAATAACAATCATTACAAAACTGTTGTAGATATAGTTTGTGTCTTATTTTAGCCCCGTTATGTTTGCGAAAATGTAAAAAATCCACGAGGGTATAATTTTTGAGTGACTTGTTATGATTCTCGGATCTTGCCTTTAAAAATACAACAAAATAATGTAACATCGAAATTGGGCCAACCTGACATTTTACATTTATAACACTGGACAACAAAATTTGGACGACCCTAAGCATCAATGGCAACTATGGTTTTTGGTCAAGTTTTTGGCGCTGATCATGAATATGAAAACAGAATTTTAGCCAATGCTACAGATTATTTGTTATTTGGTGTCAAAGTTGTGATTTTTCAATTTTTGGGGTATTTTGGGCTTCTATATCTTAAAACCTATGGGTCTTAACAAAAGTTTAAAAATACATTTAGTTAACAAAAACATTTATTATTAAGGTAAGGGTTAAAATTTTTTTTTAATATTTAATTTTTTTTATTTTTATAAAATTTGTGGTTTTCGTCATAAAATCCGTTTTTTGATTTTAAATAACTTGAAAGTAAATTGCTAATAATTTTAGGTGATAACTTTTTTTAGATATGTTTTTTATAAGGAATCATATGCCAATAGATTTTTTGTAGATTTAATAGTAAAAAAAATTTTGTAACTTTTTTTCTTAACTTTGGACGCGGTTTAAAAAAATTGGAGGCATTGGAAAAAAAAACTAAACCCGAGATCGTTATCGCAAGAAAATTCTTTACAAAACCCCCCAAAAATTTTTTATGTTGTTTTTTTTGTTGTCCAGTGTTATCAAAGGCGTGTCCCCAAAACTTATAATTTAGTCGGTGGTTGAAAGGTATATTTTTTTTACAAAAAAAACTTTGACTTATTAGTTGCAATGCGTGTTTATATTTTTACGTTGACTCAATTATAAATGTTTCTCGCTCGTTTTGTATATCATCATCATCGTCATCAACCAAGGCTAAAATATTGTTTTATTCATTAACACATAGCAAGCACACTTTTCTTACCATTTACAAATTGGAATAAACCAATCATTATTATATTTGTCGTATAACATGATTTTCATACATATATACATACTACGTTTATTTTGCGTTTTCGCAATCACCAAAATAATATAAGTTGAGATAACAACAACGATGATACGAGAATGTGTCACGCCCATATAAGTTAATGAGTCACAACTGTCCCGGTTGTCGTCTTCGTGGCGTTTATGCACATTTAAAAAAACGAAGTATGCTCGAACAGAACTGGCCCATACGTAAGAGCAATGCTTGGGGGCCTTAGGCATTTGATTAAATGTTTAAAACAAGTGGATTTTTTAAATGCTTGGAGTTGTGGCTCTTAGGTAACCATTCTCAAAATTACAAAGATCCAAAGCGCCATTATTCGTTTTTTGTTATCGACCTAATTCGTTTTTGCCGTGTTCTAAGTTTGGGCCTATTATTTTTTTGTTCTAATCTAACATTACAAACCTGCTATGTAAAAATTAAATATCATTAAAACTTTATGGTATGACCGACGATGAATTACTTAGAAGTGCTCTTTGTATTATGCTTACCCGAGTTAAGCAACTTTGGGCCTCTTGTGTACTATGGATAACAGATTAAGAATTTTCTGAAAGCCTACGCCTAAATGTCAGGTAGCCTGTGTTCATCATATCTCATTATATCTTGCGGGGCGATATCAAAAGTTTTACTCACGCCTGGGAAAACAAAAAGCCAAAAAATTTTGGTTTTTTTTTTCCCTAAAAAAAAAAAAAAAAAAGGGGGGGAAAAAAAAAGGGAAAAAAAAAAAATAAAACCCCCCTAAAAAAAAAGGGGAAAAAAAAAAACACAAAAAAAGAGGTTAAAAAAAACACAACCACAACCCCCTTTTTTTTTTTTTATTATTATTAATTTTAATGTGGGGGGGGTGGTTTTTTTTTTTTTTTTTTGTTTTTTTTTTGGAAAAGGGGTTTTTTAAAAATTTTTCCTTTTTTTTTAAATAAAAAAGGCTTTTTTTTTTTCCTTTGCTTGCGGGTTTGTGGGTGTTAAGAAAAAAAAAAAAAAAAAAAAAAAAAAAAATTTTTTTTTTTTTTTGTCTTGCTGATGTTTAAAGAGATAAAGTTCAGACAGGTAATCAATCAATCTCCCTTGATGGAAAAAAGGGTTTGGTAGAATTATTTCAATAATTGGTTTTTTTCAATGTGTTAAAGCTGTTTTTAGGGTTGAGTGGAATTACATTTTTAGCTGAGAAAATGAATATATTGTTTTCATTATATCGATCAACAACACTTCTTCTTTCATAATTTTGCACATGATTAAACAAATAATAGAATCGCGTAGCAGTTGTCTCAGTGTAAATTGGAACATTGATCATTAAATCTCAACAATAAGTTGTTCCACATATACATTTCCTTTTCCGTCTCCCCCCGGCCCTTCCTTACATCGCCGGTCACTCTCACCGGGTCTCTACTTTTTATTAACATTGTTTTTTCGTATCGACGATAATAATTAATGAATTTTATTGAGCTCGGTCCAAATTGTGGGCTAAAATTATATTTTACCTAGCCATATTAACAACCAGATACCAAGATTTTGGTGTACCTGGAGAGATAGAGGGGGAAGGGGGGTGAATTTTGATATCACCGATATTTTGATAACGGGCAATCAAGCGTATGGGTACCCCAGATTTTAACAAAAATAACTTTTTTAAAATTCAAATTTTATAGCTTCTAAAATTTTGATCATGTAAACTAAGCATTATTTAACATAAAATACATAATTAATATATTTAGGACTAAAATATTGCAATCATTTTCTGCCTTGCAAGCAGGCTGTTTGGCTTATTTCAAAGCTATTATGTGGCATTAAGGTCAATGCCCAATTTGATTAGGCATAGAATCCTGATCCGTTCCTTAATTCATTTTAAAACCACGCACGATTCTAGACACCCCCCCCCCCCCTCAAATACGTATAAATTTTATTTTTCCTTCCACATAATATAATTAAATTTGCCCCTCCAAAAATATCTAAAAAATATTTACCTTTTTTTCAAAGTGTTTCATTCATCGAATCTCATCCGCTAGAGAGATCAAGCACATAAATTATTTCTGTTGTTATTAGATAAATAAAAAAATTTGATTTTACAATTTTCTCACTTGTCAACAATCTTTTGTTAGAATATAATCTAGAACCAAAGAACCTGATCGCACAATGCTACGATGGGGCGAACGTAATGCCCGGGGAAAGAAGTGGTATCAATTATTTCTAAGCAAAATAGCTGGACACCATGTCTCTTATAATTACTGCTTTAACCACCGAATGCATCTTGTTGTAAAAGATTGTCTTGAAATTTTAAGTGAAGGAAAAGATTTTTTTAATATTTTTTTTCCTTCATAAATTTTTTCAACATGATGGAGTCAAGGAAGTTAATGAATGCGGGACCATACCCCGGCTGTTGCCCCATCGATGGTGTGGCCACTACGACGCCATTGTTTTTTTAAATTACATAAAAATATTAAATACTTTTTTGAAAATTAAATATGAAATTTTTTTAATGTCTTCAGGTCACAGGGCCGAAGCGTCGGGGTTGACAATATTTATAATCATAGATTTATTTTTTTATATTTATCACTTGAAAAATTGTTTTATTAAAAATAATTAATGATCAATTTCATTGCAACGATTTATGTTTCTAAAACTCTTGATTCAATACACCATTGTTTGTTAGAAATTAAACAAACAAATACATTTGAAGAATTATTCAAAACTGTTTTGATATATATAATACTTTTTTGAATGACAATAATTTATCTATGGATAAAAGAAAAACTAAACCTAAAGATTTTTCTAAATTTTTTTAAATTTTCTACTCATAAGTTTGAGAATAATTTAAATATTAATGATAAATAAAAGTATTTATTTTATTGATTCTTTTAATAATAGATTTTTTACCGATATTTGATTAGAATCTTTAAATTCCCTTAATTTGATTATCCTTTTTTTAGTTATAAATAAATTAGAGCCTCTTTTAAAAATAAGTAATATTGTTAAAAATTGATTATATAAAGAAATTGACGTAGCCAAAAATTTTTAAATAGGAAAATTACCAAGAATGTGATAATGATTTTGTTAAATTTGTATATGATTACAGATGCGTTTTCTAATCTACTTAACATTTTTTCTATAAGTTTGTTATTTGGCTTTTCAACATCGAGTTGTGAGGCCACATTTTCTTTTTTGAGAAGGATAATAACTTCTAGTAGGCTGGCAAGTAGTGACCAGAGATCCGCAGCCGGCCCGGAAACCCGGACCCGGCCCGGCGCCCCGGGCCGGGCCGGCGCTGACTGGAAAAAATTAACATCCGGGCGGGCCAGGCCTGACATATGTAACAAATATTTTTGTCAGCCCGGGATCTTGCGCAAAACATAAAGGGATGGGCAGCCCGGCCATTGGGCTGGTTAAATAAATTAATATATATATAAAATTATTTATTAAATTATTTTTTATTAAACTTCATTACAGCATAACTTCTCTGTAAATAAGTTTTTCTTTTAATATAGATTAAATGGCCTATTTTTCTCACTATAATTTTCATTCATTGATAAAATTAATTTTCCCGCAATATGGACCTAAAACAAAAAATTGAAGATAAGATTGTTGATGAAAGATCCAATACGCACGGCAAATCTATTGTCTGGACCAATTCTTACAAAGTTTTTTATTTTTATAACAATAAAAATTTTGATAGTATATTCATTTTTATTATAGAGTTTGCATCATATATAAGTACAAAATTTAATTTAATTGAACAAAATTTAAGATAAATATTGAAAATTATAAAAATAATTAAACCCGGGTTTTAGCCGGGATTATTATTTTTCTTCCGGGCCGGGCTCAAAAATTTAAAAAAAAACCGGCTTGGGCCGGGCCGGCGTAAAGGCAAAAAAAATTGAACCCGGGCCGGGCCGGGCCGGCGTAAAGGTAAAAAAATTAAACCCGGGCCGGGCCGGGCTCCCAAATTTTGGTTTTTGCGGATTTCTGGTAGTGACCTGCTTAAAGGTGATTTGGTTCTTCTAGGACACGGAAAATCATTAACTGGGGCGTTGAATTTTGGTGAATTTAAAGTTTTAAAATTGTTAGATTAATACAATACACTGCTCATAACACAGGTCAACAAATATCAATGTCAGAAACGTGAATTTTATGAAAACATAAAAGAATGAATCCCCATTATGGCCTAATCTCATGTGTATTTTTCGTTTTTTTAGTTTCTTCCGTCTTTGGCTCCTTAGATCCGTCTATAACAAAAAATGGCCTTTTTTAACCAATTTGACAGATCTAAATATACCCTAAAAAGAAAAAATTTAAAAATTTTTTGCAAATAAAAATTTCTTGTAGCTTATATTTTTAATCACAAAGAATGAAAAATAAATTTTATTAATATATTAAGCTCTTATGTTGGCATTTAGATTATACAAAATATTTCGCGTCCAAACTTACGACACGATATATTATCGGGTTTAAATGAAAATATTATTTGAAGTTTGAATTTAACAGTTTACTATTGTGAATATGCAAAAATAAAATTTCAATTTATTTTTATTTTATAATCTTTTTGAGTTTTTTGCCCTTTTTTTTAAAATTATTATTGTTTATAACTGACCAACTAAGTTTTATTAGAAAAAACGTTAAATGGATTTGATATTTTCTATGATGGCAGGTTTAATGTCTGTAGTTAAATCATAACTCTCAAAAAATTGTTGACCTACCTGTGAATCAACTAATTATTGCTTACTATTTTACGACATGGTTGCAAATTTTTTTATGCATTTAACGTTTATGTTCGTATTTTATTTAATTTTTTCAGGTATCCGCAGTCATATTTTTTATTTTATGATATAATAAATTACTATTAATTTATTAAAAATAAAAATTTTGAACATGGATTCAGTTGTTGTACATGTAAAAGTTTTACGGTGACCGAAGGTCATAACGGCACAAAGCCTTCTCCCCCCCCCCATCCCTTCCCCAAAAGTGGAAAAGCTAGAATTGGGCCTGATTAGAACGGAGATAATAAAATTGCGCGTAGCCGGCAATTAAAGTTGAAAGTTTATAAATTGATATATTATTTTTATTGTATGCACACAGTTCTTCAGCCTTATCGGATTCATCTGCGCCGCGTCGAGCGTTTGGTCGTATGCTTCGGGCGCCGGCTGGTTCGAATTTGTCTCCTTCTCGGCTTTTATCATTTCCCTCGTGCTCCTGGTGTTCTACGTCCTTCAAATCGTCGCCATGGGTCGCCCACTCTCTAACCTGCCCTGGTACATGATGGTAAACAATCCACACTATTTTACCAAAATAAAAAATTCCATTTTTATATTATTAATTGTTTTAAAATTTTGTACAATAAATAATTAAGAATATTAAACTAATTTTTATTAATTGCGAGACGAAATTTGAAAAATTTAATAAAATTAATCGTAATCTCGTTTTTCATTTTCCTTTTTTATAATCATAACATTTATATAAATAAATGTATTATTATAAGTGTGTATTTTAGGATCATATAAAATAGTTTTATTTAAATATTTAATTATTAAATTGTGCCAGGTTTTTGTTTAAAATTTAATGTTTTATGGTTAAAATTCCCAAATTGGCCCTATTATAGCCTAATAATGTATTTTAAGTTAATCTTTTAAGTATACAGAGAATTAATCATGTCTCAATCATTTATTACCTATTAAATTTTTATCCCAAGGAATTTGTGTTCTGTGCCGTTTGGGCTTTCTTTTTCCTCATAGCTTCGCTCGTGCTAGCTATACGATACGCTGGATATTCGAGACCACTTGCTGCTGCCTCGGTATCAATCTTCTTTACCTTGTTGGCCCTTTAATGTTTTACTTTTGAAACATAATGCCTATTTAATTTAGTTTTTTGGGTTTGTCGCGATGGTTTTGTACGGATACGACGCTTTTCTCAAACTCCGGATGTGGAAGAGCGGAGATGTTCCTGCCGCCATTGGAACTCGGACCACTACTACAACTGTCAATTTACCTGCCTAATATACTACCTAATTTCGGAAAAAGCCCATTTTTGGCTATACCCATTATTTGTTTTTATAAATAAAAATATAAGTTTTTAACTTAAATTAAGAAGCTATATATAAGAATTTTTGATGCTGTGTATCTTTATACAATTGACTATCTTTCATTTTTCATAAACAAAAATATGAGTTTCTAGCTAAAAAATGGGTTTTTTCCTCAATTCTGTCGAAATCACATCATTTTGTGGAATTCTGCATGCGAAAAACATGTTTACGTTATATAAATGTACAAGGTTGTATCTTTGAAATTTCTTTACAGAAATTTATAACATTTTGACCAGATATTTTTTTCTCTCTAAAAATTCGTATTCGGCACTTCTAGCTCACTCCTCAAATTTTTTTGCGTTTTTTTGTTGCCACACTCAATTAAAAAGTTAATATATGCAATTGGGTCAAATATTTGGATTAAAACCGTTTTTTTTAATGCAATGTTAAAAACTTTGAGCGACGTAAGAAATATTGTTAAAAGCTTATCTTTTGCCGCCATGACAATTTTTAAGTCTTCTATTGTCAATATTATCTTATTTGGATTTTAAAAAAACACAGATGTTGTGGGTGGACAAAATATTTAACGAGCGGCCATTTTGAAGCACAACTGATAATAACTTATGAGTATTCTATCTAGATTATCTTTATGTTTTATGTAAAATTTAATATACGCCTTTAAAAAAATTAGACACAAAAGTTTTTAAAAGTTTGACAAATCTTGCATGTGTTATTATTTTCTTCTTATGACAAATATTTTATATACCTCGTCGACTAAATAATTAAATTGGAGTTAAAATGAAGGGTATTGAATATTACCAAATGGTTAGAATTATCGAATTGTAAATATATATATGTTTATGTTTAACCTCGAATATAGTCCATCCACCTAGTAATTATAGCAAACTATAGACTTGAGCAAATTATTTAATCCTTGTGCATATTCTTTATAACTTTTTTGTTATTGTCTCATATTTTTTGGAAAGATACACTTACTTTTGTCAAAATTGCTTAAAATCAAAAATCATACACAATTTAAATTAGGATTTTCTGATATCATTTCTCAACTTCAACTATTAAGTTTTTCGTTTGTAATGCCGTCTTGAACCAGTTCTACAAATATACAAAGTTTATATTTTTTTCATCAATTTACTAAATTTTATTTAATATTGCACCAAAACGCAAGGTCAGTTTGAATATTGGGGACGAGATGCAATTCACGGCCACTATAAAAATGTTGATTGAGTTAAAGTTATGATTATATTTTAACATTTTTTTATACTTCAACTTAATTAAACATTTTAGGTTAGGGTTAGCTATGTTCAAAAAAATAGAATTTGACGTATAATAAATAGCCAATATTTTAATAGTAGTTTAATATTTAAAAAAAATATTTATAAGCATTGTTATTGTGTCTCCTTTATAGTTAAACTCACCCTGCAGATAATTTATTTTTTGATTTTGTATAAGACACTCAGCCATTGACACCTTAATAATGCATGATGTATTTTTTTTATCTATCATTCATGTATGTACTTTATCTTAAATACAAATATTACAATTAAATTCAATTCTAATCGTTTCTTAAAAACCGGTTTAACCCATATTTGAGGAGATATAATTACCATTTGTTTTCTCTATACATTAGCTCCACTGCGTAATCGCGGTATCATTAATGCCTTTAAATGGCTAAAAATGCATTTTTAATCTTTTGTTTTTTAATAAGTTTTAGTAAAATTATATTTGGTATCTAATGTATTGAAATTCATCTTAGAGAATATTTTATCATTGATTAAGTGATTTATTTAACCAAGGGCCATTTACCGCACAAACGCATTTGAAATTAAACTCTATTAAGCGATAACAAAATTTCGTGGTACATTAGCAATTTACATTGTTAATGTTGTGGAATTTATATTAAACTAAAACGATTTTTAAAAGGGGCCGGGGATTCGATATTTATATATAGGAAGGATCATTGGTATAGAAAAAAATATCTCAATTTTACCATTTTTCACCGCTTATTTATTGTTTAACTATTTTTTGGTTGTTTAATTTAGAAAAAAACTGGTATTAAAAAAAAATATATAATTTTAAGTCGTTACTAAAAGAGTTACAATATCTTTGATCCCTCTCAATGTGCCTGCACGACAGTGAACCCCGTTCAAATTGAGGTTTGCCCTTTAATGTTATCTCCATATATTAAATTCATAAATTTTGTAAGACCTTTCGTAAAGCTTATTTATTATTTACCCAATTCTTCGATTATTACTGGTGCTCAAAAGATAAACCTTTGTAGTATGCCTGCGTCTACTAAATCTAAATAACTACATTTAATTCATTAACGATTACCTTGAGCGCATGTTAATTTTGTTTTCTTTTACACTCAAGTTAAGCCTTGTTAAAATTTTGATGCGGAACCGATAACGAATTTAAAAGCCGTCCAATCATAGCGTGGACCAAAAAATCAAATGTTATATTTCATTCAACCAGGAGGTGAGCCTTGTCTGGTAAGGCGCCCCCTTATGGGGAAAAGGATCTAGAAGAAACGATTATAACAGTTTTATATACAAAAATATAGAATTTGCCTATAACTCAAAAAAACCTTTAATTTATCTCTAAACTAAGTCAAAAGTTATTTATTAGCAGAGCTCACCACAACTAATGTATCCAGCCTGACTTATTAAGATGTTTTTGACTTTTGCATCTTTTTATAACCCATAAAATAAATCTGTAACTTTTTGATTTAAAATTACGTGGGCAAAAAAAGCCTCAATATATTCTTTTATCACTATACAATTTTGTGATCATGTTGATAGTTAAATTAAATAGTTAAAATGTTAAAAAAGGGCCATTATGATAAGGCTACCGTTGTGGGCTTAAAAAAATAATGTAAAATTAAAATTTATATTTGTAACATATTAAAATAGTAATTTTGTCATTTCTCATATTAGGGTGGAAGTTAATTTTAAATTAACGATAAAGGTTAGGAAGTTAATATTAATGAATTCGGGGATTGTTAATTTACACAGGTCAACAAATATTTATGTCAGAAACGGGATTAATGAAAACATAAAAGATTGCATCCCCTTGATAGCATCTCATATATGTTTTTCGTTCTTAGTTTCTTCCGTCTTTGGCTCATTAGATCCGTCTATAACGAAAAATGGCCTTTTTTGACCAAATTGACAGATCTAAATATACCCTAAAAAGAAAAAATTTAAAAATCTTTTTTGCATATTAAAATCCCTTGACCCTTAGATTTTTAATCACAAATAATGGAAAATTAATTTTTTTAATATATCAAGCTCTTACATCGTCATTTAGATAATACAAAATATTTTGCGTCCAAACTTAAATATGACACGATATATTATCGGTTTTTAATAAAAATATTATTTAAAGTTAAAATTTAATAGTTTAACTATTGTAAATATGCCAAAAAAAATTTAATTTATTTTTGTTTTTGATTCTTTTTTGATTTTATAACCTTTTTTTCTAAAATTTTCGATGTTTATAACTGACTAAGTAAGTTTGATTAGGAAAGACGTTAATCGGGTTTGATATATCCTTCTCAGGTTTTATATCTGTATTTAATACATAACTCTCAAAAAATTGTTGACCTTTGTTATAAACCTTTGTGCTGTTAGGCTAACCTGGAAGTAAGGCTTCCTTGATCGGCTAGCCGGGCTAGTGAAATAAACATAAAATTACAAAACTTGCCGGGATAGGAAACCATAAGCTAGGTTTAGTTTATGCATGGTATCAAAGAATTCTTTTGAAACTGCACTATTACTCTTAAAATTGTATAAAAAAATTTTCAATTCAAATAATTTAACGGCTAATATCATAAAATGAGATAGATAAATTGGCAGTTTAGAAATATCGCTATTGGTGATTTACACTGAAAAACAAAATTTAGACGACCCTAAGCCACGAATATAAAATTAGAATTTTAGCCAATGCCTCAGATTTTTAGTTTTTCGGTGTCAAAGTTGAGATTTTTCGATTTTTGGGGGATTTTGGGTTTCTATATCATAAAACGTACGAATAGTGACAAAAGTTTTAAAATATATTTAGATAACGGAAACATTCATTTGGTTTCCGTCATAAAATCAGTTTTTTGATCCTAATAACTTGAAAGTATTGCTAATAATTTTAAGTAATAACGTTTTTTAGATTTTTTTAAGGAATCTGAATATGTTAATAATTTTGGAAAATTAATATTTAAAGAAATTTTAAATTTTTTTCTGAATTTTGGACGCGGTTTTAAAAAAATTATAGGCATGGGAAAAAAACTTAACCCGGAATCGTTTTCGCAAAAAAATTCTCTACAAAACCCTTAAAATATTGTTTAAGTAGTTTTTTTTGTTGTCCAGTATTTCTTAAGTATATAGTATACAAAAGTTAAAATTTGGTTCTTAAAACAAAATTTGTATAAAAATTAAAAAATTTACCCGCGAATAGCACTGTGGGGTCTACGGACCCCAGCACTTTTTTAATTTTGAATATCTTTAAAAATAATATATATTATTGGCCAAAATTTTGTGTTTTTTTCTTAAATATATTATAAATAAAACTAGTAATTCATATTTGGTTTATAATAACAAAATTTGTTTAGAAATAAGAAATTCTATTGGAGTCTATATGGTCCCTTCACTCTCAATTTTAATGTTAAACCATGTTAATTTTTCAATGTAAATTTAAACTAAAAAAATGGCAAATTTTTTTTAATGTATTTTTTTATATTTTACTAGTAACTATTTGAAATGTGTAATGTATATTAATGGTAGGAAATATTATTTTTCAATGATATCTTCAGTTTTTAAGGTAAAATGTAGCCAAAAATAATTCTGATTATTTCTATTAAATACTTTTTTTTTTGGATATCTTTTCTAAACTTTTACCCAAGCCTTAAATGATTTAATTAGAAAATATAATGACCGGATATAAATTTACTTTAGTGACAGGTTAATTGTATTTAGCTGTAACTTAAAAAAATCAATTTAGATTTTCTCTATGTTGTAAAGTCAAATAAATTTGCAATATGATATTAATGACAGCTAAATATTAGGGGTTTAAAAAACGCCTCGTATTTTTTTAAAAAAGGGCTAAAGGCTTGGGTAATATTATCGGTTTTCAAAGATTTTATGCAATGTTATAGATTGTGTAAAATAATCCCTTTTCCAAGAGGGGGAGGCGGGGGCGCGGTGAGGGAGGAGGGGAGGGGGGTTGTTATGCTGCGCGGCGTTGAAAAATCGTAGGGGTCAATCGAAAAATTTTTTCCACACAAATTCCATAATATCGCCGTGCTGAAAATTTAAATATCTTTAAAAATATTATAATTTATTCGCTAAAAATTGGTGAATTACATTGGACAACAAAATTTAGACGACCCTAAGCATCATTTATGGCTATGGTTTTTGGTCAAGTTTTTGGCGATCGAAAAATCTCAATTTTGACACCGAATAACTAAAAATCTGAGGCATTGGCTAAAATTCTGATTTCATATTCGTGATTTGGGGGTATTTTGGGCTTCTATATCATAAAACCTACGAATAGTAACAAAAGTTTTAATATATATTTAGATAACGGAAACATTCATTATTAACGTAAGGCGTTTTTTTTTATAATATTTAAATTTTTTCTATTTTTTTTTTTATAAAATTTGTGGTTTTCGTCATAAAATAAGTTTTTTGATCCTAAATAACTTGAAAGTAAATTGCTAATAATTATAAGTAATAACGTTTTTTAGATTTTTTTTAAGGACTCTGAATATGCCAATAAATATTTTGGAAAATTAATAGTTAAAGAAATTTTGTAAATTTTTTTCTGAATTTTGGATGCGGTTTAAAAAGAATTATAGGAATGGAAAAAAAACTAAACCCGGGATCGTTCTCGCAAGAAAATTCTCTAAAAAAACCCCTCAAAAAATTGTTTAAGTTGTTTTTTTTTGTTGTCCAGTGTTATTTCTTAAGTATATAGTATACAAAAGTTAAAATTTGGGGTTAAAAAAAATTGTATAAAAATTAAAAAATTTACCCGCAAATAGCACTGTGGGGTCTATACGGATCCAGCACTTTTTAAATTTTAAATATTTTTAAAAATATTATATATTATTGGCCAAAATTTTGTGATTTTTTTTAATATATATTATAAATAAAACAGTGGCGACTCGTCATTAGGTGCAAGGTGTTCACTGAACACCCTGGCAAAAAATTTATATAGAAATGTTTTTAAAACTATTTAAAATTAGTTTTGGATGGTCTAGCGGGACGGCAGTGATTTGTAAACAAAATAAAAAATTGAAAGTCCCATCGTACCATTTTCTATTTACAAAATTGAATCATACATAAGCTGTTTTATGTTTAAATTAAGAGGATCAACAGCTAGATTCAAAAAACTCTAGGACCGTGCTTAGTCAAATGCAATTTAAAAGCTTAATATTATTAAGCTATTTTTAGAGGTACTCTATTTTAAAGGGCAAAAACAATTATTTTAATAAATAAATATTTTTTTCGTGAAGATGTTCTTAGCGTAAAATGATTGAACACGTAATATTAATCTTCGAGCGTGTTCAATTCTAAAATTGATCATATATCGACTAGATTTTATTTAATAATAAACATGACCAAGAAAGCACAATATTATTTTATATTGCATTGCACGATGTTCAATCCAAAACATGAACACGTAATGGTTCACTCCATCCAGCACAGGAGCGTGTTCAATCCACAATTTGAACACTATGTGTGAGTTATAGTTTAGCCTCTTAACATTGAGGATTGAGCCTATAATAACACGCAGAATACAATATACAATATTAAAAAGATGGTGTTCAATTATTAAATTGAACACCAATTACATATTTAATAACACGAATCATATAACAGCTAAAAGATGGTGTTTAATTCTAAACACATACATATTGTTCAATGCCTAGCATTGAACACTTTATTAACACGAAAAATACAATAGTAAAAAGATTGCGTTCAAATAAAATTAAGTCGTCAATGTGTTTCAATTTAGCATTGAACACTTAATAACATAGAAGGGTAAAAAAGTTTAAGTTAGCATTAAGTCTCATATTTATAAAAGATTGGGTATATTCGAATGATATATGAGAGAAAGGCCAAATGTGTTTTACAAAAAATTTTAAAGCTTATAATTAAATTGTAGAGACTACACGCTCGTTGAACAATAATGTTAGTATTTTTTTTCAAAACCCTTAAAATATTGTTTAAATTAGTTTTAATTTTTGAGTATTTCTTAAATTATATATAAAAGTAAATAATTTGGTTCTTAAAACAACCATTTGTATTCAAATTCCAGAAAATTCCTGCGAAAAATTCAAATTTATATCGACAATTCCAAAGATTCATAGCTTTTATTAAATAAATATTTAAAAATAAAATTTTGATTTTTGATTGAACACCCTGGCTAAAAATCCACGAGTCGCCACTGAAATAAAACTAGTAATTCATATTTGGTCCAAGATAATAAAATTTGTTCAGAAATAAGAAATTCTATTGGTCCTTATGGACCCTTCACTCTCAATTAATGTTAAACCATGTTAATTTCTCAATATAAATTTAAACTAAAAAATTGCAAATTCATTTCAAGATATTTTTTTTTATATGTTTTACATAGTAAATATATGAAATGTGTAATGTATATTAATAATAGGAAATATTATTTTTCAATGATACATTCAGTTTTTAAGGTAAAATATAGCCAAAAATAATTCATTATTTCATAAAAATTTTTTTCTAGGAATCTTCTCTAAAAGTTACCCAACCTTAAACGATTTAATTAATAATATAAATAAATTTACTTTAGTGACATAATTTATTTAGTGTAACTTAAAAAAAATCAATTTAGATTTTCTTCTTCTTTGTGTCAAATAAAGTTGCAATATATATTAATGACAGCTTATATTAGTTTTTAAAAAACGACCACGTATTTTTTTTCAAAAAAATAAAAAAAAATTTGTAACTAAAAGTTTGGAAGTGATAGAAGTTAATAAGTAAAAAATTGGGCTCCGAAACCCCAACATAGCATTCGCGATACAAATTTTTTACCCCATCGTTTGCGGGTTAATATCGTTATTTTGTAAAATTTAGTGCGCTCAATTTCTGTGCTCTGTTTAATAACTATCGATAAAACTAATTATAATCACATAACATCAACTTATAATTAAAATTTGTAACTTAGATAATTTAATTATTGCTAAATTTTAAAAATTTAATTCAAGGGCTATATTGCTTTCTATAGCAGAAACACTTTAATTTTTTATTCATTTAATTTAATAAATTATATATAATTTTTAAAATGCAAATAATAATAGTCTTACAGTTTGCTTGTTTAAATACAAAATTAATAAAATTCTGGGGCATTATAATTTTTTAATTAAAGTGTGGAATAGGACAAATATAAAATTATTATTATTATTATTGATAAATATAGGGTGCATAAAAACTAAAAAAAATTAAAATCTTTTTTTTTGTTTTAATAACTTAAACATAATAACAGCTTTTAAAATCTTTGTTTGTTTGTTAATTACATTTTAAATAAAAAAGTCTTTAGTTTTTTAGGTTTTTTATTTTATTATTGCAGGGCAAATTAGACATGCCCTTGTTGAATGATATATAAAATAGGTAATCTGTTTTCAAATATTTAAATTAACATGATTTTACCAAGCGCCACACTAATTTTAAAAGATGGTTCATCGTACAAAGGGAAACTTTTTGGAGCTCACAGTTATGTTTCAGGTGAAGTTGGTAAGTTACAAATTCTATATACAATATGATTTTTTTGGCCTTATAGCTTGTTTTAGTATTTCAAACTGGTATGGTTGGTTATCCCGAATCTTTGACGGATCCATCTTATTGTGATCAAATATTAGTGTTAACTTATCCTTTGATTGGAAATTATGGCATTCCATGTGATGATAAAGAGAATACTAATCAAATAGAAAAGTTTTTTGAATCTTACAAACTGTGGCCAGTAGCCCTTATAGTTGGATCTTTAACTCAAGACCACCACCATTGGAATTCATTTATTTCCTTGGATCATTGGCTCAAAAAACATAACATTGTTGGTTTGTATGGTAAAATTTTTTTAAACTTTTATTATATATTTTTCTAAAATAATTTGTGTATATTAAAGATGTTGACACACGACATTTAACAAAGATCCTAAGAAACAAAGGTAATATGCTTGGAAAGATAATCCCTGAGGAGCTTGAACTAACTGAAATTGGAGAATTTTATGATACAAATGCTTCAAATTTGGTAGAAAAAGTTTCTGTTAAAGTAATATAACATATAAATTTAATTTTTTTTACCTGTATCATGATTAAGTTGTTATTTTAGCAACCTCAAAAATATGATGCTATTGATAAAACATTGAAGTCAATACCTCTTAAATTATTAGTTGTTGATTTTGGTTTAAAGAATAATCAACTTAGACTTTTATTGAGTAAACATGCTGATATTCAGCTACTTCCATGGAATTATCTCATAAATGAAAAATGTAAGCCTTCACACAGTTTATTAATGCTTTATTAGAATACTTTGAATTGGGCTGTTTTGTCTATTAAATAAATTGGTCAATTAGTTATTCTTATGTGCAAAAATACATTTTATTTATAGTGTCAAGTTTAAATTTGACCAACTTTTTTTATATTTAAACATTGTAAAAAGTATTTGCATTTGCACACATAAGATAGTGATTTAACATTACTAATCTCATTCCCTTTTGTGTGTAAGTTTTATAAAATCCTAATGATTGCCAAATTTTCACATATTTAAGTAGGAAAACTATCCATATGGTTATGTGATGTTTTCCAGACCATCTTTTAATTTGCCTAACATCTTTATTTTTTTTGTGATGTTTCAATTTTTTATTCATTTAAATGTTCATACATATTTTAAAATAAAATGTTAGTGAAATAAGTTAATAATTCTTTGCTACTATCAACCATTTTCATTAAGATAATTGTAGCCTAAAGTTTTTTTAAATTAGAATTTAAACATATTTTTTCACAACAATTGCAAGATAAAGGGTAAAAAATTAGTTTTTAAATAATAAAATGGAGGCCTGCAACAAAACATGTTTACTTGTTCCTTTAATTTCAATCCATAACTCAGAATCTGTTTTTGTTGAAACAGTCAAAGATTATTTTTGGAACCATTACCTCGAAAATATATTAGTAGATTTCAAATATTACTTTTTATATTTTTTATAAAATTTATGAATTTCTTATTATGGATGTAAATTTATGTGTTTTAATTTTATATATATATTCAGATATTAAAAGTTATGATGGGATTTTTTTAAGCTCAGGGCCTGGAGACCCTGAACTTTGTGATATAGCTATACAAAACGTAAAATTGATTCTTAAACATTACGACAAGCCCCTTTTTGGAATTTGCCTTGGTCACCAAATTATGGCTTTGGCTATTGGTGCTCAAACATACAAAATGAAGTTTTTATTTGTATTTGATTTTTATATAATTTATTAACCGATTTGATTGCAATTGAAAAAACCCAATTTTTTATGAAATAACCATTTTTCAGGTATGGTAATCGTGGTCACAATCAACCCTGTATTTTAGTCGAACCCCAATCTACTTCTCAGGCTCCCCGAGTTAGAAGTTTGGACAGAGTTGATCAGAAATGTTTTATCACCTCTCAGAACCATGGATATGCCGTGAGGGGCGAGACTCTTCCGCCCGATTGGACCGAACTTTTTGTGAATGCCAATGACCACTCAAACGAGGGCATGATTCACCAAACTAAACCTTTTTTCTCGTAACGCATTCTTTGTTTACAAAATTTGTGATACATTATTCATTTAGACACTAATTGGCAACTTTTTTGAAGCAATAAATAGTAATTTAATTTTATCTTTTCTCGATTTATGATATAGGTTATTAAAAATCAATTTTGCAAGTCAAAAAATAAGCTTGTTTTATTGACCTAGGACAATAAAAGTTGCCTTGTTTGTAAAACTATATATGACAACTATTCATCAGATTTGTTTTAGTTACTTACAAATATGAAATTTAAATTTCGGCAATGCCTTAGAATTGATCTGTCAAAAGTGACATTTATTTTTTGGCATGGATTGTTGTAACTAATAGGTAAGAAAATATTAGAAAAATGTTTGGAACATTATATTTATATTTTTTAAAATATATTTTCCTTTTTTTGTCTTATTATTAAAAAGGTAATTTTTATAGTATTTTTAATAAACCTTTTAAACCGCCTTTCAACAAATAATCTTTATAGATTTATAGAAGAAAATTGTTTTACATTTCTTGTCCTTTTTTTAACTTTTACCTTCTATAAAAATATAAGGCATTGACCGAAACTTGACCTGTGATTTTGTTAAAAAAAATATCCACAAAACTCTCTTAATAGCTTATTTGCTCAAACTTTTTGTGTTTTAGGTTAATTTTTTGATATTTAATTGGTATTTTATTTTTTCAAATTTATGCGTCAACTAAATTATTTTATGCAAGATATATATAATTTATCCTGAAATCAATTTATAAAATGATTTAAAAATATTTCAATAAAAATAAACCTAATGTAGGATGCACCTTATTTTTATTTTGCTCAGTGTACAATTCCATCCTGAGCACAGCGGAGGACCAATGGACCTTGAGCTTCTTTTTGACATTTTTGTCGAAGAAGCCCGATATTTAAAATCCGCCGTCAGCGCTGCTGATAGGCCTAAATCTTTGCTCAAAACTCGAATATACACAACTCTTAAATCTATTGGACTTGTCGAAAACAGTTTATCTTTTAAAATGCTAAAAATATTTTTTTGATAACACTAATTTGTCATTTTTTTAATATCGGTCTATCATATCGATATTAAAATTGTTTTGTTTTTATAGATGACTTGCTGAAAATAGTGGAAAACCCAACCAATCACAATATTCCTATTGTTGAAACTGATCCAAGTTATTCAATATTTTTATGGTTTTTTGCAGCCAATTGAAGATTAATTGCAAATACACAGAATAATACTGTTGTAGATTCTGCTCTAATACTGTATTTTGTTTAGTCCCATCGAAAGTTTTGTTAATCGGCTCTGGCGGTCTCAGCATCGGACAAGCCGGAGAGTTCGATTACTCGGGCTCGCAGGCCATCAAAGCGCTCAACGAAGAAGGCCTCAAAGTCATCTTGGTGAACCCTAACATAGCGACTGTTCAGACATCGGAAGAAGGATTTGCTTATAAAACCTATTTCTTACCCATCACCGCGCGCTACATTGAACAAGTACAAATCCCTTTTTTATTAATATAAGCTCTAGCATTCAGAAACCGCCATATCACTTTTGAAAAATGCAAAATGCATATACAAAACCATATATACTAGGTTGCCAATAATTGGCACAAAATTGACTCTTCATTTAACTTTTTTTGTACTGTTGTATATAAAATTGTAAAAAATAATGAATACCGACATTTTTGATCTTTTTAGATCATATCTGCCGAGAGACCTGACGGTATCTTACTGACCTTTGGGGGCCAGACCGCCCTCAACGTGGGCCTTGAGCTCATGGAAAAGGGAGTCTTCGAACGCTACCATGTGCGCGTCCTCGGGACTCCTGTCAACAGCGTCAAGATCACTGAAGACCGGCAACTCTTTTCTGATCACATGGAGTCGATCGGAGAGGCTGTCATACCCAGCGTTGTCGCTTATTCCGTTCCTCAAGTTTTTCTCCTATCTCCACCTTACTTTTCTTGTCGTTTGTATAATAAAACTTTATATATTGGTAGGATTTACGAAATTTTAGCCTAATTGTTTATCATAATAGAGTGAAATTTCAAATTTTACTGTATATTATATTTGGCAACACTTTTGTAATTCTTATTATTTTGTGATATAGGCTTTAGAAGCTGCCGAAAAATTGGGTTATCCCATTTTAATACGCACCGGTTTCGCCCTTGGTGGCTTAGGATCTGGATTTGCTGATAATCCCCAACAAACTGCTAATCTTGCCTCTTCGGCTCTTTCTCAAAGCAAACAAGTATTCTCTTTTTTATTTGAATAAAAAATGATGCGATTTTAAAGAATAATTTTATGATAAAACTTTAATGATTTCGATATTAATATATTTCAAAAAAGGGAAATTATTTAGTGAAATGCCAATTTTCTATTAAATTTGAAATTATATTGGTGAAAAACAACATTTGCATAACTCTTTAAAGCATTTTTGTCAACTAATCTCTTGGTCGTTTATACTGGTGATGAATTACGCATAATAAATTACAAACTTAGCAAATTTTTTTTTCTGATATTTGGTTATCTGGTGTCAAAAATTTTTTCCTATTTTTAGAATATTTTGAATTGTTTGAACACTTCAATATAATTAAAATGGTCATATTTATAAATAATGATTTATCTATTAGGTTATTTATGATATTTTTCTTGTTTTTAAAAAAAAAATAATTTCTACCTGTTTGAGTGTATTATAATTGACATAAAATGACGTAGCTAATAAAAAGATTTAGAAATGTTTTAATTTATAGGTTTTTTGCAGTGGGAGATTTTTTATTTTACAATTTCAAAATCCAATCAAATTAGGGAATTGTTATTAATTTTATTAAAAACTTAAAATTTAATAGACATATTTAAGGCTTGAGGTCTCAAAAAGTATAGTAAAACGATATATTTGTATATATACATCAGAGCTTAGCTAATGGAAATAATATTTCAAAATATTTGACTTACTTAAAATCACGTTAAACAAGAGTTTTATATTCGCAACTAAAGTCTTGAGCCATAGTTATTTTGATTTCTAAAAATGAGCTTGAATACTTATTAATTATGGTATTTTAATGGCATTTTTCATTATAACTTGGCCCCTTGTATACCTATAAGTTTAGATTGAAATTATTATTTTTAAATTAAAACTCACTTACATTTCAGAACCTTAAGAGGAGAAAATATTGGTTAAAGTGTTTGACGAAAAGTCCTTTTTTAATTAAAGGATAACAATAAAATAGTTGTTAATTCAATATTTATTTAATATATAGAAGTATATGTTAAATAAATTTGCCCAAAATAAGTTACCCTGTCTCATTTAATATAATATAACAATGGACAACAAAAAAAAACAACATTAACGATTTTTTGAGGGTTTTGTAGAGAATTTTCTTGCGATAACGAACCCGGGTTTAGTTTTTTTTCCAATGCCGCCAATTTTTTTTAACCGCGTCCAAAGTTTAGAAAAAAATTTACAAAATTTCTTTAACTGTTAATTCTACAAAAAATCTATTGGCATATTCATATTCCTTATAAAAACCTATCTAAAAAAGGTTTATACCTATAACTATTATCTATTTACTTTCAAGTTATTTAAGATCAAAAAACAAATTTTATGACGAAGACCACTAATTTTATAAAAATAAAAAAATAAAAAAAAATTTAAACCCTTTACGTTAATAATGAATGTTTTCGTTATCTAAATATATTTTTAAACTTTTGTTACTACCCATAGGTTTTATGATATAGAAGCCCAAAATACCCCCAAAATTGAAAAATCACAACTTTGAAACCGAATACTAAAAATCTGATGCATTGGCAAAAATGATTTCATATTCGTGATCAGCGCTAAAAACTTGACCAAAAAGCATAGTTGCCATAAATGATGCTTTGGGTTGTCCAAATTTTTTGTCCAGTGTAATCAAGGGTATTTAATCAATCATTATAGCCTCATCTTGAATTAAATATGACCGTTATGATATCTAGATCATTATCGACAAATCGCTGAAAGGCTGGAAAGAGATTGAATACGAAGTAGTCCGCGACGCTTATGGCAATTGTATTACGGTAATTATATTTCGACTCTTTATATGTATTTTGACTGTTAAATATATGGACTTTTGCATTTGATTTTGACAGGTGTGCAACATGGAAAACGTAGATCCACTAGGCATCCATACGGGCGAGTCTATCGTAGTTTGTCCGTCCCAGACCCTGACCAATCAGGAGTACAACATGCTCCGCAGCGTCTCTCTCAAAGTAGTTAACCACCTTAAAGTGGTCGGCGAATGTAACGTTCAGTTTGCATTAGACACGCATAGCCTCAAAGTTGGATATTATTTCAATTTCTAGCTTGCATTTCCTAATAGAGCGATTAGTTGTTTATATATTGTGCTATATACCCATAAAAATTAGTCATTCTACTCTATTTTTGATCCCAGTATTAATTAGTCTTAGACATTCAAACGTGGTAAAAGTGACATCTTTGAGACCTTAATTTCATAAAAAATTTGTTTTTTGTTATCCCGTTATTCAACTTTTAATTGAAAACAATATTTTTGGTCAGTCATTTGTTAGTAATTATAAAAAGGGAATAAAGTTAAAAAATGAGAAGAATTAATACTAAAACTGATTGTCACTACTTTTATTTTACATTGTCGGGCCTAGTCCCATTATTCATTTTGTAAGCTCTTTATTAATAATCTCACGTTTTTTTTTATCTGTTTTTAGTTTTTTTAATGGCTATAAAATATGATTTGTTATTTTTTTTATTAAAATTTCATTTCCCATACGTGAACAAAATGTTTTGCGTGTGCTGAGTAATCATCTACTAATTCATTAGCCTAATTCTATATTAGGTTAAGTTTTAGTTTATATTAGTTTCATTTCTTACCCACTTGCTCATTTCTTTCTCCATTGCTCTGCTTTGCATGAATTTAAAAGCTTACTTGCATGAATTAATATTTTCAAATAAATGTGATAATATATTGTTAATTGATATTTTAGGGCTTTCTGATCAGTCTCAAATTTTAAACATAATTAAATATTGTCATTGTGTTGGCCGAAAATTCTTTAGCTTGGTCTAGGTTAAGTGATTGCCTAGTACCCGACAGGGCTAAAAGGGACTATTTTTAAAGGGTATGCCGTCTCTTTCAAGAGATCCAGGGCAAGGGGGGCATTGTTTTAGCAGGTAAATGATTCTGGCCTTCGACTTTTGCCCGAGTTGTAAAGTCTGCATGCTATAATATTCCGGAGAGTGCGGCGTCATTTCGATGGATATTATGGTATTTGAGAGACGCGCTTAATCTTATTGACCCTAGGGGTTATGAACGTCGCCGCATAGCAATTTCAATGCTCCTCACCCCAACAATAACTTGCAACAATTTTTTTAAGTAGTCACTTTTGGCATTTCTACGATAAATTTCTATATGTACAGGTATATATAACGTAGTTCAAAAAAGGGTAGTAAATAGGATCTTTGTTTTTGTTCTTGGCACTCATTGCTATATTATATGTGACATATATTATTCTTTTGCCCCTCAGTACTACATAATCGAGGTGAATGCCCGGATGTCCCGTAGCTCGGCCCTGGCCAGCAAGGCTACCGGGTATCCTCTCGCTTACATTGCCGCCAAACTGAGCCTCACCTCACGGTATTCTCTCCCACTGCTCCGCAATTCGGTCACCAGTTTTTTCTCACCCCCTACTGAAACCACGAACCTTAAAAGTAGTTTTATTAGTTCTTTAGCAGGAATGTTTTGCCCGTCGCTTTAATCAAAAAATATTAATTATCCCTGGCAAATATATAACTATGGTCATATATATATCGACGATTTTGTATCATTCCAGATGATTTGTGTGAGGAATCGAGCGACAAGAGTGCCACAACCACCACGACAGCCTGTTTCGAGCCGAGCCTCGACTATTGCGTCATTAAGATGCCCCGTTGGGATCTCAGCAAGTTCGACCGTGTCTCGAATAAGGTACACACCCTTTGTGTGTAAATATACCCTTTAATACCTCAAAATAATTTTGGCCCGATTTGTTTTCGTGGGAACTGACCATACCTTAAGCATATGTTTACTTTGACAGATTGGAAGTTCCATGAAGAGTATAGGCGAAGTGATGAGCATTGGACGTCGTTTTGAGGAGGCGTTTCAGAAAGCGCTCCGAATGGTCGACGAAAATGTGATGGGTTTTGATCCTTACTGCGCTGAACTCAGCGAGGAGGTACGCATTATTCTTTAATTCTGTGATAAATAATTTTTTTATTGGTAAAGAAAAATAATGGAAAAAAAATAAGTTTTTTCTTATATTTATAATTATTTAAACTGTTTTTAAGACCTAATAATAGAAAATGTACATTTGTTTTGTTGTTATATACCTTATATTTTTTATTTATCTTCAATACATTATAGGATTTAATAGAACCCACAGACAAACGAATTTTTATTGTAGCTCGGGCCCTCAAACAAGGCTACAACGTGGACCGTCTTTACGAGCTCACCAAAATTGATAAATGGTTCCTTTACAAATTTCAAAATATCATCCAATATCACACGTACCTTGAGGAACTTGGTACTAAAACGAACTTGACCGTTGAAAAACACAACCTCAATGTTCATGGGCATGCCCTTTTGGATAATTTGGTTCTTTCGGAGGTCGACCTCCTGGAGGCTAAGAAGATGGGATTCAGCGACAAACAAATTGCTAACATCGTTGGAAGGTACTTTGTTGTTTTATGTTAGAGCCTTTTTAAAATATTTGATTAGTGTTTACTAAATAAATATTTTGCTAATTTGTTAGTACGGAGATAGCTATCAGGCAAATCCGAAAGGCGTATGGGATAAAACGTTACGTGAAACAAATAGACACGATGGCCGGAGAGTGGCCTTGCTCGACCAACTACCTTTACCTCACCTACAACGCATCGGATCACGACATTGATTTCCCTCAGGGGCAACTTGCCAAAGCCGCCATTCTCAATACCAATTTAGGTGGGGAAATTGGACCTCTTGATACGCCGCATAGTAAAAAGGTTTGTAAACATATCTTGGTTTGTGTTGTTAGCTCCGCTTCTTCGTTAATACCTTTAAGGGGTTTATCTTGAGGCAAACATATCAAATCAAAAACTTTCAACCTGTTTTTTCCTTCTTTTTTCTTTTTCTGTAATTGTTAAAACCACAAAAGTTATGTATATATTAGTTCGGTGTCACTAGACGATTAAATACAATTTTTCATTCACTTTCAAAGGGCACAGATTTGGGTGTAATTGTTCTGGGTTCGGGTGTGTATCGCATCGGGTCAAGCGTTGAATTCGATTGGTGTGCCGTGAGTTGCTTGCAGGAGTTAAAAAAGGTATCTTATGTCATTATTTATTCTTATTTTTATGTTATATTATTGTGTGATTTAAATATTAACATAATAATTATCAGTATTATAAACTTATTAATTAAACCAGGCCCGATTCTAGCTTTTTCATTTTAGGGGGGCAAAAAAATATCGTGGGGGGGCAGAAAAAAATTTTTTGCCGCCTTCGGCGGCAAAATTGGCCGTGACCTTCGGTCACGGCAAAAAATATACATGTACAACAATAGAATCCATGTTCAAAATTATTTAACAAATTAATAGTAATTTATTATATTCTTAAATTAAAAAAAATGAGTTTATAAATTGAATATGTGAATTAAAATTAATTGTTTTCACTAAAATTTGCTTAAAAGATATGAGATTTGAATTAATTGTAAGTATAATTTTATCATTTGGTATCATTGCGCATGAAAATTAAAAATATGATATATATGAATGATAAAAATGAATTATATAAAACTTTGGATTTTAGAAAATGAAAAGTGAAATAAGATTGATTATCATGAAAACAAAATGTATAAGTATGCTAATTTGGAAGAATATATATGAAAAAACACTGGTTATATATAACTAGTTATTAATATTAGGGTAAAAAATTAAATAAAACATGAACATAAACGTTAAATGCGCATAAAAAAAAGTTTGCAACCATGTTAAAATAGTAAGCAATGATTAGCTGATTATGAGCAGTGTATTGTATTGATCAAACTATTTTATCTTAGAGGATTTTAATTAAATTACAATATTCATTAAAATTCAACGCCCCTAGTTAATGATTTTTCGTGTTCTAAAAGAACCAAATCACCTTTAAGCAGGTCACTACTTGTCAGCTGTTATTATCCTTCTTAAAGAAGAAAATGTGGCCTCACAACTCGACGTTGAAGAGCCAATTAACAAACTTATAGGAAAAATGTTAAATAGATTAGAAAACGCATCTTTGTAATCATATAAAAATTTAATAACACATTCTATGTAATTATTAAGTTTCTTATTAAAAAATTTTACGTCAAATTCTTTAGATAATGAATTTTTATCAATATTACTTATTTTTAAAAGAGGCTTTAATTTATTTATATTTAAAATAAAGGTTAATCAAATTTATAAAGGAAATCTAAAGATTTTAAACAACTATTATCGGTAAAAAATCTATTATCAAAATATAAATAAATCAATAATAATAAAATAAATACTTTTTACTTCATCATTTATATTTAAAATATTTTCAAACTTATGAGTAGAAAATAAATAAAAATCAGAAAAATCTTTAGGTTTAGTTTTTCTCATATCCATAGATAAATTATTGTTATTTAAAAAAGTATTAATATCAAAACAATTTTTAAATAAATCTTCAAATGTATTTTTATTTCTTAAATGTTTAATTTTTAACAAACAATGGTGTATTAAACCAGAAGTTTTAGAAAATCATTCTGCATTGAAATTGATATAATTATTTTTAATAAATAAAATAATTTTTCAATTAAATACAAAAAAATAAATAGATGATTATAAATATGGTCAAAAAACCCCGATTCGGCCCTGTGACCTGAAGATATAAAAGTTTTTTTATTTTTAATTTTTAAAAGAGTATTAAATATTTCTGTGTAATTTAAAAGAAAAACAATAGGCAGGTAGTGACCACACCACCAATGGGGCAACAGCCGGGATATGGTCCCGCATTCACTAAATACCTTGATTGCATCATGTTGAAAAAATTTATGAAGGGAAAAAAAATTATCAAAAAAATTTTTCCCTTCACTTAAAATAAGACAATCTTTTACAATAAGACGCAATTGGTGGTTAAAGCAGTGAATATACGGGACATGGTGTCCAGCTATTTTGCTTAGAAATATTTGAACACCATTTTTTCCCGGGCATTACGTTCGCCCCATCGTAGCATTGTGCGATCAGGTTCTTTGGTTCTAGATTATATTCTAACAAAAGATTGTTGTTAACTGAGAAAATTTCTTATCAGAATTATGAATTGGTTTCACAAATATAAAGCTTTTTGTAAAATCAAATTTTTCTATATATTTCTGTTAGTTTGATCTCTCTTGCGGATATGAAGTCTTAATGAATAAAAACACTTTTAAAAAAAGTAAATATTTTTGGGATAATATTTTATAAATATTTTTGACGGAGCAAACTTAATTGTATTATGCGGAAGAAATAAAATTACTATGTATTTGGGGGGGGGGGGGGGCAAATTCAATTTTTTTGGGGGGGGGGGGGCAAACATAAAATTACTATGTATTTTTGGAGGGCGAATTCAATTATTTTTGGGGGGGCAATCAAAAACTTTTGGGGGGGCACTGCCCCCCTCAAAGAGGTCTAGAATCGTGCCTGAATTAAACTAAAACATCTTTTATATATTTTTAATTTAACCTTCTTTAAACATATTTTATACTATTGTAAAGCCACGTTTATGACACAGATTAACAAATTTTTTACAGTTATGAGCTAACTACGGAAGCTTAACTTGCCATCAGGGGTTTATTATCCGTTTACCGTTTTAACCAAACTTAAGTATAAACATTGGCAAACTTAGAAAAAATGTTGAAAATATTTTTTGCAAATCACAACAGTCAAATGTTAAATTTTTTCAAATAATATTTTTATTACGATAATATATCGTATCGTATACAAGTTCAGACGCAAAATATTTTGTATCATCTAAATGCTGATTTAGGAGCTTTATATACTAAAAACATTTTATTTCTCATTATTTAAGATAATAAATATAAGTTACTAGAGATTTTTAATTTCTTAAATTTTATTTTTTAGGGTATTCACGAGGTCGTAAGATCTGTTAAAAAGCCATTTTACGATATGGACGGATTTAAGCCGAATGCCGAAGAAACTGAGAAAATCGGAATATATATATATGAGATAAGGCCATTATAAGGATGTATGCCTATATGTTTTCATATTTTTTTGTAACATTGAAATTTGTTGATCTGTGTAATAGTTTCTTTAAATAATTTTTATATAAATATTATAACTTTTTATAAAAATGTATTTTCTGTGCTTATAAAATGTGGCAACTTATTAAAAAAACGTCTTTTTTACAAAATAAATTTTTTAAAAATTTTTGTGTAAATAAAAAAAAATAAATTTATCGAACGTGGCTTGACGAAGAGTCCTAAAATCAAAATACTATAATTTATAAATTTGTACAATTTAAACTAAATAATATTTTTTTTTTCGAAAATAAAAAATTTTGTGATAGTTACAAGTTTTGTGCAGAAGTGTTTACTAATCAAATTTGGAATATAAATTTGTATTATTTTAAAAGTAATGGTATATTATTAAGAAAAAAAATTGGGGTTACAAATTTGTCTTTTTTTATATATATATTTTTCTTTCTCTAACATTTTGGTTCCAGGGCTTGCCCGAGGTTAAATAAAGAGATGTTAACACCTTGTGGTTAAAATCGTGTTTCCCAGGCTTCCATAAGCTTTTAAGGACCGGTGAATATTTTAACGTAAAATTAATTGTAATATATATTATTTGCGATTTTCCATCCGTCCCCCTCCTCAAATATATAAAGCTCGAGTATAAGACCATAATGATAAATTGCAACCCGGAGACGGTGAGCACGGACTACGATATGTGTCATCGCCTCTACTTCGACGAGATCTCGTTCGAGACCGTAATGGACATTTACGACCTCGAGGACCCGCTCGGCATCATCCTATCAATGGGTGGACAGATATCCAACAACATTGCTATGAGCCTGCATCGCCAAAGGGTAAAATTTATTCTATGTTCTGACGTGCATTTAGATTAATATTATTTTATTGCCAGATTAAATATAATATTTTGTGTTATAAATTTTTAGGCTCGAATATTAGGCATTTCGCCGGAATCGATTGATAACGCCGAAAATAGGTTTAAATTTAGCCGATTGCTCGACAATATCGGCATCCTCCAACCCTCGTGGAAGGAGTTGACTACTCTCGAAGATGCCCATAAATTTTGCGAAAGCGTATATATTTATTTTTTTCTAATAATAATAATTTTCATATAATGAGTTCTCTGATACCTTTACGGAGTAACTTATTTGTTCAAAATTTAGGTGAGCTATCCATGCTTGGTTCGTCCCTCTTACGTGTTGAGCGGAGCGGCCATGAACGTAGCTTACGGGTACGAGGACCTTAAGGATTATTTAGACCAGGCGAGTCTAGTCTCAAAGGACCATCCCGTCGTTATTTCCAAATTTATCCTTGACGCTAAGGTTTATTTTTACCTTATGTCAGAGCTGGGAAAAAGCCCCTAAATTAGGAAGATAAATACAAAAAGATACAGATAAATTATAAATACTGAAGAACCTTTTATTTTTCCTACGGTTTAGAAGTGAATTTGACCAATAAAGGACCTTTTTTTAGATCTTCCTATATAAACTTTTACAAGGTTTGTCCGAATTAGCCTCCTGCGCTCTTAAACAATTAATCAAACTAATTGATAGAAGATGAGATTAATTAAAAATGTTATAGACCTGTATAATAATCGTAGAATGCTTCACCGAAATGCTATATTTTGGAAATTTTAAGGAGATAGACGTTGATGCCGTGGCCCGCAATGGTAGACTTGTGTGCGTGGCCGTCTCGGAGCACGTCGAGAACGCCGGAGTGCACTCGGGGGACGCCACGCTCATCACACCGCCCCAGGATATTAATCGAGAGACGATGGCTAAAATCCTGCGCATCTGCTCGGCCATGGCTTTAGCTCTCGAGATCAATGGACCCTTTAATACGCAACTCATCGCTAAGGTTTTTTTTAAAAATCCTTCTACCGTTTTTTATAACCAAACCACATAATCCAGCTTTAAACATGGGAAGTTTTTGAAAAACAAAAAAATACAGTAAGAAAAATATTGCGAAAAATATTTATATATTTACAGTTAAATTATGTCAGGTGATTTTTATTGTGAAACCGATAAAAGATCGTGTCCTATTTTTTGTTGGGATGCCAAATATTCTGTATAATTTAAGTTCTAACCTAAAGCTTGATATAAAAAATGTATTATTATAGGTGTAAAATAGAAGAGGTGATGATTATTATATTTTTTTTTAAATATTTAGGTATTTTTGAGATCGCAATATCAGTCATCATCGCCAATTTGGTCATTTTAAATAATAAGGCATTTCTTTAAAAAATAAATGAAAAAAAGGCCAGCATGTGGTATATATCCCCAAATGTCCTTTATTCTTTTTTGACTCACTGATTCGACACGTATTATGCTTACTAAAATCTAATCGCTCTTCTTTCAGGACAATCAACTCAAAGTTATTGAGTGCAACCTGCGTGTTTCGCGTTCGTTTCCTTTCGTTTCGAAAACGCTTGGAGTCAATTTTATTTCCTTAGCCACTCGGGTCATCGTTGGCTTCCCGGTGCCCGAACCCGATGAGATAAAAGTTCTTACGGGTCGAGGTGTCATTGGTGTTAAGGTTGTATATCTATAATATGTAAAAAAAAGTTCAAATTTTGTTTCTTTTTTTTCATTTAAAGAGGAGAAGAGTACGTTCATAGTCTTTTTTTATATTTTTGGCAATGCTGATTATTAATATAGGGGTTTAGAACGAAATGTGAATCGCTATGTCAATTGTTTTATTATTAAATTGACTAAATTTAAGATATTTAGTTATATTTTAATAATTCGACAGATAAAATGTCATATCAAAATATTACCTTGCTTTATATTAAGTTTGAAAGTACATGTAAAATATTTATATATATGGTTTGTAAACGAGTCATATATTAGTGTGTTTTTTTGGCCAAAATGAAATAATGTTCTTATTATTCATACGTAAAGAGAAAATACGCTTATGGTTTATATTTTGACAAAAATCAACAACATTATTTTAAATGATGATTTATGTCAGGCTATTGAAATAAAATATTATATTAACTTAATTTTTTTTTGTAATTCGATAAAGGCCAAAATATCCAAAGATTTGTGTTTAAATGTGATTTTGGCCTTTAGTTTATGAACGGCATATTGTATAAAATACAAAACTACCTTGAATATATTTTATTGCTCACTCGAGTAACATGAGAAAAATTTTTTTAAAAAAAAATTACCAAAATAAGGTTTTTGCCTTTGTTTAATTGAATGGTTTATTTAAATTTTAAAAATATTTTTGAGTATTTCTAATGTTTAATAAATTATATATATTTATATAAGTGCCTTTTCCAATTATACATAACTTTTTTATATAAACTAAAGGTTCCTCAGTTTTCCTTTTCCCGTCTCTCGGGAGCTGACTGCACCTTGGGCGTCGAGATGGCGAGCACGGGAGAGGTGGCCTGCTTTGGGCGCGATAAGCATAGCGCCTTTATTAAGGCTCTTCTCAGCGCAAACGTTTTGGACGAATCGTTTTTCGATATTTTTTACAGTAAACAAATAATTTATTTTCAGTAGTCTTTGCTATTTGCACCAGAACACAACATATTATTTACAATTTAAGATATATTAAATAATTATTATATATGAATTTAGCTCCTCCTCAGCTAATAAACAACTTAACCGATCATGCTGGTAAATTAAACCGGCAACCAACAAAGCTTCGCCGTTACAAGGTTTTGCTATCTATCGGCTCTTATAAACACAAAGTTGAACTCTTGGCCTCTATTCAATGCTTATCTAAACTTGGCCGCTTTAAATTATACGGTAAAGGGTTGATATACCACTAAAAATTTAGCTTTTACCTTTCATTCATTCCCAAAAGTTTTTTAGGCGAACGAGTCTGATAAAAATCTTAATCTTGAATTTTTGAATTGGGTACCGTTTCGGGTACATGTATTTTGTATTAACAATCTCAAAATATAATGTCTTTAATTCATAAGCCTTTATTCAATTTATTACAGGAACTAAAGGAACGGCCGATTTTTACGACGAACATGGAATCAAAGTGAAATTTTATGCCTTGTTTAAAAAATATTAAATTATATTTGCTCTTTATTTGCATTTAAAAATCATTGCTTGCCTTCCATCAGATTAAGCCTATAGAATGGATGCCAACGGAAGAACTTGGTATTAACGCACCACATTATACGGCAAATTCAACACCCGCACGAATTCTAAAGCCGAGTGTTCTTTCCACGCCGCACAGCGAAACGGTTGCGTCAAAGAGATTTCACACCTTGGACGACTACGTGCGGACCAAGAACTACTTTGACCTCATCATCAATTTGCCCATGAAGAGGCATGGCGCTTCGGGCCTCTCCAAATGGATGATATCTGAGCTGGGCATAACAAAGGCTCAGCAAAGCAAGGGTTAGCCTATTACTATATGTTTAGATTAAACGTGTTTGTTATTCTTTACCATGTAAATGAACTTTTGTTTAACTAAATGTGATTGTGATATACACAGGCACGCAAGGTTACTTTACCCGTAAGATGGCGACGGCGCACAAAATTCCGCTCATCACTGACGTTAAGTGTGCCAAGCTGCTAATTGAGTCTCTCGCACTCGTTTTGGACAGCGTTGACGCAGCTGCCATCATTCACGGTATTATTATTTATATCATAAAACACATATAACCACTTGCCATTTTGGGCTCGATAGTGCAATAATTTACATTTCAGATAATTGTTATTTTGGCTTGTGAAATTTATCCGTTTTCTCAGTTTGTAACCAAATATTTTCCATGTGCATTGGATATCAATGTCTTGCCTACAAGTGTTTGATCACGAATGCAGTATGCTATTAATTAAATTTATATTTGGTCATACACTACACTTTCGTATTATTTTTTTGATCAAAGCATGCTGTCATATTCTCATTAAAGATAAATTAAATAAATAATGAAGTTTTGTCGTGCTAAATTTCAATACAAATCATAAATAATTTTATTCGGAAAAAACAAGCAAAATTATTTTATTAAAATTAAAATATTAAAATTAAAATTAATTTTCATTCTTCTAAACTTTCTTTTTGTGCCTTCCCCTCCACGATCTTTACCATACCTATAATATTAAATAAATAAGTACGTGCCATCCGGCACGACAAGTTTATACAGTTTGCTAGGTTTTTTAATTTAAATGAATTACACGTGCCATATTTTTTATTTAAAAAAAAAACGTTTTGAATTTTCATTTAACAAAATTTTATATTCGGGCCCATATATTAGACATAAATCGAAATTTTGCTCATCTCGAATCCGACGAATCTGGTATGAAAGAGGTGCATCGAATTGTGTTGGATAATTACATTGATGTCAGTCCTCTAATGAAACTACGGACTGACGTAGATTGCCTCTCCTCTCAGAAACTCATTCGTTTACCCGGTATCTTTACTTTATTTGTACTCATTTTTGAATAGAAATAAATGATAGTGACCAGGGGACAGATAAAAATTTGATATATTTACTTAATTTTTAGGATTTAACCATAATAAATGTTTTTATTAATGCGTTAAAGGTTTGATCGACGTACACGTCCATCTCCGTGAGCCAGGGGCCTGTTACAAAGAAGACTTCGACAGCGGAACTGCTGCAGCTTTGGCTGGAGGGATCACCATGGTACTACTTATTTACTTTTTTTAAACGCTCGTCGCCCTTCATTTTCATCCTAGTTTTGGTTCAATGAGCTAACTACGGAGATCAAACCTGCCATTTTAGGGATCTTTAAATCCGTTTACCGTTTTTTAATCAAACTTAGTAAGTCTATAAACATTGAAAATTTAAAAAAAAAATTAAAAGAAAAACAATAAAATTAAAATATTTTTGGCCTATGCATAACAGCTAAACGGTTAATTTCTCACCTCATATAATATTCTAATCAAAAACCGATAATATATATATTGTCCTATCTAAGTGTGGATGCGAAACATTTTGTTATATCTAACTGCTGATATTTGCTTGATCTATTCATTTCTCTTTCTCATTATTTGAGACGATATACGCACTGGTCGACAAATTTTTGAGATATGAGCTAACTACGAAGATTAAACCTACTATCTTTGGGTTTTTTAAATCCGTTTAACGTTTTTTCTAATCAAACTTAATAAGTCAGCTATAAACATAGAAAATTTTGAAAAATGCCAAAAAAACAAAAAAGATTTAAAAACAAAAATAAATTAAAATTTTATTTTTGCATATTTACAACAGCTAAACTGTTATATTTAAACTTCAAATAAAACTTTTATTAAAACCCGATAATATATCATGTCGTATAGATTTTAAACGCAAAATATTTTATATTACTTAAATGCTAATGCAGTAGCTTGATATACTAAAAAAATTTGAGAAAAATTCGTTTATGTTTTCATAAAATTTACGGATGTGCCATTGATATTTGTTGACCTGTGATATAGGTCACAAGGAAATTTTATATAAAAAAAAATTTCAAGTTTTTTTCTTTTAGGTCTTAAGGTCAATTTTGTCAAAAAAGGCCATTTTGCATGGACGGATTTGAGTGGCGAAGAAACTACGAAAATGGATAATTTATATGAGATAAGGCCATCATGGAATAGTGTTCTTTTACGTTTTTATAAACTTATTTTTTGTAACATTAATATTTTGTTGACTTATGTAATAAGTCACGTGTTATTAATATATATTCAATATTAAAAGGTTTGCCTCATGCCCAACACGACACCATCCATCACAGACCTAGATTCATTGAGCTTGGCCAAAAACTTGGCCAAGGGCAAAGCCCGATGCGACTACTCCTTTATTCTGGGCGTTAAAGTTCGTTCCGATGCTATGTTAAACCGAAAATTCGAGCCACCTAAAAATGTTGTTTTGTCTAAAAAGTATTTTATTTGATAACTAGTAAAGTTATTCTATTTTTACCTTTTGGTAAAAATTGTTTAACTAATCACTTATTTGCTAAGTTTTTGAAATCAAAATTTTTGTCTTAGGCATTACTAAAATCCGTTGTTTTGAAAGGTTTAAAAAAATATAAAAAATAAACTAAAATTATTGTCTAAAATAGATTTTTAAAAATTAACATTGGGCCTAAAGCTGAAAAATAGTGTTTTCCTACAATTTAATATTTGTTAAACTAAATGTTCATTTTTAAAACTATATTAACAATGGTAATAATAATAATGGTAACAACGTCAATGGTACAAGAAGTAACGTCCTTTTAGCTTTGGCTTGGCTAGTCTTAGTTTGAAATTGTTTATAAGTGGTTAGTGGATCTAGCAAGGACGTAAAACTAACTTTCAGCTTCTACTATCTCAACCTATATAGAAAGGGTCCGATTATATTTATAAATGTTTATTTGCAAAACCGCCAAATTGTACCATTCCTATCACAATTTTTTTTAAAGAATACAATAAATTTATCTGTATATTTTTGTACTCATTTAACTACTTTTATCCACTGAGTATATCAAGATGTTTTCTTACTATTTTTTAAGATTTTCCGGGCAAAACTAATGTTTGAATCATTGTAATTAGATGTTGATAAAATTCTACAACTAAATAAAAATATAACACATATATTTTAATATTTACATCAAGAGCCTAAACTTAAGGATTATTATAAAGCGTTGTATTATTGTACATGTACCTATGCGTTTTAGATAATTATGCGAAATTGTAGAAAACTAATGCCACACACCTCTACGAATTTTTGAGATATTAGCTAACTTCAAAAAATTAGATCTGAGCGAATCTTTTTAGCTTTTTTTAACAAAGTTTGTAAGTCAGATATAAACGATAAAATTGTATTAAAAAAACAAAAAGGATTTAATTTATAATTTATACAAATTAAACTATTTAATTCATACTTCAAATGTAATTATTTTTTTAAGTCCCATCCTATCTATGTGGGGTGCCCAATACTTTGTATTATCCAAATGTTAATATACGAGCTTGTTATACCTAATATTTCTCTTTAGATGCTTAATAGGGGATTTTAAATTTATTTTTTTTTCAGGTATTTCGAGGTCGCTAAGCCGTTTGGCCAAACTTGGCCATTTTTTGATATTTTAAAAAGCGTATATCGGAAAACTGAAATATGCTATAAGATAAACTTATCATATAATTTAATATGGGAGAGTTTTGATTTGCGGTATTTTTTGATTTTGTCGACGTGTATTATATATACAACAACTTGATAACAATGATTAATTTTAACCAAAAAAACGAAAAAAATCGCTTAGGGACATTGTTATATAATTTGCGTTTTGTTTTGATTTAAGCTATTTGAGAAAAATTTTGTGGATTTTTTCTCTGTATAACCTTTAAATTAAATGAGTAAATTTATTTTTTTAATTCTAAGCAAAACCAGCGGTGACAAACCAAATGGCAATAATATCAGCGAAACCCTTACTAGCGACGAAGATTTTAGTATTTTAGATACGGATGAAGTTGCTACTGCTGCTATAAATGGTACTTTATTTTAATTTTTTGATATGCTTAAAGCTAGTTTATAGATTATTAAATCGTTGTCATTAATTACGTTAGTTTTCGATTGCTCTATTTTATAAACTTAAATAATTGTTTTAAAAAAAATGTTCGGTAAATAAATTGATATATTTCGAATAAATTTTAATAATGATACAAACCGGTAAAGAGTGAAAGTGTGTGAGACAAGAAAATATAAAACTGTAAGAAAAATGCCGAAAAACAAATTGTAATATTTAGCGGCTAAGGTTTAAGAACACAGCATTAAATCAATCAAAAACTTTTTAACATTAAGCAAAATTAAATTTAATACTAAAACACTAAATTTATTACTAATACAATGATATAACACGATTAGATAGTGCCTCCGATTCAGACGCTTATACTCCACCTCATTCATCACCAATTCCCAAACTTGGCCTTGATATCGAGACCGAAAAAAATGATAAAGACCCGTCTCGCAGCTCCACGAGTCATTCGTCAACACGTGTCCGGAATACTAGCACTCTGACACGTAGTTCACTGAAGCGCGCGGCCAAGTCGCAACTAACACGCGAAATATGCGCCTATAAGATGTATCTCAATTGCACTTTCGGGGATCTGCGCCTCGATCCTAATACGGATATGGGCTTCATTATTGACTTTTTTAAGGGAGTCGGCAACAACGCGGCCCTGCCCGTGTGCTGCCATGCCGAGCGCGTCAACACGGCCGCCGTTATCTTCCTGGCCGAGCTCTACGGGCGCCGCGTGCACATCTGTCATGTGAGCTCGCGCCAGGAAATCGAACTCATTAGGGACGCCAAACTCAGAGACCGCAGGAGGGGATCTTTGAATCCAGCTGGTACAATAAATAGGAGGTACACAACTTTAATTTAGCCTGTGTTGTTAAATTTAATTTGTAAATTTTGTTCTTTAATAAGCTGCTTGGACTTGATAAGTTGCGAGGTCACTCCACATCACCTTTTCCTCACCGAAGCTGATTATAAACCTATAATCAACGTCGACACAAACAAAACAAAGAGCGATACAACGTCGGGGTTGAGTGATAAGTATCAGTATGGGTCCCGGGATATCGGTTATCTTAACGTCAAACCAGCGCTGGCCCAGTCATATGATGATGTTCAGGCTCTCTGGGATAACATGCAATACATTGATTGCATTGCCACCGATCATGGTACATTCTATTTAATTACGGTGGCATTTTAAACCATTTTTATAAATGGTACTTGAGCTTGTTATTAATTAAGATAATTACACAAATTAGAATGGAATACCTGTAAATATGAGTTTTTGTTTAAATTGCGTATACAATTTTAAGCCCCGCACACGATTAAAGAAAAGTTGCAGGAGCGAAACGCGCCCCCCGGATTTCCCGGCCTCGAAACTATGCTTCCTCTTATTCTTACCGCTGTACATGAAGGCAAATTAACCATCACTGTATGATATCTGTAATTTATTTGAAGCGAGTTAATAATGTTTTATGGACACGTAGTATATATTTATAATTTTGTATAGAATTTAATCGAGAAATGTTATACCAACCCGCGGCAAATATTTAATCTGCCTGAACAATCTGATACGTATATTGAAATTGACATGGAGCAAACGTGGACAATTCCGGACACCCTATCAGAATATGTCAAAAATAAGGGTAACATTTACTTGTTAGGTTAAGTTCATTCTTTGCCTTGTGGTGTCTTACTTTTGTTACAGCTTAGCGACTTAAATCATTTTTTTGCGATTTTTGATAAGTTTATTTTTATTTTTTCTATCTTTTTTTACAATTTTCAAATTAGATCCTACGACGCAGTTATCGAAAAATTTTTGGACTCGTGCTAACTGGAGTCCCTTCGGCGGTCGCAGGGTCAGGGGTAAGCTCGAGCGAGTCGTACTGAGAGGCAAACTCGCTTACATAGACGGGAAAGTAATTGCCCAGCCGGGAGACGGCCGTTTGGTCGTTCCCGCTCATACCCAGATTATTGTCCCTATGACTCGGTCGCCTAGTCCGCCCATTCACCAACCCGCAACCATAGACCCACATCGTGTATTGGAAGAAAATGCAGCCCTGCCTGCTATATTAGCTTCGACGAGGAAAAAACACAACAGCCTTAGCGGAATTTATTGCACTGCCGAAAAGGGATCACTCCGGAACAGTCCCCTTAAGCCCAACGAAGTAGTCTCTAATTACGGGACCATGCATCAGCAGTTTAACGCGCGTTCATCGCTCAATGGTAAACATGCCAATTTTACTATTTATGCCGTTTTGTAATTTGTAAATGATTAATAAAAATAAACCATATATATTTTTTTTATATAACTTATTCCTTATTTTTAGTTGACGAAAACGAATTAGCACATGCTCATTACCTTCAGCCAATACTCGCCTCTCGCTTGCATCAAGCATCTTATACAGCTACAACTGGAATCCATGGTTCTACCGAAAACATCCTTTCGCTCATTAATAAAGGGCAGCCCGTATTAGAAAGTCTGCAAGGCCAAAGTGTACTTTCCGTTTCTATGTTTACAAAAGAGAAATTGCACCCAATCTTTAATCTAGCCCATTTGTATAGAACATTGGTGCGTAAAGGTACTCCGCTGGACCACATTTTGAAGGTTTTTTCTATATTCAAATTATTTTTTATTGCTTCTTCTAGGGTTTAATAATTTAATTTTGGAATACCATAAATAGTACCTGTTTTAACAAATTAATTTTTCTACCTACAGGGCAAGGTGGTTGGTCTGCTTTTTTGCGAGCCTAGTACTCGAACGTCGAGCTCGTTCAGCGTGGCGTGCAACCGACTCGGGGCTAACGTTCTCACCCTGACCGACTTGACCCACTCTTCGGTGAGCAAGGGCGAAACTTTGGAAGACACGGTTCGAGTCCTGGCTTCTTACGTCGACGGCCTCGTCATCAGACACGGCGCTAAAGGGTCCATCGCCCGTCTGCACACCCTACTCGCCACGCCCACCAATCCCGTATTGACTCCTGGTTTTACATCTTCTCTCAACATGCTTTCACGTACTCCCTTTATTTTCTGTTTTAATTCCTCTCGCCTGGCAATCAATATTAATTGTTGATACCCTTTTAAAATTGGTGGGAATTATTCTAAATGACCTTTTTGATAAACCTTTATTTTTCTTGGTGGTAATTTATCTTATTGACCTTTTTAAAAAACCTTTTTTGTTTTGGGTGGGATTGTGTGGGGATAATTATTTTAATAAACATAAGGGTATTGGGGAATTTTTTTATTTTTGTTAAATTTGTTTTAATTTTTTTTTTTTATTTGAGAATTTTTAAGATTTAATTTTAAAATATATATTCTGATATTATTTCGGGAAAAAAATTCCTTAAAAAAAAAAAAATAAACAATAAAAAATATATAAAAAAAAAAAAAAAAAAAAATAATATTTTTTTAATTGTTTAGATCACAAAGAATGCATGCAGCCTTACAATTCTAACCCATCTCCCGAAGAACAGAAGACTCTTGTCCCTCCAGTCAACAATGCAGGCAGGTCGGTTGTGCTGATCAACGCGGGGGACGGGACTGGTCAACATCCGACCCAAGCCTTGCTCGACGTATTTACGATACGCGAGGAGATTGGGACCGTTAATGGACTCGCTGTATTTTTTATCGATTTTTATTCTGTTGCAAAACAGAAGCAGCATTATTTAAATTATATATTAATTACATTTATTAGCTTGTAATTTAACCTGTATTTTGAATATTTAATATTTTAATGGATATATTCTGGTTATCTAGATTAGTTTGTATAAAGTGTCTAAAATTTTAATTGGTATTATTATTATTAATATTTTAAACCTATTTATGACGCGTTGAGTTTTTATTTTTTAAAATAAAATTTAATCTCGCATGTTAATTATGGAGCCAAAAAATTGAATTTATTGATTTAATTCATGAAAACAAGAGTCATTTGAATTTTCAAACAAATCCATAACACTGGACAACAAATTTTGGGCGGCCCTAAGCAACATTTATGGCAACTATGGTTTTTGGTCAAGTTTTTGGCGTTGATCACGAATATGAAATCAGAATTTTAGCCAAGGCCTCAGATTTTTAGTTATTCGGTGTCAAAGTTGAGATTTTTCAATTTTGGGGGTATTTTGGGCTTCTATATCATAGAACCTATGGGTAGTAACAAAAGTTTAAAAATATATTTAGATAACGAAAACATTCATTATTAACGGAAGGGGTTTAAATTTTTTTTTAATATTTAATTTTTTTTTTATTTTTACATTTTTGTAAAATTAGTGGTTTTTGTCATAAACTCCGTTTTTTGATCCTAAATAACTTGAAAGTAAATTGCTAAAAATTTATGTATTGACCTTTTTTAGATATGTTTTTTTATAAGGAATCCGAATATGCCAATAGATTTTTTGTAGAATTAATAGTAAAAAAAAATTTTTAATTTTTTTCTGAACTTTGGACGCGGTTTAATAAAATTTGGAGGCCTTAGAAAAAAAACTAAACCCGGGATCGTTATCACAAGAAAATTCTCTACAAAACCCTCAAAAAATCGTGGATGTAGTTTTTTTTGTTGTCCAGTGTAATTTATATCTTTTTTACAAACCGCTTGTAAGGTGCTAGGTATGTATTTAACCCTTTTTTAATGATATTCGTCCGAATTGCCCTATTAACGCGTTTAAAATACTATTTGTATATACATAAAAAAGTACATTTAAGACCTCAATGGCTCGGTGCTTCTAAGAAAAAAAAATAAATTGCCAATTTTTTATCTTGGATTTTTGCATTTGAGTAGCCACCCGCAATCTTTGTTCATTAATTTTTTCTAAGTCCTGCCAATACGGGATAAAATATTGGCATTTTTTTCTAATTTCGTTACTTTAGCGGCGCGATACCTTATCACTCCTAATAATCTGGCTGCCCTTTTCTATATATCCGACTTCTCTCACTAATCCTTGACGTTTTTCAGCTCATTTTTAGAAGAATGTAACCTAACACAATATCCAATGACTAAACCCTTTCCCCGCTTACTTTTTAACAAATATCATATTTTATAACCTCAATTCACGTGCTGTTAATTTGTTTGAATGTTAGATAACCTTGGTCGGTGATTTAAAAAATGGTCGAACAGTTCACTCCCTCGTGAGGTTACTCTCTCTTTACAAGGTCTCACTCAATTACGTTTCACCGCCCTCTTTGAGGATGCCAGATGCCGAAAAACGATTTATCGCCGCTAAAAACATTGATCAAGTATGTCATTTTTAAATGAGAAAGACATCCACAACATACACATACATATATGTATAAAACCATTTTTTTACTTACTTTTTCAACGTATAGTTTAAAATTCTTTATTAGAGTATTCTTATATTTAATAACAAGCACGAATATAATGAGCTCGAGCATGTTTTGCCATTCACCGATGTCTTTTACATTACGCGTATACAAAAAGAGCGTTTTGAAAACTTGGAAGATTTTAAAAAGGTTCATTAAACATTGTTACCTGATCGTTTTGCAATGTTATCCGATGAAAATTTTTATAAATTATATATGATTTTGTTTTTGTAAGCTAGTAGGACTATAATGATATAGATAATAGGAACCAAAACCTACAATTTAGACCACGTTTAAATTTTTAGGCAGGTCGGCACAGAGTTGGGCAGACTACTTTGATCTTTGATGATGTTAAGAATTAAAACACAAGTTTTATCAGCTTTGAAATTATAAAATAAAAATTTTAAAAAAATTGGATTTACTCTCTTGACGATATGATCTTTTGGTTTGCTTTTTCGGGCCAGAATTACATGTTTATCCGCCCTTGGCCATAAAATTTTCAAAAATAGAAAGGGGATGAGGTAAAAAATGACGCAATTTTGCCTTCTATTATAACAATAATATATTGTTTAATATTTAAAGATTTGGTGTAAGATTGAACAATTTTATAAAATAATATTGATAAACAATTTTTGGGCTTTCATTATTATCGAATCTCGACGAATAGAATATAGAAAAAAGCCATTGAGTTTCATGATTGGAAAAACAATATACGTGTCATTTATTCACCTTTATTTATTGCACACAATCACAAAGGTGGAAAAGAGTTATGAAGTGACGCCCGAGCTCATGAACCGCGCCAAGAGCACCGCGATTGTCATGCACCCACTACCCCGAGTCCACGAGATCTCGCCGCTCTTTGACTCCGACCCCAGGGCCGCCTACTTCCGGCAGGCCGAGAATGGAGTATATGTACGAATGGCTCTCCTCACCATGGTTCTGGGCGGACTGCATAACACTTGATTGGGCCCGATTCTAGTTACAGCAATGTGTATTCGACCACGCTATATCTACCATTGTTTTTAATATTTTCATTTGCCAATAATTCTCTTTTAGACCCCTGCAATGATCTCTTGTAAAATAAACCAATTTTTTTAAGCTTTGTGCGATGCCACATAATTTTTGAATTTTTTTCATATATGCAATTTGAAAATTTTATTTTTGCTCATATAGGAATTTTACAATTTTTTATGGTCGTCCCGGCTTAGGACCTTTTTGGTTTATTTTGTAAAGTATGTTGCCTTAGAAAACATTTCACCTGGAAATATTATTTTAAATTCCTTTTGACATTACTACATGAAATAATTTTGTATAAGCATAACCTAATACATATTTTTTCATATATTTGTTTGCCGTTTTGTCATTCATTTTAAATCTTTTATGTATAATGTCAAAAATTTTGAAAAGGCTACTACAAAAGGTCAATGTGTTTCATATTTCCTCATAAAACATATATAAAAATGTTTTAAAAGTATGAATTTTGAGGCTTGTTTAAAGTTAAAAAATTTGTATTTGATTCAACACCTGTGTTATTTCGTATTAAGGCAATGCACATATCCTGTTGACATTTATTCAAACCTTATTGACCTAATTTATAGGACCAATATCTATACTATTTTGACGCTATGTTATATTGATCTTACATGTTATGTCTCTACTGCTCTTAATAAATATTAATTGTTCCAAATCTATATTTTTTGGCAAGTTTTAATTTTATTACCTTACTTGTAAATTTTTTTTTATTATAATTTTTTCTGCCGACAGGTCCTGTGTTATAAAAACCTAGGTAAAAATTATGTAAATAAGATGATTGTTTTAATTATATTTTAAATTGTGCATTATGATGTAGAATTATGCTTAAAAAAATACTTCTCTTGTTATATTTTGGTTTTTTCGTTTTAGTAAAAATATGGCTAGGAATGCGGTGCCGTGTTATTTTTTGATTTATATGATCAAACTAAAAATGGTGGTTAGCTCTGTGTTTTCAGAACTTTAAAAATTTTTGTTTTGGTTAATAAATGACTTTTATTTTATTTTTGACAATTTTGGATATAATGTGGTTATTATTATATTTTTTTTAATGTGATTATTTATATTTTATAATGTTTAGTTAAATAATTCCTTTGCTTATATTTCGAATCTTGGTTCAAAATGGCAATTATGCTTTGTTATATTTTATTTTGGTAAAGGCTATGTCTTTTTGTATTTTCTGTTTGGCTCAGGCCTTTATATTCTCAATTTTGGTTAAATTATGGATTGTTCGGAATTTTGGTTGATACATATGTTTCTGACATTTTAGCCCGCGATTAGCACTGTGAGGGGTCCATATGGACCGCAGCAATTTTTAAATTTTGAATATCTATAAAAATATAATATCATGGGTCATTTTTTTCACTTTTTTATATATATATAATAAACAAAACTAGTAAATAAAATATAGTCTAAGTCTAATACAAAAATTTCTTTAGAATTTTTATTTGGGTCCGTATGGATTCCTGATGGTTTCAATGCTAAAAACCATGGCATTGCCTTAGCGTAAATTTAATTTTTTAATTGCTACATTATTTTTTATTATTTTTTGTATTTGTACGTATTAAGTTCGTAAAATGATTGTGTATAACACAGGTTAACAATTTTTTGAGAGTTATGAGTTAACTACAAGAGATCAAACCTGCCATCTTAGGGAATAACAAATCCGTTTACCGTTCTCTTAATCAAACTTGGACTAGTTGACCCGGCAAACGTTGTTTTACCTTAATAAATTTGTAGAAATTCATACGATAGGATTTTTTTAAAAAATATTCAATGTCGCCATAAATAAAAATTAATTTCTTAAAATTTACAATAGAAATCTATCTAAATATGCAAAAATAAACTATTCCGCTTAAAAATAGCAAGCTAAAGTGCAGATTCCAAAAGCGTTGTTGTACAATTTTTAAATTAGTTTTATTAAACCTTAAAAAATTCCCTTTGTGTTAAATTTTTGAGTTATAACCAAAAAAATTACATAAGTTTTTGGCTAAAAAATGGCACTTTATTTGTATAATTCAGAATTGTTAAAAAAAGTTACAGCTAAAATACAAAATCCTTAAAAAGCATCAAATACATTTTCAAGTATGTGCTAAAGGCTATGGCTGTTTTTCGAATCAAAAATACCGATATAAATGCTACTCCGCTCCACAAAATTGATTAGGTAGGCAGCTATTAAATGGACCGTTATGTTGGCTCTAATAAAGCTGTTTGGTGAATGGCGCCCAAATTCCTTTAAGGGATCCCGTAGTTATTCACTTAGCCGTTTACTTTAAAATTTTTACAAACAAATAACAGGGAGCGAGCTAAAAATCCACCAAAAACTACGCACATCTCATCCTGTAAATTATGCAATTCTACGGATGCTCTTGGTGCCTTCACATATTTAAGTATAAGCTATTTTACATCGAGCTAACAAAATAATAGATACTTTATAGGTAAGGCCGACCGGTAAATATATTTTTATATTAAATTAAGCATTCTAGGGTGTTTATTCACAATTACTTTTCAAAAAAATTGAATGTCACAATATTTAATGTGAAACTTGCCTTGCACACCCAAGCAAAGAATTTATGGGAGAATTACAATAAATTCAATGAGTGAAAATATATTGCCAAAACACCGCATGGATCAACGATTTACACATTACATTTAACCACGATATGTACGATGAATCCTTAATTGCTATCGAGGATTTTTTCATGGGCATTGTCAACCTTCCTTTGACTCAGCCTTTTGAATGCATCTGATTTAGTGAACATTGAAGTAAATGGTGAATTACAATATGATACTGTGGGAATGGCAGCAATACTCGGCATCTCCCACTGATGAATGAAGAACAAATAATAGATGGAATGGCAAAACATAAAATCAATTTACGCCAAAAAAAATTTTTTAAAATCTATTATTGAACGACGAATTCTATGAAATCGCGGCTACACTTAAGTTACATATGCAGAGACGTATTGAAGGGGAGGTAAGCAAAAGGGGTCATTGCCCCCTTGATAATTTTAAGTTAAAATTGATATATTAAACAATAAAAACAATAAAAATCTTCAAATTAACATTTATTAACTTATATACTAACAAAAGCAATACTTACTTCTTTTTCTTCTAAAAACTTTCTTGCCCCGCTTTAGAAATCTCTTGCCCTTAGGTAAGTTTCTGCATACGTGCCTGGTTACATGTATAGTTATCTTAGTCAAAGAAACACCAATCAATTAAGGTAATTGCCTGTATACCCTAGAAGCAATTTTAAATTGATAAATCAAATGCTATCCAAAAATATATTTAACTTTACAAAATCAAGAATTTAAAAAAAAGTTTGAGTAATATAATAATAGGATGCATATTCAAAAATTATTTTGTCAAAAATTTATCAAAATTTCATCGATTCAGCTTGAACATCCTCTAGCCTCAGTGAATAAATTCATGTCGCAGTTGAGTAATTTCGCTAGGTCAATTTGCTGCTTCCAAAAATATATTTAACTTTACATAATAGAGAATTTAAAAAAAAGTTTGAGTAATTTAAATTAGGATGCATATTCAAAAATTATTTTGTCAAAAATTTATCAAAATTTAATCGATTCAGCTTGAACATCCTCTAGCCTCAATGAATAAATTCATGTTGCAGTTGAGTAAATTCGCTAGGTCAATTTGCTGCCTCCAAGAATATATTTAACTTAACATAATCAAGAATTTAAAAAAAAGTTTGAGTAATTTAATAATAGGATGCATATTCAAAAATTATTTTGTCAAAAATTTATCAAAATTATATCGATTCAGTTTGAACGTCCCCTAGCCTCAATGAATAAATTCATGTTGCAGTTGAGTAAATTCGCTAGGTCAATTTGCTACCTCCTAAATATACTTTATTTTACATAATCAAGAAATCAAAAAAAGTTTGAGTAATTTAATAATAGGATGCATATTCAAAAATTATTTTGTCAAAAATTTATCAAAATTTCATCGATTCAGCTTGAACATCCTCTAGCCTCAGTGAATAAATTCATGTCGCAGTTGAGTAATTTCGCTAGGTCAATTTGCTGCTTCCAAAAATATATTTAACTTTACATAATCAAGAATTTAAAAAAAAGTTTGAGTAATTTAAATTAGGATGCATATTCAAAAATTATTTTGTCAAAAATTTATCAAAATTTAATCGATTCAGCTTGAACATCTTCTAGCCTCAATGAATAAATTCATGTTGCAGTTGAGTAAATTCGCTAGGTCAATTTGCTGCCTCCAAGAATATATTTAACTTTACATAATCAAGAATTTAAAAAAAAGTTTGAGTAATTTAATAATAGGATGCATATTCAAAAATTATTTTGTCAAAAATTTATCAAAATTATATCGATTCAGCTTGAACATCCTCTAGCTTCAATGAATAAATTCATGTTGCAGTTGAGTAAATTCGTTCAATTTGCTACATCCTAAATATACTTTATTTTACATAATCAAGAAATCAAAAAAAAGTTTGAGTAATTTAAAATAGGATGCATATTCAAAAATTATTTTGTCAAAAATTTATCAAAATTATATCGATTCAGCTTGAACATCCTCTAGCCTCAATGAATAAATTCATGTTGCAGTTGAGTAATTTCGCTAGGTCAATTTGCTACCTCAAAAAATATATTTAACTTTACATAATCAAGAAATCAAAAAAAAGTTTGAGTAATTTAAATTAGGATGCATATTCAAAAATTATTTTGTCAAAAATTTATCAAAATTTAATCGATTCAGCTTGAACATCTTCTAGCCTCAATGAATAAATTCATGTTGCAGTTGAGTAATTTCGCTAGGTCAATTTGCTGCCTCCAAGAATATATTTAACTTTACATAATCAAGAATTTAAAAAAAAGTTTGAGTAATTTAATAATAGGATGCATATTCAAAAATTATTTTGTCAAAAATTTATCAAAATTATATCGATTCAGCTTGAACATCCTCTAGCCTCAATGAATAAATTCATGTTGCAGTTGAGTAAATTCGTTCAATTTGCTACATCCTAAATATACTTTATTTTACATAATCAAGAAATCAAAAAAAGTTTGAGTAATTTAATAATAGGATGCATATTCAAAAATTATTTTGTCAAAAAATTATCAAAATCGATTCAGCTTGAACATCCTCTAGCCTCAGTGAATAAATTCATGTCGCAGTTGAGTAAATTCGCTAGGTCAATTTGCTACCTCCTAAATATACTTTATTTTACATAATCAAGAAATCAAAAAAAAGTTTGAGTAACTTAAAATAGGATGCATATTCAAAAATTATTTTGTCAAAAATTTATCAAAATTTCATCGATTCAGCTTGAACATCTTCTAGCCTCACTGAATAAATTCATGTTGCAGTTGAGTAATTTCGCTAGGTCAATTTGCTACCTCCTAAATATACTTTATTTTACATAATCAAGAAATCAAAAAAAGTTTGAGTAATTTAATAATAGGATGCATATTCAAAAATTATTTTGTCAAAAATTTATCAAAATTATATCGATTCAGTTTGAACGTCCCCTAGCCTCAATGAATAAATTCATGTTGCAGTTGAGTAAATTCGCTAGGTCAATTTGCTACCTCCTAAATATACTTTATTTTACATAATCAAGAAATCAAAAAAAGTTTGAGTAATTTAATAATAGGATGCATATTCAAAAATTATTTTGTCAAAAATTTATCAAAATTTCATCGATTCAGCTTGAACATCCTCTAGCCTCAGTGAATAAATTCATGTCGCAGTTGAGTAATTTCGCTAGGTCAATTTGCTGCTTCCAAAAATATATTTAACTTTACATAATCAAGAATTTAAAAAAAAGTTTGAGTAATTTAAATTAGGATGCATATTCAAAAATTATTTTGTCAAAAATTTATCAAAATTTAATCGATTCAGCTTGAACATCTTCTAGCCTCAATGAATAAATTCATGTTGCAGTTGAGTAAATTCGCTAGGTCAATTTGCTGCCTCCAAGAATATATTTAACTTTACATAATCAAGAATTTAAAAAAAAGTTTGAGTAATTTAATAATAGGATGCATATTCAAAAATTATTTTGTCAAAAAATTATCAAAATCGATTCAGCTTGAACATCCTCTAGCCTCAGTGAATAAATTCATGTCGCAGTTGAGTAAATTCGCTAGGTCAATTTGCTACCTCCTAAATATACTTTATTTTACATAATCAAGAAATCAAAAAAAAGTTTGAGTAATTTAAAATAGGATGCATATTCAAAAATTATTTTGTCAAAAATTTATCAAAATTATATCGATTCAGCTTGAACATCCTCTAGCCTCAATGAATAAATTCATGTTGCAGTTGAGTAATTTCGCTAGGTCAATTTGCTACCTCAAAAAATATATTTAACTTTACATAATCAAGAAATCAAAAAAAAGTTTGAGTAATTTAAATTAGGATGCATATTCAAAAATTATTTTGTCAAAAATTTATCAAAATTTAATCGATTCAGCTTGAACATCTTCTAGCCTCAATGAATAAATTCATGTTGCAGTTGAGTAATTTCGCTAGGTCAATTTGCTGCCTCCAAGAATATATTTAACTTTACATAATCAAGAATTTAAAAAAAAGTTTGAGTAATTTAATAATAGGATGCATATTCAAAAATTATTTTGTCAAAAATTTATCAAAATTATATCGATTCAGCTTGAACATCCTCTAGCCTCAATGAATAAATTCATGTTGCAGTTGAGTAAATTCGTTCAATTTGCTACATCCTAAATATACTTTATTTTACATAATCAAGAAATCAAAAAAAGTTTGAGTAATTTAATAATAGGATGCATATTCAAAAATTATTTTGTCAAAAAATTATCAAAATCGATTCAGCTTGAACATCCTCTAGCCTCAGTGAATAAATTCATGTCGCAGTTGAGTAAATTCGCTAGGTCAATTTGCTACCTCCTAAATATACTTTATTTTACATAATCAAGAAATCAAAAAAAAGTTTGAGTAATTTAAAATAGGATGCATATTCAAAAATTATTTTGTCAAAAATTTATCAAAATTTCATCGATTCAGCTTGAACATCCTCTAGCCTCAATGAATAAATTCATGTTGCAGTTGAGTAATTTTGCTAGGTCAATTTGCTGCCTCAAAAAATATATTTAACATAATCAAGAAATCAAAAAAAGTTTGAGTAATTTAATAATAGGATGCAAATTCAAAAATTATTTTGTCAAAAATTAGTAAAAATTTCATCGATTCAGCTTGAACATCCTCTAGCCTCAATGAATAAATTCATGTTGCAGTTTAGTAATTTCGCTAGGTCAATTTGCTGCCTCAAAAAATATATTTAACTTTACATAATCAAGAAATCAAAAAAAAGTTTGAGTAATTTAAAATAGGATGCATATTCAAAAATTATTTTGTCAAAAATTTGTAAAAATTGATTCAGCTTGAACATCCTCTAGCCTCAATGAATAAATTCATGTTGCAGTTGAGTAATTTCGCTAGGTCAATTTGCTGCCTCAAATAATATATTTAACATAATCAAGAAATCAAAAAAAAGTTTGAGTAATTTAATAATAGGATGCATATTCAAAAATTATTTTGTCAAAAATTTATCAAAATTTCATCGATTCAGCTTGAACATCCTCTAGCCTCAATGAATAAATTCATGTTGCAGTTGAGTAATTTCGCTAGGTCAATTTGCTGCCTCAAAAAATATATTTAACTTTACATAATCAAGAAATCAAAAAAAAGTTTGAGTAATTTAAAATAGGATGCATATTCAAAAATTATTTTGTCAAAAATTTATCAAAATTTCATCGATTCAGCTTGAACATCCTCTAGCCTCAATGAATAAATTCATGTCGCAGTTGAGTAATTTCGCTAGGTCAATTTGCTGCCTCAAAAAATATATTCAACTTTACATAATCAAGAAATCAAAAAAAAGTTTGAGTAATTTAAAATAGGATGCATATTCAAAAATTATTTTGTCAAAAATTTATCAAAATTTCATCGATTCAGCTTGAACATCCTCTAGCCTCAATGAATAAATTCATGTTGCAGTTGAGTTATTTCGCTAGGTCAATTTGCTGCCTCAAAATATATTTAACTTTACATAATCAAGAATTAAAAAAAAAGTTTGAGTAATTTAAATTAGGATGCATATTCAAAAATTATTTTGTCAAAAATTTATCAAAATTTCATCGATTCAGCTTGAACATCCTCTAGCCTCAATGAATAAATTCATGTTGCAGTTGAGTAATTTCGCTAGGTCAATTTGTTGCCTCAAAAAATATAACTTTACATAATCAAGAAATCAAAAAAAAGTTTGAGTAATTTAAAATAGGATGCATATTCAAAAATTATTTTGTCAAAAATTTATCAAAATTTCATCGATTCAGCTTGAACATCCTCTAGCCTCAATGAATAAATTCATGTTGCAGTTGAGTTATTTCGCTAGGTCAATTTGCTGCCTCAAAATATATTTAACTTTACATAATCAAGAATTAAAAAAAAAGTTTGAGTAATTTAAATTAGGATGCATATTCAAAAATTATTTTGTCAAAAATTTATCAAAATTTCATTGATTCAGCTTGAACATCCTCTAGCCTCAATGAATAAATTCATGTTGCAGTTGAGTAATTTCGCTAGGTCAATTTGCTACCTCCTAAATATATTTAACTTTACATAATCAAGAAATCAAAAAAAAGTTTGAGTAATTTAATAATAGGATGCAAATTCAAAAATTATTTTGTCAAAAATTAGTAAAAATTTCATCGATTCAGCTTGAACATCCTCTAGCCTCAATGAATAAATTCATGTTGCAGTTGAGTAATTTCGCTAGGTCAATTTGCTGCCTCAAAAAATATATTTAACTTTACATAATCAAGAAATCAAAAAAAAGTTTGAGTAATTTAATAATAGGATGCAAATTCAAAAATTATTTTGTCAAAAATTAGTAAAAATTTCATCGATTCAGCTTGAACATCCTCTAGCCTCAATGAATAAATTCATGTTACAGTTGAGTAATTTCGCTAGGTCAATTTGCTGCCTCAAAAAATTAATTTTACATAATCAAGAAATCAAAAAAAAGTTTGAGTAATTTAATAATAGGATGCATATTCAAAAATTATTTTGTCAAAAATTTATCAAAATTTCATCGATTCAGCTTGAACATCCTCTAGCCTCAATGAATAAATTCATGTTGCAGTTGAGTAATTTCGCTAGGTCAATTTGCTGCCTCAAAAAATATATTTAACTTTACATAATCAAGAAATCAAAAAAAAGTTTGAGTAATTTAAAATAGGATGCATATTCAAAAATTATTTTGTCAAAAATTTATCAAAATTTCATCGATTCAGCTTGAACATCCTCTAGCCTCAATGAATAAATTCATGTCGCAGTTGAGTAATTTCGCTAGGTCAATTTGCTGCCTCAAAAAATATATTTAACTTTACATAATCAAGAAATCAAAAAAAAGTTTGAGTAATTTAAAATAGGATGCATATTCAAAAATTATTTTGTCAAAAATTTATCAAAATTTCATCGATTCAGCTTGAACATCCTCTAGCCTCAATGAATAAATTCATGTTGCAGTTGAGTAATTTCGCTAGGTCAATTTGCTACCTCCTAAATATATTTAACTTTACATAATCAAGAAATCAAAAAAAAGTTTGAGTAATTTAATAATAGGATGCATATTCAAAAATTATTTTGTCAAAAATCTTTAAAAATTTCATCGATTCAGCTTGAACATCCTCTAGCCTCAATGAATAAATTCATGTTGCAGTTGAGTAATTTCGCTAGGTCAATTTGCTGCCTCCTAAATATATATATTTTACATAATCAAGAAATCAAAAAAAAGTTTGAGTAATTTAATAATAGGATGCATATTCAAAAATTATTTTGTCAAAAATTTATCAAAATTTCATCGATTCAGCTTGAACATCCTCTAGCCTCAATGAATAAATTCATGTTGCAGTTGAGTAATTTCGCTAGGTCAATTTGCTGCCTCAAAAAATATATTTAACTTTACATAATCAAGAAATCAAAAAAAAGTTTGAGTAATTTAAAATAGGATGCATATTCAAAAATTATTTTGTCAAAAATTTATCAAAATTTCATCGATTCAGCTTGAACATCCTCTAGCCTCAATGAATAAATTCATGTCGCAGTTGAGTAATTTCGCTAGGTCAATTTGCTGCCTCAAAAATATATTTAACTTTACATAATCAAGAAATCAAAAAAAAGTTTGAGTAATTTAAAATAGGATGCATATTCAAAAATTATTTTGTCAAAAATTTATCAAAATTTCATCGATTCAACTCGAACATCCTCTAGCCTCAATGAATAAATTCATGTCGCAGTTGAGTAATTTCGCTAGGTCAATTTGCTACCTCCTAAATATATTTAACTTTACATAATCAAGAAATCAAAAAAAAGTTTGAGTAATTTAAAATAGGATGCATATTCAAAAATTATTTTGTCAAAAATTTATCAAAATTTCATCGATTCAGCTTGAACATCCTCTAGCCTCAATGAATAAATTCATGTTGCAGTTGAGTAATTTCGCTAGGTCAATTTGCTACCTCCTAAATATACTTTATTTTACATAATCAAGAAATCAAAAAAAAGTTTGAGTAATTTAAAAATACGATGCATATTCAAAAATATTTTGTCAAAAATTTATCAAAATTTCATCGATTCAGCTTGAACATCCTCTAGCCTCAATGAATAAATTCATGTTGCAGTTGAGTAATTTCGCTAGGTCAATTTGCTGCCTCAAAATATATATTTAACTTTACATAATCAAGAAATAAAAAAAAAGTTTGAGTAATTTAATAATAGGATGCATATTCAAAAATTATTTTGTCAAAAATTTATCAAAATTTCATCGATTCAGCTTGAACATCCTCTAGCCTCAATGAATAAATTCATGTTGCAGTTGAGTAATTTCGCTAGGTCAATTTGCTGCCTCAAAAAATATATTTAACTTTACATAATCAAGAAATAAAAAAAAGTTTGAGTAATTTAATAATAGGATGCATATTCAAAAATTATTTTGTCAAAAATTTATCAAAATTTCATCGATTCAGCTTGAACATCCTCTAGCCTCAATGAATAAATTCATGTCGCAGTTGAGTAAATTCGCTAGGTCAATTTGCTACCTCCTAAATATATTTAACTTTACATAATCAAGAAATCAAAAAAAAGTTTGAGTAATTTAAAATAGGATGCATATTCAAAAATTATTTTGTCAAAAATTTATCAAAATTTCATCGATTCAGCTTGAACATCCTCTAGCCTCAATGAATAAATTCATGTTGCAGTTGAGTAATTTCGCTAGGTCAATTTGCTACCTCCTAAATATATTTAACTTTACATAATCAAGAAATCAAAAAAAAGTTTGAGTAATTTAAAATAGGATGCATATTCAAAAATTATTTTGTCAAAAATTTATAAAAATTTCATCGATTCAGCTTGAACATCCTCTAGCCTCAATGAATAAATTCATGTTGCAGTTGAGTAATTTCGCTAGGTCAATTTGCTACCTCCTAAATATATTTAACTTTACATAATCAAGAAATCAAAAAAAAGTTTGAGTAATTTAAAATAGGATGCATATTCAAAAATTATTTTGTCAAAAATTTATCAAAATTTCATCGATTCAGCTTGAACATCCTCTAGCCTCAATGAATAAATTCATGTTGCAGTTGAGTAATTTCGCTAGGTCAATTTGCTGCCTCAAAAATATATTTAACTTTACATAATCAAGAAATCAAAAAAAAGTTTGAGTAATTTAAAATAGGATGCATATTCAAAAATTATTTTGTCAAAAATTTATCAAAATTTCATCGATTCAGCTTGAACATCCTCTAGCCTCAATGAATAAATTCATGTTGCAGTTGAGTAATTTCGCTAGGTCAATTTGCTACCTCAAAAATATATTTAACTTTACATAATCAAGAAATCAAAAAAAAGTTTGAGTAATTTAAAATAGGATGCATATTCAAAAATTATTTTGTCAAAAATTTATCAAAATTTCATCGATTCAGCTTGAACATCCTCTAGCCTCAATGAATAAATTCATGTTGCAGTTGAGTAATTTCGCTAGGTCAATTTGCTACCTCCTAAATATATTTAACTTTACATAATCAAGAAATCAAAAAAAAGTTTGAGTAATTTAAAATAGGATGCATATTCAAAAATTATTTTGTCAAAAATTTATAAAAATTTCATCGATTCAGCTTGAACATACGCTAGCCGCAATTAATAAATTCATGTTGCAGTTGAGTAATTTCGCTAGGTCAATTTGCTGCCTCCTAAATATATTTAACTTTACATAATCAAGAAATCAAAAAAAAAGTTTGAGTAATTTAAAATAGGATGCATATTCAAAAATTATTTTGTCAAAAATTTATCAAAATTTCATCGATTCAGCTTGAACATCCTCTAGCCTCAATGAATAAATTCATGTTGCAGTTGAGTAATTTCGCTAGGTCAATTTGCTGCCTCAAAAAATATATTTAACTTTACATAATCAAGAAATCAAAAAAAAGTTTGAGTAATTTAAAATAGGATGCATATTCAAAAATTATTTTGTCAAAAATTTATCAAAATTTCATCGATTCAGCTTGAACATCCTCTAGCCTCAATGAATAAATTCATGTCGCAGTTGAGTAAATTCGCTAGGTCAATTTGCTACCTCCTAAATATATTTAACTTTACATAATCAAGAAATCAAAAAAAAGTTTGAGTAATTTAATAATAGGATGCATATTCAAAAATTATTTTGTCAAAAATTTATAAAAATTTCATCGATTCAGCTTGAACATCCTCTAGCCTCAATGAATAAATTCATGTTGCAGTTGAGTAATTTCGCTAGGTCAATTTGCTGCCTCATAAATATATTTAACTTTACATAATCAAGAAATCAAAAAAAAGTTTGAGTAATTTAAAATAGGATGCATATTCAAAAATTATTTTGTCAAAAATTTATAAAAATTTCATCGATTCAGCTTGAACATCCTCTAGCCTCAATGAATAAATTCATGTTGCAGTTGAGTAATTTCGCTAGGTCAATTTGCTACCTCCTAAATATATTTAACTTTACATAATCAAGAAATCAAAAAAAAGTTTGAGTAATTTAATAATAGGATGCATATTCAAAAATTATTTTGTCAAAAATTTATAAAAATTTCATCGATTCAGCTTGAACATCCTCTAGCCTCAATGAATAAATTCATGTTGCAGTTGAGTAATTTCGCTAGGTCAATTTGCTGCCTCAAAAAATATATTTAATTTTACATAATCAAGAAATCAAAAAAAAGTTTGAGTAATTTAAAATAGGATGCATATTCAAAAATTATTTTGTCAAAAATTTATCAAAATTTCATCGATTCAGCTTGAACATCCTCTAGCCTCAATGAATAAATTCATGTTGCAGTTGAGTAATTTCGCTAGGTCAATTTGCTGCCTCCTAAATATATTTAACTTTACATAATCAAGAAATCAAAAAAAAGTTTGAGTAATTTAAAATAGGATGCATATTCAAAAATTATTTTGTCAAAAATTTATCAAAATTTCATCGATTCAGCTTGAACATCCTCTAGCCTCAATGAATAAATTCATGTCGCAGTTGAGTAAATTCGCTAGGTCAATTTGCTACCTCCTAAATATATTTAACTTTACATAATCAAGAAATCAAAAAAAAGTTTGAGTAATTTAATAATAGGATGCATATTCAAAAATTATTTTGTCAAAAATTTATAAAAATTTCATCGATTCAGCTTGAACATCCTCTAGCCTCAATGAATAAATTCATGTTGCAGTTGAGTAATTTCGCTAGGTCAATTTGCTGCCTCAAAAAATATATTTAATTTTACATAATCAAGAAATCAAAAAAAAGTTTGAGTAATTTAAAATAGGATGCATATTCAAAAATTATTTTGTCAAAAATTTATCAAAATTTCATCGATTCAGCTTGAACATCCTCTAGCCTCAATGAATAAATTCATGTCGCAGTTGAGTAATTTCGCTAGGTCAATTTGCTGCCTCAAAAAATATATTTAACTTTACATAATCAAGAAATCAAAAAAAAGTTTGAGTAATTTAAAATAGGATGCATATTCAAAAATTATTTTGTCAAAAATTTATAAAAATTTCATCGATTCAGCTTGAACATCCTCTAGCCTCAATGAATAAATTCATGTCGCAGTTGAGTAATTTCGCTAGGTCAATTTGCTGCCTCCTAAATATATTTAACTTTACATAAGCAAGAAATCAAAAAAAAGTTTGAGTAATTTAAAATAGGATGCATATTCAAAAATTATTTTGTCAAAAATTTATCAAAATTTCATCGATTCAGCTTGAACATCCTCTAGCCTCAATGAATAAATTCATGTCGCAGTTGAGTAATTTCGCTAGGTCAATTTGCTGCCTCCTAAATATATTTAACTTTACATAATCAAGAAATCAAAAAAAAGTTTGAGTAATTTAAAATAGGATGCATATTCAAAAATTATTTTGTCAAAAATTTATCAAAATTTCATCGATTCAGCTTGAACATCCTCTAGCCTCAATGAATAAATTCATGTCGCAGTTGAGTAATTTCGCTAGGTCAATTTGCTGCCTCCTAAATATATTTAACTTTACATAAGCAAGAAATCAAAAAAAAGTTTGAGTAATTTAAAATAGGATGCATATTCAAAAATTATTTTGTCAAAAATTTATAAAAATTTCATCGATTCAGCTTGAACATCCTCTAGCCTCAATGAATAAATTCATGTTGCAGTTGAGTAATTTCGCTAGGTCAATTTGCTACCTCCTAAATATATTTAACTTTACATAATCAAGAAATCAAAAAAAAGTTTGAGTAATTTAAAATAGGATGCATATTCAAAAATTATTTTGTCAAAAATTTATAAAAATTTCATCGATTCAGCTTGAACATCCTCTAGCCTCAATGAATAAATTCATGTTGCAGTTGAGTAATTTCGCTAGGTCAATTTGCTGCCTCAAAAATATATTTAACTTTACATAATCAAGAAATCAAAAAAAAGTTTGAGTAATTTAAAATAGGATGCATATTCAAAAATTATTTTGTCAAAAATTTATAAAAATTTCATCGATTCAGCTTGAACATCCTCTAGCCTCAATGAATAAATTCATGTTGCAGTTGAGTAATTTCGCTAGGTCAATTTGCTGCCTCAAAAATATATTTAACTTTACATAATCAAGAAATCAAAAAAAAGTTTGAGTAATTTAAAATAGGATGCATATTCAAAAATTATTTTGTCAAAAATTTATAAAAATTTCATCGATTCAGCTTGAACATCCTCTAGCCTCAATGAATAAATTCATGTCGCAGTTGAGTAAATTCGCTAGGTCAATTTGCTACCTCCTAAATATATTTAACTTTACATAATCAAGAAATCAAAAAAAAGTTTGAGTAATTTAAAATAGGATGCATATTCAAAAATTATTTTGTCAAAAATTTATCAAAATTTCATCGATTCAGCTTGAACATCCTCTAGCCTCAATGAATAAATTCATGTTGCAGTTGAGTAATTTCGCTAGGTCAATTTGCTGCCTCCTAAATATATTTAACTTTACATAAGCAAGAAATCAAAAAAAAGTTTGAGTAATTTAAAATAGGATGCATATTCAAAAATTATTTTGTCAAAAATTTATAAAAATTTCATCGATTCAGCTTGAACATCCTCTAGCCTCAATGAATAAATTCATGTTGCAGTTGAGTAATTTCGCTAGGTCAATTTGCTGCCTCCTAAATATATTTAACTTTACATAATCAAGAAATCAAAAAAAAGTTTGAGTAATTTAAAATAGGATGCATATTCAAAAATTATTTTGTCAAAAATTTATCAAAATTTCATCGATTCAGCTTGAACATCCTCTAGCCTCAATGAATAAATTCATGTCGCAGTTGAGTAATTTCGCTAGGTCAATTTGCTGCCTCAAAAAATATATTTAACTTTACATAATCAAGAAATCAAAAAAAAGTTTGAGTAATTTAAAATAGGATGCATATTCAAAAATTATTTTGTCAAAAATTTATAAAAATTTCATCGATTCAGCTTGAACATCCTCTAGCCTCAATGAATAAATTCATGTTGCAGTTGAGTAATTTCGCTAGGTCAATTTGCTACCTCCTAAATATATTTAACTTTACATAATCAAGAAATCAAAAAAAAGTTTGAGTAATTTAATAATAGGATGCATATTCAAAAATTATTTTGTCAAAAATTTATAAAAATTTCATCGATTCAGCTTGAACATCCTCTAGCCTCAATGAATAAATTCATGTTGCAGTTGAGTAATTTCGCTAGGTCAATTTGCTGCCTCAAAAAATATATTTAATTTTACATAATCAAGAAATCAAAAAAAAAGTTTGAGTAATTTAAAATAGGATGCATATTCAAAAATTATTTTGTCAAAAATTTATCAAAATTTCATCGATTCAGCTTGAACATCCTCTAGCCTCAATGAATAAATTCATGTTGCAGTTGAGTAATTTCGCTAGGTCAATTTGCTGCCTCAAAAAATATATTTAACTTTACATAATCAAGAAATCAAAAAAAAGTTTGAGTAATTTAAAATAGGATGCATATTCAAAAATTATTTTGTCAAAAATTTATCAAAATTTCATCGATTCAGCTTGAACATCCTCTAGCCTCAATGAATAAATTCATGTTGCAGTTGAGTAATTTCGCTAGGTCAATTTGCTGCCTCAAAAAATATATTTAACTTTACATAATCAAGAAATCAAAAAAAAGTTTGAGTAATTTAAAATAGGATGCATATTCAAAAATTATTTTGTCAAAAATTTATCAAAATTTCATCGATTCAGCTTGAACATCCTCTAGCCTCAATGAATAAATTCATGTCGCAGTTGAGTAATTTCGCTAGGTCAATTTGCTACCTCCTAAATATATTTAATTTTACATAATCAAGAAATCAAAAAAAAGTTTGAGTAATTTAAAATAGGATGCATATTCAAAAATTATTTTGTCAAAAATTTATCAAAATTTCATCGATTCAGCTTGAACATCCTCTAGCCTCAATGAATAAATTCATGTCGCAGTTGAGTAAATTCGCTAGGTCAATTTGCTGCCTCAAAAAATATATTTAACTTTACATAATCAAGAAATCAAAAAAAAGTTTGAGTAATTTAATAATAGGATGCATATTCAAAAATTATTTTGTCAAAAATTTATCAAAATTTCATCGATTCAGCTTGAACATCCTCTAGCCTCAATGAATAAATTCATGTTGCAGTTGAGTAATTTCGCTAGGTCAATTTGCTGCCTCAAAAAATATATTTAATTTTACATAATCAAGAAATCAAAAAAAAGTTTGAGTAATTTAAAATAGGATGCATATTCAAAAATTATTTTGTCAAAAATTTATCAAAATTTCATCGATTCAGCTTGAACATCCTCTAGCCTCAATGAATAAATTTATGTCGCAGTTGAGTAAATTCGCTAGGTCAATTTGCTACCTCCTAAATATATTTAATTTTACATAATCAAGAAATCAAAAAAAAGTTTGAGTAATTTAAAATAGGATGCATATTCAAAAATTATTTTGTCAAAAATTTATCAAAATTTCATCGATTCAGCTTGAACATCCTCTAGCCTCAATGAATAAATTCATGTTGCAGTTGAGTAATTTCGCTAGGTCAATTTGCTGCCTCAAAAAATATATTTAATTTTACATAATCAAGAAATCAAAAAAAAGTTTGAGTAATTTAAAATAGGATGCATATTCAAAAATTATTTTGTCAAAAATTTATCAAAATTTCATCGATTCAGCTTGAACATCCTCTAGCCTCAATGAATAAATTCATGTCGCAGTTGAGTAATTTCGCTAGGTCAATTTGCTGCCTCAAAAAATATATTTAATTTTACATAATCAAGAAATCAAAAAAAAGTTTGAGTAATTTAAAATAGGATGCATATTCAAAAATTATTTTGTCAAAAATTTATCAAAATTTCATCGATTCAGCTTGAACATCCTCTAGCCTCAATGAATAAATTCATGTTGCAGTTGAGTAATTTCGCTAGGTCAATTTGCTGCCTCAAAAAATATATTTAACTTTACATAATCAAGAAATCAAAAAAAAGTTTGAGTAATTTAAAATAGGATGCATATTCAAAAATTATTTTGTCAAAAATTTATCAAAATTTCATCGATTCAGCTTGAACATCCTCTAGCCTCAATGAATAAATTCATGTTGCAGTTGAGTAATTTCGCTAGGTCAATTTGCTGCCTCAAAAAATATATTTAATTTTACATAATCAAGAAATCAAAAAAAAGTTTGAGTAATTTAAAATAGGATGCATATTCAAAAATTATTTTGTCAAAAATTTATCAAAATTTCATCGATTCAGCTTGAACATCCTCTAGCCTCAATGAATAAATTCATGTTGCAGTTGAGTAATTTCGCTAGGTCAATTTGCTACCTCCTAAATATATTTAACTTTACATAATCAAGAAATCAAAAAAAAGTTTGAGTAATTTAAAATAGGATGCATATTCAAAAATTATTTTGTCAAAAATTTATCAAAATTTCATCGATTCAGCTTGAACATCCTCTAGCCTCAATGAATAAATTCATGTTGCAGTTGAGTAATTTCGCTAGGTCAATTTGCTGCCTCAAAAAATATATTTAACTTTACATAATCAAGAAATCAAAAAAAAGTTTGAGTAATTTAAAATAGGATGCATATTCAAAAATTATTTTGTCAAAAATTTATCAAAATTTCATCGATTCAGCTTGAACATCCTCTAGCCTCAATGAATAAATTCATGTTGCAGTTGAGTAATTTCGCTAGGTCAATTTGCTGCCTCAAAATATATATTTAACTTTACATAATCAAGAATTTAAAAAAAAGTTTGAGTAATTTAAATTAGGATGCATATTCAAAAATTATTTTGTCAAAAATTTATCAAAATTTCATCGATTCAGCTTGAACATCCTCTAGCCTCAATGAATAAATTCATGTCGCAGTTGAGTAATTTCGCTAGGTCAATTTGCTGCCTCAAAAAATATATTTAACTTTACATAATCAAGAAATCAAAAAAAAGTTTGAGTAATTTAAAATAGGATGCATATTCAAAAATTATTTTGTCAAAAATTTATCAAAATTTCATCGATTCAGCTTGAACATCCTCTAGCCTCAATGAATAAATTCATGTTGCAGTTGAGTAATTTCGCTAGGTCAATTTGCTACCTCAAAAATATACTTTATTTTACATAATCAAGAAATCAAAAAAAAGTTTGAGTAATTTAAAATAGGATGCATATTCAAAAATTATTTTGTCAAAAATTTATCAAAATTTCATCGATTCAGCTTGAACATCCTCTAGCCTCAATGAATAAATTCATGTCGCAGTTGAGTAAATTCGCTAGGTCAATTTGCTGCCTCAAAAAATATATTTAACTTTACATAATCAAGAAATAAAAAAAAAGTTTGAGTAATTTAATAATAGGATGCATATTCAAAAATTATTTTGTCAAAAATTTATCAAAATTTCATCGATTCAGCTTGAACATCCTCTAGCCTCAATGAATAAATTCATGTTGCAGTTGAGTAATTTCGCTAGGTCAATTTGCTGCCTCAAAAAATATATTTAACTTTACATAATCAAGAAATCAAAAAAAAGTTTGAGTAATTTAAAATAGGATGCATATTCAAAAATTATTTTGTCAAAAATTTATCAAAATTTCATCGATTCAGCTTGAACATCCTCTAGCCTCAATGAATAAATTTATGTCGCAGTTGAGTAAATTCGCTAGGTCGATTTGCTACCTCCTAAATATATTTAACATAATCAGGAAATCAAAAAAAAGTTTGAGTAATTTAATAATAGGATGCATATTCAAAAATTATTTTGTCAAAAATTTATCAAAATTTCATCGATTCAGCTTGAACATCCTCTAGCCTCAATGAATAAATTCATGTCGCAGTTGAGTAATTTCGCTAGGTCAATTTGTTGCCTCAAAAAATATATTTAACATAATCAGGAAATCAAAAAAAAGTTTGAGTAATTTAATAATAGGATGCATATTCAAAAATTATTTTGTCAAAAATTTATCAAAATTTCATCGATTCAGCTTGAACATCCTCTAGCCTCAATGAATAAATTCATGTCGCAGTTGAGTAATTTCGCTAGGTCAATTTGTTGCCTCAAAAAATATATTTAACATAATCAGGAAATCAAAAAAAAGTTTGAGTAATTTAATAATAGGATGCATATTCAAAAATTATTTTGTCAAAAATTTATCAAAATTTCATCGATTCAGCTTGAACATCCTCTAGCCTCAATGAATAAATTCATGTCGCAGTTGAGTAATTTCGCTAGGTCAATTTGTTGCCTCAAAAAATATATTTAACATAATCAGGAAATCAAAAAAAAGTTTGAGTAATTTAATAATAGGATGCATATTCAAAAATTATTTTGTCAAAAATTTATCAAAATTTCATCGATTCAGCTTGAACATCCTCTAGCCTCAATGAATAAATTCATGTCGCAGTTGAGTAAATTCGCTAGGTCAATTTGCTACCTCCTAAATATACTTTATTTTACATAATCAAGAATTTAAAAAAAAGTTTGAGTATAATAGGATGCATATTCAAAAATTATTTTGTCAAAAATTTATAAAAATTTCATCGATTCAGCTTGAACATCCTCTAGCCTCAATGAATAAATTCATGTCGCAGTTGAGTAATTTCGCTAGGTCAATTTGTTGCCTCAAAAAATATATTTAACTTTACATAATCAGGAAATCAAAAAAAAGTTTGAGTAATTTAATAATAGGATGCATATTCAAAAATTATTTTGTCAAAAATTTATCAAAATTTCATCGATTCAGCTTGAACATCCTCTAGCCTCAATGAATAAATTCATGTTGCAGTTGAGTAATTTCGCTAGGTCAATTTGCTGCCTCAAAAAATATATTTAACATAATCAGGAAATCAAAAAAAAGTTTGAGTAATTTAATAATAGGATGCATATTCAAAAATTATTTTGTCAAAAATTTATCAAAATTTCATCGATTCAGCTTGAACATCCTCTAGCCTCAATGAATAAATTCATGACGCAGTTGAGTAATTTCGCTAGGTCAATTTGTTGCCTCAAAAAATATATTTAACATAATCAGGAAATCAAAAAAAAGTTTGAGTAATTTAATAATAGGATGCATATTCAAAAATTATTTTGTCAAAAATTTATCAAAATTTCATCGATTCAGCTTGAACATCCTCTAGCCTCAATAAAATTCATGTCGCAGTTGAGTAAATTCGCTAGGTCAATTTGCTACCTCCTAAATATACTTTATTTTACATAATCAAGAATTTAAAAAAAAGTTTGAGTATAATAGGATGCATATTCAAAAATTATTTTGTCAAAAATTTATAAAAATTTCATCGATTCAGCTTGAACATCCTCTAGCCTCAATGAATAAATTCATGACGCAGTTGAGTAATTTCGCTAGGTCAATTTGTTGCCTCAAAAAATATATTTAACATAATCAGGAAATCAAAAAAAAGTTTGAGTAATTTAATAATAGGATGCATATTCAAAAATTATTTTGTCAAAAATTTATCAAAATTTCATCGATTCAGCTTGAACATCCTCTAGCCTCAATAAAATTCATGTCGCAGTTGAGTAATTTCGCTAGGTCAATTTGTTGCCTCAAAAAATATATTTAACATAATCAGGAAATCAAAAAAAAGTTTGAGTAATTTAATAATAGGATGCATATTCAAAAATTATTTTGTCAAAAATTTATCAAAATTTCATCGATTCAGCTTGAACATCCTCTAGCCTCAATGAATAAATTCATGTCGCAGTTGAGTAATTTCGCTAGGTCAATTTGTTGCCTCAAAAAATATATTTAACATAATCAGGAAATCAAAAAAAAGTTTGAGTAATTTAATAATAGGATGCATATTCAAAAATTATTTTGTCAAAAATTTATCAAAATTTCATCGATTCAGCTTGAACATCCTCTAGCCTCAATGAATAAATTTATGTCGCAGTTGAGTAAATTCGCTAGGTCAATTTGCTACCTCCTAAATATACTTTATTTTACATAATCAAGAATTTAAAAAAAAGTTTGAGTATAATAGGATGCATATTCAAAAATTATTTTGTCAAAAATTTATAAAAATTTCATCGATTCAGCTTGAACATCCTCTAGCCTCAATGAATAAATTCATGTTGCAGTTGAGTAATTTCGCTAGGTCAATTTGCTGCCTCAAAAAATATATTTAACTTTACATAATCAAGAAATCAAAAAAAAGTTTGAGTAATTTAAAATAGGATGCATATTCAAAAATTATTTTGTCAAAAATTTATCAAAATTTCATCGATTCAGCTTGAACATCCTCTAGCCTCAATGAATAAATTTATGTCGCAGTTGAGTAAATTCGCTAGGTCGATTTGCTACCTCCTAAATATACTTTATTTTACATAATCAAGAATTTAAAAAAAAGTTTGAGTAATTTAAATTAGGATGCATATTCAAAAATTATTTTGTCAAAAATTTATAAAAATTTCATCGATTTAGCTTAAACATCCTCTAGCCTCAATGAATAAATTCATGTTGCAGTTGAGTAATTTCGCTAGGTCAATTTGCTGCCTCAAAAAATATATTTAACTTTACATAATCAAGAAATCAAAAAAAAGTTGGAGTAATTTAAAATAGGATGCATATTCAAAAATTATTTTGTCAAAAATTTATCAAAATTTCATCGATTGAGCTTGAACATCCTCTAGCCTCAATGAATAAATTCATGTCGCAGTTGAGTAATTTCGCTAGGTCAATTTGTTGCCTCAAAAAATATAACTTTACATAATCAAGAAATCAAAAAAAAGTTTGAGTAATTTAAAATAGGATGCATATTCAAAAATTATTTTGTCAAAAATTTATCAAAATTTCATCGATTCAGCTTGAACATCCTCTAGCCTCAATGAATAAATTCATGTTGCAGTTGAGTAATTTCGCTAGGTCAATTTGCTGCCTCAAAATATATATTTAACTTTACATAATCAAGAATTTAAAAAAAAGTTTGAGTAATTTAAATTAGGATGCATATTCAAAAATTATTTTGTCAAAAATTTATCAAAATTTCATCGATTCAGCTTGAACATCCTCTAGCCTCAATGAATAAATTCATGTTGCAGTTGAGTAATTTCGCTAGGTCAATTTGCTGCCTCAAAATATATATTTAACTTTACATAATCAAGAATTTAAAAAAAAGTTTGAGTAATTTAAATTAGGATGCATATTCAAAAATTATTTTGTCAAAAATTTATCAAAATTTCATTGATTCAGCTTGAACATCCTCTAGCCTCAGTAAATAAATTCATGTCGCAGTTGAGTAATTTCGCTATGTCAATTTGCTACCTCCAAAAATATACTTTATTTTACATAATCAAGAATTTAAAAAAAAGTTTGAGTAATTTAAATTAGGATGCATATTCAAAAATTATTTTGTCAAAAATTTATAATTTCATCGATTCAGCTTGAACATCCTCTAGCCTCAATGAATAAATTCATGTTGCAGTTGAGTAATTTCGCTAGGTCAATTTGCTGCCTCAAAATATATATTTAACTTTACATAATCAAGAATTTAAAAAAAAGTTTGAGTAATTTAAATTAGGATGCATATTCAAAAATTATTTTGTCAAAAATTTAACAAAATTTCATTGATTCAGCTTGAACATCCTCTAGCCTCAGTAAATAAATTGATGTCGCAGTTGAGTAATTTCGCTATGTCAATTTGCTACCTCCAAAAATATACTTTATTTTACATAATCAAGAATTTAAAAAAAAGTTTGAGTAATTTAATAATAGGATGCATATTCAAAAATTATTTTGTCAAAAATTTATCAAAATTTCATTGATTCAGCTTGAACATCCTCTAGCCTCAGTAAATAAATTCATGTCGCAGTTGAGTAATTTCGCTATGTCAATTTGCTACCTCCAAAAATATACTTTATACATAATCAAGAATTTAAAAAAAAGTTTGAGTAATTTAAATTAGGATGCATATTCAAAAATTATTTTGTCAAAAATTTATAAAAATTTCATCGATTTAGCTTAAACATCCTCTAGCCTCAATGAATAAATTCATGTTGCAGTTGAGTAATTTCGCTAGGTCAATTTGCTGCCTCAAAAAATATATTTAACTTTACATAATCAAGAAATCAAAAAAAAGTTGGAGTAATTTAAAATAGGATGCATATTCAAAAATTATTTTATCAAAAATTTATCAAAATTTCATCGATTGAGCTTGAACATCCTCTAGCCTCAATGAATAAATTCATGTCGCAGTTGAGTAATTTCGCTAGGTCAATTTGTTGCCTCAAAAAATATAACTTTACATAATCAAGAAATCAAAAAAAAGTTTGAGTAATTTAAAATAGGATGCATATTCAAAAATTATTTTGTCAAAAATTTATCAAAATTTCATCGATTCAGCTTGAACATCCTCTAGCCTCAATGAATAAATTCATGTTGCAGTTGAGTAATTTCGCTAGGTCAATTTGCTGCCTCAAAATATATTTAACTTTACATAATCAAGAATTAAAAAAAAAGTTTGAGTAATTTAAATTAGGATACATATTCAAAAATTATTTTGTCAAAAATTTATCAAAATTTCATTGATTCAGCTTGAACATCCTCTAGCCTCAGTAAATAAATTCATGTCGCAGTTGAGTAATTTCGCTATGTCAATTTGCTACCTCCAAAAATATACTTTATTTTACATAATCAAGAATTTAAAAAAAAGTTTGAGTAATTTAAATTAGGATGCATATTCAAAAATTATTTTGTCAAAAATTTATCAAAATTTCATCGATTCAGCTTGAACATCCTCTAGCCTCAATGAATAAATTCATGTTGCAGTTGAGTAATTTCGCTAGGTCAATTTGCTGCCTCAAAATATATATTTAACTTTACATAATCAAGAATTTAAAAAAAAGTTTGAGTAATTTAAATTAGGATGCATATTCAAAAATTATTTTGTCAAAAATTTATCAAAATTTCATTGATTCAGCTTGAACATCCTCTAGCCTCAGTAAATAAATTCATGTCGCAGTTGAGTAATTTCGCTATGTCAATTTGCTACCTCCAAAAATATACTTTATTTTACATAATCAAGAAATCAAAAAAAAGTTTGAGTAATTTAAAATAGGATGCATATTCAAAAATTATTTTGTCAAAAATTTATCAAAATTTCATCGATTCAGCTTGAACATCCTCTAGCCTCAATGAATAAATTCATGTCGCAGTTGAGTAAATTCGCTAGGTCAATTTGCTGCCTCAAAAAATATATTTAACTTTACATAATCAAGAAATAAAAAAAAAGTTTGAGTAATTTAATAATAGGATGCATATTCAAAAATTATTTTGTCAAAAATTTATCAAAATTTTATCGATTCAGCTTGAACATCCTCTAGCCTCAATGAATAAATTCATGTTGCAGTTGAGTAAATTCGCTAGGTCAATTTGCTACCTCCTAAATATATTTAACTTTACATAATCAAGAAATCAAAA